>JBBCBC010000019.1:29691817-30176032 GCA_037126765.1 Stenogyne calaminthoides
AAATCCACATGTTGGTAACAAAGTTTATTTTTCTTTTGTTAATTGTTAGTAAGATCCTTCCACCGGATTGGTTAAAAGGCGGCTAAAGAATACTGGGAAGTCCTTTTCATTGGTCCTGACCAAAGCTTCATTGCCGTCCCGAGAGAGAGACGCTCACGTAAACCCGCAGATTCCGTACGCCGTAGGTTTTACGTGGCTTTTATACGCATGATATGTTGTCATAATTATTATTTGAATTAATATAGGATTAATTCATGCTAGTAATAATTAATGAATTAAATTTGTATTTAAATATTCACCCCTAATAGATCTCGGAAAACTCATTCCCCAACAATCTGTCGACGAGCCACCGCTTGCCTCAATTTTTAAATTGTAATTTAATTCGCGGACATTAAATTTGAAATCGATAGTAAACCGTTAGATCCGCTTGATCCAATTGTCATGGATTTTAATGTTTTATTTGCATGCATATAAACCGTGGTTTTTTAATTCGATTCGCTCGATTTGTTTGCCTCGAGAAAATCCACTAGTGATTTGATTGCTTCGATTGATCAACGATGTACTGGCCAGATTTGTGATTATTTATTTTTTAAATAAATCAGAATCCGGACGGAACGAAGAGATGAAGAATTAAAAGGACGAATCCGTAACCAGCGCGGCTACCGGTAACGACGCTAGGGCGTAGGCCGCAATAAGCGGAGACGGAGGCCAAGACGCGACCTAAAAGGGCCTGTGCCGAAATGGATTCGGGCGCAAGTTTACGGGCGTCATTTTGAGACGCCGAAGGCCGCCGAGGATGCGTATGAAGGCGTTGCCGCCTGCCGAGATCCGGCCGACACTCGCCGACTTCTGAAGACGCATGCCGCCAAGCACGGGGGTATCGCCAAAGTGGCCGAGGTCGCTTAGGGTGCCCAGCCAAGTACCGAATCGACGGATCTTGGCGTCGTCCTCCTATTGAATAAGCTGCGCGGCGCTCGAGACGGCATATTTTCCGAGACGAACGAGTGGGAGAAATTCGAGACGTTTCTTCAAAGATCAAGTCAAGAAAAAAATCAAACCATGACAATTGGATAATTTGTGCCCCAATATGTTTATTTTTTCGCTTTTGCTTGATTTATTTGTCTTATCTTATGCTTTTTTTAATTTGTTTAAATGTGTTTGCATGAGGGTTGCCAAATTGAAAAATCTCAACTCCAAAATTACTAAGTATGTTTTAAATAATTAATTGACAATTTTATTCCTGGATAATAAAATTGAATTAATTTTGACCTCCATGATTTATTTATTTGTGAATTCTTTTGGAGAAATTCCCCTACCCGACGTCCAAAAGATAGGTTTCACATGAATGAATTCGAAAGGATGATTGTGGGTTATTACTAAAGGCATTTATGATGACCCCCACGAGGCTCGATCAAAGCGAAATAGTAATCTCGTATTTAATCATGGTTATTACTTAGGTATAAAATTGATATCATATACTTCCCCCGTCCTGTCAATTTTATATTGGTCAAGTGAAGCCAACTATTAATCTGGATATTAAAGGTTTGTAACCGTTTTGTTTGTAACTTTCTTGAATGTGTTTAAATAATGACCCACCCCACGTGGCTTATTTAAACTGCTTTTGAGATGTTGGTGATCGCATGTTCATATTTTTTTTTGAGATTTTAAATATGATGAATGTGATCGAACCTTGTGATATACTTGTCTTATCAGATATAGTTGTTTATTTCAATTCAAAGATATCGTTACCTTTTAATCCAATCGTTATTATACTTAAAGTCAATACAATATGTATGGAAACTATATTGATTGGAAAATTATAATTGTCCTAATCGCATAAAAAGCAAGTGGATTTTGACACACAAAAAATCGATGAGCCAACCGACGAGTCAAAACATGCGGGACTCGTCGGATCACCTTCAGAGATGTCGCATTTGAAAATGGTGGAGGAAAAACCCGTAAGGGATTACGTCCTCAAAATAGATGGCCCATCTGAACAAACTTGAGATTCGAGTCGCAGTTATGATCCGGAGACTCGGATGAATTTGGTACTTCATTCTCTGTCCGAAAGGTTTTTGAGCATTTTGGCCTCGCTAGCTAATTTGTTGCAAACTTTTGGACTCGGCGAAAAATGATAAGGCACCAAACTCAAGCTTTGATGACAAGTGGTCCGTCTTTTCATCCTCTGCGCCAAGGGTAGGCAAGATAAAGAAGAGGACCAAAAGGCCATAAGCAATAAAACTCAATCAAGCAAGGAGGCAATGGTAAGATGAGGAATGCTTGTTGGTCAAGGAAAATCCAAAGAGGAAGTGCTTAAGTCAGAGGTGAGAGAGGACAATGGAGGTTTTGCTTCGCTCCAACCCCAAAAGGGACGGAAAAGAAAGGTAATTCTCACACACTAGTTGTTGAAACTTGTTTAGCGGCGATACTTCTCATTCGTGAAGGTGGTTGATACGAGATCCACTAATCATGTTGGCTTCACGGGTTCTAAATGATCCCAAGAACGTAGTGGGGAGTGAGATCCTCATCACACCGGGCAACGTTATTTAAAGTAGAAGACATTGCAATGCTACGTAAGTGGCGGATATTGCAATGCTACGATAAGAACGATTATTGCAATACTACGCAAGTAGCGGACATTGCAATGCTACATGAAAGTAGCGATTAAAACAAATGGGAGAAGTGCACCTATCTTTTGAAGATAAAGTTTTTTGAGATTATCTTTGTGTTCCCATTTTTTAGAAAGAATTCACTTTCGGTTTCTAAAATTCGATTAAAGGACACTAAGTTTCTTCTAATAAGAATGACATCATTTTTGAAATGATGAGTGTATCTCATTCACGAGACATTTATGGAAAATCTCTATGCAATTAATCGCGGCACACCACTCACGAAATGTATCCTATAACACATCAACTCAAGCTTTAGAAAAACGTTCATCGACATGAACGAGACACTTTTTTGGCATCTAAGATTAGGTCATATAAATCCAAAGAGGATCCAAAGGTTGGTGAAAGATGGTTCACCTGGAGCGTCTCCAAGTTGAATCGATTCCAACCTTTCGCGAATCATGTTTGGAGGGTATATGACCAAGATGGCATTTGGAGCCAAGGAATGGGGCTAAAGAAGTGTTAGAGATCGTTCACATAGATGTATGTAGTCAAATGTCAACCAAAGCAAAGAGGAGGTTATGAGTAATTTTATTGATAATTACTCAAGGTACATTTTCCTTATATGAGCGTGAATATGAGACCTTTGAAAATTCTAAGAATTTAAGGCTCAAACAGAGAATCATAGGGAAAAACGATATCAAGTCTCTACGATCCGATCGTGGAGGCGAATACCTCGATGATGTGTTTTGAACTACTTATCCGATGAAGGATTGTATCCCATTTCATCGCACCGAACCCCTAAACAAAATAGGGTTTTACAGAAATGAAGAAATGTAATTCTTTTGGAAATGGTTAGATCAATGATGAGTTATGCGGATCTTCCCGAAGTCGCTTACGGGGTCATGCCTTGGAAAACAAATGACTTACATTCTCAACTTGGTGCTATCCAAATCAGGTTCCCGTAACCCCAAAGAATTGTGGACCCAGGCAAGTCTAGTATGAGACACATGAGAACTTTGGGGTGTCCTACCACGTGTTGGACAAGGAAACCCAGAATCGGATCCTCGAATGTAATTAAGGTTGTTTTGTAGGATACCCCTAGGAACAAAAGGGTGGAATGTTCTATAGTTCAAGATCAAAAGGTGGACATCCGCACCCACTTTAGATTTTGGAAGAAAACTATAGAACCAAAGAAAACCCGTAAGTGAGATTACCTTAAATGAGCTTAGAGGGCAAACCTCAATGCCAACTATACTAGATGATATACAAACGATACGTTTTCTGGCAGAGCCTAGTCATAGTGGGAGGGTTGTTAGACAAATTTCGGGAGATTCATGGGAATAGGAGAGTCCTCGGACTTGATTCCCTAATCGCACCCATGGACATCTGACGCAGGCACTCCAAGATAAGGATCAGATTCTTGCAAAAACAAACAATGAAAGTTCGATATGGGTTCTATGTTTCATAATAGAGTGTGGGAGCTAGTCGAACCACTTAATGGGGTCAAACCCATTGGATGCAAGTGGGTATATAAGAAAAAAAAAACCCATTTTAAGGTTGAAACCTTTTAAAAGCAAGACTAATGGCGAAAAGGTTATACTCGAGAAAGAAGTGGATCGATTATGAGGAAACTTTTTTCACCAGAGCCATGATTAAGTCCATCTCAGATTCTCTTATCGATTGGGTCACAAGACTTCGACCTTGAAATCGGCAAATAGATGTCAAGACAAATTTTCCTTAATGTAAGTCTTGATAAAGAGATCTATGTGCACCAACACCAAGGTTTCATTGAAACAGGCCAAGAACACCTAGTTTGTAAGCTCAGGAGGTCCATTTACGGACTCAAACAGGCATCCAGAGCTTGGAACCAAAGTTTTGATCAAGTAATAAAGTCTTATGGGTTTGATCAAAAGCGAGTTTGAAAAGTTATGGTGTATAAAAAAAAGTGTCGAGTCGCATTGGTATTCTTAGTACTATCGTAGATGACATTGTGATCATCGGGAACAATGTGAAGGTGGGTCGACGTAGGGGCATGGCGTTTCAAAAGCAGTTTTGATATGAAAGACTTAGGAAACCGGACACATCCTTGGGATCAAGATTACCGAGATCGCAAGAAAAGGATGATCGGGTTATCGCAAGTATTCATACGTTGACACTGGTTTTAAAACGATTCAGCATGCAAGATTCCAAGAAAGGATTCGTACCTTTCAGACTTGGAATCCATCTATCCAAGAAAATGTCCCCTAAGACGAAAAAATGAGATAGATGACATGAAAGGCATTCCTCAGGCTTCTACCAGAGGAAACCTTATGTATGCAATGTCAGGTACGAGACCGGATATATGCTTTGCAGTAGGCATGGTAGCAAGATATCGAGAGTAACCCGAAAGCGAAATCGATCTACGCTAAAACATTCCCCAAGTTTAAAGAAAAGAACTCGATAGAATGTTGATTTATCAATCGACACTCCAATCCCCATCGGCCACAAGGACTCGGATTTCCAATCGATTTAGATTCCGAAATTATCTCCTCGATTAGTGTGTTTCCATTTTGGAAGTGTAGCCATCGAATGGACGAGTGTGAAGCAAAATGCATCACCGACTCAACCATGGGACTCGGGTAAGTAGTCGCCAGGAAGCGAAAAAAACCGATTGGGCTCTAGATCTTCTTAGTGGACTTGGATGGTGTTCTCAATACGTCTCAGCAATATCTCGCTAGGAGCAGATTTGCAAATTCAAGAGAACCAAGAGTCCACGAGTCAAACAAACACATTAAAGGAAAGACATCTTATCACGAAAATCGTTAAGAGAGAGATATAGATGTGGCAAAAGATAAATGTCTAAGGACAACTAGCGAGATCCATTCACAAAGCGCCTCCGCCTCAATACATTCGAGAGACATGTGAGTGGAATGGGTGTCAAGACAGTTGCCAACTGGCTTTGAGTATAAGTGGGAGAAATTATTAGGTTCGTGTAGGTGACATTAGATGTCACGGACTACTCGAGACGTGTTGTAGTATACTTAAAAGCGGACTTTGAGTATAAGTGGGAGATTGTTGGGGATTATAATTGAAAAGTATGCTTTTACTTTGTATAATCGAAAACCAATTTCGGACTTATTTACCAAATAAATTGTTTATCATCGATGCTTTAAATATGATTAAATGTTATATATATTTACCGCATAACTGCTCAATAATTAAGACACGTGTTACATCAGAGTTAATTTAGTGATACCCGATCACGTAAGATTAAATTAATGCGATCCGCAGAACTATAAGTCGCCATTCACGACCTAGATGGAAATGAACAACCATCGCGAAAAGGTTGAGGTGTAAGGCTCGATTGGTTTGTCTTGACCAAGAGATTACACTAGTGCATGACCGATGATGTTGAATAGGACCTCTGAGGAGAATAAATTCTTCTAACCGAACAAGGAAGAATTAGACCTCGGTTGGTTCGTTGTTTCTTAACCTTCGCCCCTTAAATAGGATCACGTGATCGGTAACTATTGCTTTGACTTATCATGGGTAGCGAATCGAGAGAGATTCAATACTTTTTATCTTGGGCAATATTATTGGTCACATGTGATTGCTAAGATTTAATACTTAAGAATCGTGTGCAAGCACGCTTTTGCTTGATTTGCCCCTTGGGAGGTTCATAAGTTTTATCATACCAAATCTTGCAAGTGGAATTAGTTTCCCAGATGGATAATAATGTTGAACCGTTCCTCGACCAAGGACAAAAGATATTAATTAACGGAAAGCTATTTCAAAGGGCTTGAATTAATTAATGGGCTAGATAATCTTAAACACTTGAAATAATGACCGGAGCCATATTGATCGTAATATGGGTTAAGATGGATAGTCTTGATAATAATTTATGTAGTGGGATTAATTAATATTTATGGGCTTGAATTATATTGTGGCTCAATATTAGATATTCAAGATCCATTAGAAGGTCCAATCTTAATTCTCCTAAAGGCCACCTGAGTAGCCCAACATATAGTCCAATAACTGAAAATGTGATTAAAATAAAATAAATATTGTTGCTTAATATTTTCTCTAATTTTCGAAAATTATGGATAAAAGAGGGAGAAAGTTTTTCTTTGAATTTTGTTATGGAATGAAGATATGTATTCTTGGAATACAATATTGTCTCATTAAATTCAAGAAATCTCCCACTTGGTTATACATAGTGAAATTTTCGAAATTTTGGAAATATAGTGGGCAAGAAAGATTTTCTTGATTTTCTTGAAAAGATATTATTGAAGATATGTATTTCTTGAAATACAAGAATATCTCATAAATTCAAGAAGATCCAAATCTTGGAATCTTGCACTTAATATTTTCGAAAATCTCCATAAAATAGAGTAGGTGGATTTTTGTGGAATATTTTAATTATGGGAAAAAGAATATATGGGATATATTCAAGATTTCTTGGTGACCAAGAAAAGTCTTTTTCCCACATTGAAAAAACACAAAAATTTTCGTTCACCCTCTCCTAAAAATAGGGATGATTAGTTCATTCCCAAGTACAATTCCATGTCTTTGGAAATATTAGCAAATCCACATAAGTGGTGCAACAAAGTTTATTTTTCCTTTTGTTAATTGTTCGCGAGTATCCTTCCACCGGATTGTCGAGCAAGGGCTAAGGAATACTTGGGAAGTCCTTTTGGTTAGTCCGCGGACCAAAGCCACCGCCATCCCGAGAGGTACGTTCACGTAAAACCCGTAGATTCTGCATTTAGTAGGTTTTACGTGGCTTTTTATATGCATGATATGTTGTTGCAATTATTATTTGAATTAATATAGATTAATTCATGCTAGTAATAATTAATGAATTAAATTTGTATTTAAATATTCACCCCGAATAGATCTCAAGGCAACTCATTCCCCAACAAGCCCGAAAGTGTCGGTTATGCCCGATCGTATAATGTCCGGCCAAGAAGTCTGCTGAATCAAGTATCCGAGGCTCGGATGAGAAATTTGAGACTCGATAAACTCAAAGACTCGAGATAGAATCAAGACTCAAAGATGTCTCTCAAGACACCGAGACTCGAGAATCTGAATGATTCCAAGGCGAGGAATGAGGAATATAGCCATTAGAATCGGTGACGACCAATGAGAGGGAAGACAACCCGAAGAAGAAGTCTGGCAGATTACAAGAATAGTATGGATTTGAATGTGATTCTCCCAACGGTAACATTCAAATCCACACTATAAATACAAGGTCTTTCATCATTCTAATGCGTGGATGCTTGGAGATTATAAAGACGAGATGCTTCTGAGCCAAAGAGAAGTTATACCCAAAGCATTCCCACCCTGAACACAAAGTCCAGCAGATATACAAATATGTTCAAGAGTGTTCTAGAACTCAATCTAAGCAACCCACGATGTATCCTAAGCTTAGAGAGATTTTCCCAACCTTAGCATTGAAATTTAAGCAAATGTAAGGGAAAATCTCAACCTAGTTGGAAACCAAACAAACCTTACCCAAATCAGTTAAGTTTGTAGGTGAGTGTGAACTAGGTAAACATCTAGCAATCCCGAAAGGGAGGGTAGGCAATCCCGAGTGAGGGTGATAAGTCCCGATGGAGTGTGAACTCCTGATGAACATTTGTAGCAATCCCGTGGAGGTGATAAGTCCTATACGAACCCGAGAGGTGATAAGTCCAATTGGAAGGAATTTCCTAGAATGCGAGAGAGAGGGATGTAGGAGCTTGAGTCTCCGAACCACTATACTTTGTTGTGTTCTTTATTGTTTTATGTTCTTATATTGTCATATGCATTCGATTATAAGCAAAACACAACACATGAGCTTAAAACGCAAAAATCTGAAATCATCATTCCTTCACCCCTGTTTTTATATGCATTTCATGATTATTCTGCATTTCATGGGTTTTCCACCGGGACTATCAACCTTTTTTAATTTCCTCCAAGAAAGTAAACAAAACTTTCCTCTTTGTTTTCTTCATCCACCGTAAAAATTCAAAAAATAAAAATTATAAATAAAATAATTCAAAAAAATTAAACTAATAGATTCATTAGATTCAATTTCTCAAATATGTAAATTGATCTTTCAACAATTAAATGGACAAAAATCATGACAGTAGTAACTATAACAATTGAGCAAAGTATAGTGTGAAAATTTTTTACGGTGAAACTGGTTAAGGAGTGTGACTTATATTACTAAAGAGTGTGACTTTTTACTGTAAAGGGTGCAATTTTTTACTGTAAAGAGTATTACTCATAAAAGTGAAGGGTGTGACTTATATTATAGCAAATAGTGTCGTAATGATAACTAAAGGGTGTGACTTATATTACTAAAGGGCGTGACTTATATTACTAAAGAGTATGTCTGTAAAAATAAAAAATCAGCTTCACGGTGAACAAGTTTCACAGCATACCAACTCTAACAATTGACCATGTGAGGGTTTCCTCAAAAGATCTCCATTCCCTTATCATACCTCCATCATTTACTAAAACATAATTTTGTTTTGCATAAATGTAAACGAGTTATTTAAATTTCAGAACTACAATTATACACAAAAATATACATATAAAAATAGTAGAAATATATAAAAAATTATGTCTTCAAATTAAATAAGAAAAAAATTAATTACTCCCTCCGTTCATTTTTAGTTGTCCACTTAGCCTCCAATTTTTATAATTTAAAACAAAATAAGAATTAAGAAAAATTATTAAGTAAAGTTGGTAAAAAAAACATGAGAAAAAATTGAACATATAAAGAAAATAGTAGGTGTAAATGAATAAAAAAAAGTTATTAAAATGAATAAAACATGAGACAAAATTGAACAAATTAAAATATTGCAGAAGTAAAAACATTCAAATAATGATTCTCAACCCCAAGACACATGTGATAATCGAATATAAACTAAAAAGTAAAAGAAATTAAATATGGGACGAAATTAAACAAATTAAAAGATGGGAGGGGTAAAAAGAATTAATAGTAATTATTACATAAAGTTATAAAATAAAACAATTTAAAAAATGGACAAAATTCAGTACACTAAAAGATGACAGTGGTAAAAGGATCCAAAAATAATTCTCAACCCCCAAATTAGGTTCCAACTTGTATGACTTCACTTTTAAGTAGAACTGACAATCAATATGTTTATAACCGAATTTGACAGTTGAGTGTTTTTTTCTTAAATAAAAGAACTATTAAATTTTAAATATAATAAAAGTAATTTTTGAGAAGGTGGCTTAGCCCACCTGGCCACTGGGCTCCTCATTTGAGTGAGAGGCACAAGTTCAATTCCCACTGGGAACGAATTGGAGTTATGAGAGTTATAAGGTGGATTGACGATTTCGTGATGTATTTGGGTGCTTGGTGTATTAACTACTAACAACTAACTTTGCCCGATAAAAAAAAAATCCACAATAGTTGGAGATTCGACCTAATAATAAGGACTTGAAATGATCCAAACTACCTAACAAATCGATGAGCCAATTTTGTTATTTTTTTACAAACAAGAAAAATCACATAATCACCATGTTTCCTTAATATAATTTTAAAAGTCATCATATCTTCAGTGAATATTGTCTCACTTGTAGATCCACCACTGTTGCTCTGCAGTCAACGCTTTTTTTCCCTGATTTGTTTTTCGAAGCTTACATTGTTAAAAACTTGACGCCAAATATTAACTTCACAAGACGACACAAAGAAAACAAAATCAAGACTCACAACTAATGAGAGAATTCAAAAGGCTTTCAACTCGGGAGATAAAATCAGAGGCTCTCACCAACGAAGAGAACTCAGGTTGCATGATCTAGAAGGACAACGAACAACAACATAGCAATAACATAGCAATATTGCTCTCTAAAATCTAATTTTTTTTAAAAGATATACTAAAAGTTATATAAATTAAATGATGATTATTTTTCAAGGAACCCACTAATACCAGTTGATGTACGAATTTCACGGATTAATGATTTAAAGTGTGCTTGATTTTATCCCTTCGATTTAATTTTGACCTGTAAGAACTTTTTTTTAAGCGCAATTTTTTATTCCTACGCTTGGAAAATAATTTTTATAACATTGCATATAAATATTCATTAAAATTCACTTATTTTATTTCATCCCAACTTTTGAAGACAAAGACGGCAAGAAAATCCCATCGAGAGATTCGAGAAAAGATGGAATCGACGGTTGGCGAGAGACGACTGATGGTGACGGCTTCAGGGCCGGGGAAGGCACTTGAGGGAGTGTAATGAGTGGTTGCGGTTGTATGACGGTGAAACGGCTGTAGCTCAGCCGGTTTGAGGGAAAAGCGCAAAAACCTCAGGCGAATAAAATGCGGGACGACGGCTATACGACAGTGAGGCGGCAGTTGCCCAAGGATTTGCGGCTGCAGATCGGACGACGATGACTCGAGAGAGGGGATGGGGCGGCGACCATAAAAAAACAGAGCTTATCAGGTGAAAAAACTCTCCATCATTACAAACTCCATCTTTGCTTTGAGCAATTTTTAATTTGCTTTATTATATACACACCACACACACACGAACACATAGAGTGTCAACCTCAACGATGTAGGACCAATGTAAAAAATTCCCTTTGTATCATCACTTGCATGTGAATTTGCATTAGGAATTTGCATGTGAGTTTGGATACTGAAGACCGCCAATCATAAAAAAAGTGTTGCTTTTGTTTCAAATTTACAGATCAAGAATGATATTTTTTTATTTATGGGTCATTCTGTTTTTTGGGTTGATTGCTTTTTGTTGATGTGTAGAGTAGCTTACTGTGGAAATTAAGGAGAATTAGCCAACAATACTCAATCACTTTTTCACTTGGTTCATGATATATGTTCAATAATATTCAAATTATTATATATGAACAATATTTAGTTAACATTAAATATTTAAATTATGTTTGTGTAATCAATGTTTATATGCTTCTAGGGAAAAAAAGAAATTAATGATTTGAATAGGTAAATCCATGATATGTATATCGTTTTGAGGAATTATATATTATGAGACTGTATCTATGAAGCAGACTCTTCGTACACGGCTTCAAAAACTAAGAAATGACAGTTTCATATACTAAATTCATGATTGTTTCATATACAACAACAATCAAACGATATGAATAATTTATAACATATATATACACTTAAAAATTTGACATCGACAAGCACATTAATTATTGTATAAATAAATTACGTGCAACGTGCGAAGCACGTGGTAAATTCTTAGTTAACACAAATTAACACTAACCCCTACCAAAGTATTAAATTATCAATGTCCAAGTTATGCTCCGTCTCACTGCGGGACCGTCTAGTATATCATTTACTTAAATTTAATCAAAATTTTAAGAAAGAATGGTCTCTTGTGCACCCAAGTGCACTGTGCACTCATATAACTGAATGATCCATTCAGAAAAAATATTTGACATATTAAATATATTAGACACGCTCTCTGAATATATAAATAAGATTGAAACTAGTGCACAAATCTTAAATTCGTGTATCAATTGCACATGAGATTTTGTCTCTCAGGAAATGAAGAGTCTCTCCTACACTCAACAACGTGTCCATACACTTTTATTTTACAAATTACCGAATATAATTTCTTTCTACTAGAAAAGCTGAAATTGGGGCTTTGAAAAGCAAACAAAAACGTTGCCCTTATTTTCTGTGAAAAAAGTCATTTCTGGTCTCGTCTCAACTCCAGCGCACGCTGCTCCTCAGCCCTAATTTTTCTCATTTTCAGATTCTCCTCAAATCTCCCTCGATCTTCTCCGATCAATCCGAGCTACCATGGTAACGATTTTCTTCTTTCTCTTTTTACTTTCATATCCTTTTCCTTTTTTTTGCGAAGACGATCTTAACCTTTTTATCGGTGGCCGATTCGAGATATTTAAGGGCTGGGAAATTGAATTCAAGAGCTATAGTTCCGTTTGCAGCTCCGTTTTGATTTGTGTTTTTTTCTCTTCATAATTTTGTTCTGATTTCACTAGATCTGATTCACTGTATTTCTAGTGATAAAAATTTTAAATTTTTTATTGCTTAGTTTTTTTGTGTGTCGATCTTAGATTGGCTTAAGCTGATGGGTTTTTTTGGTGGATGCAATTCAAGATAAATTTTTTATTTGTTTTGATTTAGTTGGTTACAAGATGGTCAAGTTTAAATTTCTGAATTCAGAGAATGGTTGATGATGTATTTGTAATTCTATTTTATTTTGTTTAAAATGTTAGGTTCTTGATGTGATTGTTGTCTTAAGGTTAATAGAGGTGTTAAGAATGCAATATCTCCTATAATGACGGGGCTAATCATTGTGCCATATTCCGACAGTTATTATCCAGTTTCGTTGTTTTTTCGTTTGCAATAAAACAAACATGGACCTTTTCCTAAAATAGGTATAAATTACATTGACTGATTGACCTAGTATAGACTATGGCCTTAAACTTCTTATGATTGGATTCAGTGAACTCCATACCTTCATGTCTTCATTCTCTTAGATCCTACCTTTGAGCTAGGCGGCTTTAAAAAAAGAAGGCCATTTCTGGTACTTATCATCCAATCAAATGATTTTACTCTTGTACTGAGATCGTTAAATTTTCTCGGTGAAAGTTCATGGTGAATACCAACATTAGTGATTTTGAACTTTTCTTTGTCACTTTGAACTGTTCCTCGTAATTATTACTCATGATGGCATTGATTTTAGGATCATATTGATTTCCCAGCTGAATGCATGAATTGGTCTTCCAAGTTATTTTGATTCTCTATATGTATTCAAAACATTGCATCAGTATAAGTCACTCATGAGTTTCCAAAAGGCTTTGCAGACCCGTCTTCTACTCAACTCATATGTTTTTACCCTCTGGTGCTTAGTTTGCATATATCGTATCTGGGACGATCTCGCACTCTCTCTCTCGAGACATGCCAGTTTCTCCTTCAAAATGTTATGAATATTTTTGCAACTCATTGAAACTTGGTTTACGCAGTTAACCTCTTACTTGTTTTTTAATTTTTTTTCCCTCCATTCCTCTGTAAGTTTGCATGACTTTACTTTGTGATCATTCCCTTGTTTGCATGGGGTGCTACGTGTGTTGACTGAAATTATTACGTTGATTGGTATAGCACTTGAATTTTAGATTCCTAAATGTGTACCACTTTGCATGTTTAAAAGTTAGTCTCTGTGTTAGTTTAGGAGTAAATACACAGTGTGTAAACGATAATGAATATATGCATATTTTTTCTGTATAGAGATCTTGTATGTATGTTACTCTCGTCCTCCAAACAATTAGTAGAGTGAGATACAGCCCATGGATATCTTTCCCAGTCCTGCTTTTTACTGCAAGACAGATCCGCAGTTTGGTCATAAATTGAGAGAGAGCAGTGTAGCATCTGGACTTCTCTCCCTCTCGCTCTCACACACACTGACACACACACGTGCACAGATCAGTTTCAGAAATCATTTGTATTGACATTAATTAATAAGAGTTGCCTTTCTCTGTATAGGCTAATTCAGCATCGGGAATGGCAGTGCACGATGATTGCAAACTGAAGTTCATGGAATTGAAAACAAAGCGGACACACCGCTTCATAATCTTCAAGATTGAGGGGAAACAAATCATCGTGGAAAAGCTCGGAGAACCAGCCCAAACTTATGACGACTTCACTGCAGGCCTTCCTTCCGAGGAGTGCAGATACGCAGTCTATGACTTTGACTATTTCACCGAAGAGAACGTCCCAAAGAGCAGGATTTTCTTCGTTGCATGGTAACTTACTCTCTTGGTAAACACGCCAATCTACATACCGCCCTGACTGTATTTGACTTATATGCCCCTTATCTTGCTTGTAAGGTGTCCAGACACCGCAAAAGTGAGGAGCAAAATGATATACGCGAGCTCAAAGGATAGGTTCAAGAGGGAATTAGATGGAATTCAGGTCGAGCTTCAAGCTACCGACCCGACTGAGATGGGTCTTGATGTGTTCAAAAGCCGTGCAAACTAATTACCTTCTAGAGATGCATGCTGTGAAGGAATGTTAATAGTTTGTGGAAACTATGTTGCTGCTGAGAAAGCTATGATATTTGTCTGTCGTCCAGGTTTTAATACGTAGTCATCATCATATCCTTATCTAGAACAACTACTGTACGTTGCTTCTGTCCTTTATTATGATTTTTTTTCTCTTCTTTTCGCTGGTGTGGGATTTATTTTCTGAAATGTTTGGGGTGGATAACCGTCATTGGATTGTTTTCTACTGTTGAAAAATGTATTCTTGAGTTCTCTTATTTCATTATATGGCCTCTTCCTAAATCAAAATTCTTGTATTCTATTTTTGTTGGGAGGCACACGTGTATAAGATGGTCTCACGTGAAACAGGGTGTAATTTAGACATTGATGCTTTAATACTTTGAAAAACACTTTGTGAGGGATGAGTTTTGATTTGTACTAAAATACCCCATCTCATACGGTTTTTGTCTTTGGTTGTTGGTGGCATAGGTGCTGCTATTTTAAATTTTAAAACATTAAGAGGGAAAGTGTTGCATCTTTGAATTTGGGGTGGGTAAGAATATTGAAGTTGGAAAGTGTGTACTGTTTGTATCATTTCTTATAACATGGTTAGGGTTGTAGAAGAATTAAATAATTTTGATTTGATTTGGTATTCGTATTTGAATATTCAAATGCAAATTCGATATATTTCAGTTTGAATTATAAGTATATTTTTTATTGAATTTGAACACCAACATAATTCTATTTGTTACTATATTTATTTTTAATTTAATAAATTCCTAATGATATCTGCTCACGGTTCCGGAACCGGCGGTTCCAAAATTGCAGGAGGGGGAATCGAACCGAACCGAATAAAGGGCCAAAGCGGTTTTTTTTAGCCGTTTTTTTTTTTTTTTTTCTTTTTTTTTTTCATATATTTTTTTTGCTTTTTTTTGGATCTAAAATTTGAAGGAATGTATAGATAGATCGTGAAATTGGACATTGTTATTGTTAATATGAGGATTTAAATTGAAGATTACATTAATAATTGAACTATTATAAATTAGTAGCTATTACAAAGTAATTGAACTATTACAAAATAGTAATTCTAACTTAAAATAAGCTAGTAATCTATTATTACAAATTAATTGAACTATTACAAATTTACAAATTACAAAGTGAACTATATCGAATTAAGAATTACAATTACAACTTAAAATTTTAAACTTTACAAAATAAATTTGGGGGAGGGGGATTTAAAGAATTTGACTTGAAATTTTAAATTTAAGAAATAAACTTAGAAATTCTAAGTTTGAAACTTAAAATTAAGTTTTTTTTCGTGTCCAAATAGGAATCAAAAGTTCAAAGTAGTTCTCTTCACCTCAAACTTACCTCGTTGATTTGGATCGATTCGATTCTTCATGCATCACTTCCGGTGGTAGTTTCTTGAGCTATCTTGATCAACATTATCAATAAATTTTTGAACCTCTTTTTTATCTTACCCAATCATCAAGCAAAGATTGGTTTTCCACGTTTTCAACGGTCATATTCGATCTCGTTGCATTCAAAGTGTAGCCTCCCAAACTAAAAAAGCTTGTTCAACGGCAACGGTTGAGGCGGTAGATGCAAAAATTTATCTTGCTAGCATTGACAAGATTGGATAGATATTTTTCATCCCCGACCACCACTTTAAGATATTAAAAGTAGTATTTGTCTTCATCTTCATCAAAGCCTAACAAATGAAGAGGATAAATAATGATCAAGTTTAAGTAATAAGGGTTAAAGTAGACTTTGACGCTTTTTGAGAACGCCATCATAAAAAACCCGTTAATATATCTTCTTCTTGACTCATAGAAGAGCCACCACCAAAATTTTCTTCAAAACCCACTACCACTATATTCTCTAAATAAAGACATTAAAGTAACTTTTAATCCGATTACCAATCTCTTCCTGGATTACAGATATACATCATCTTCACCTATGACCATATGTCTATTATGAAATAAATAATTATAATACATATTTAACATCATTATTAATCCATCCAATCTTACTTCGGGATCAAACACTTTAAAAACCAAGAATAGATCGGAATATTTGTAAAATATTTTTTCCATTTTTGCATCATAGAAAAAGTAGCACCACTTAATAAAAAATTTGTAATATTTTCATTTAACACATGAGCAACTTTAATACAATAATCAAACGCTAAATTACACGTGGGATAATAAACACCGGATAACACTTTTGTGGAATCATTAAAAATTCCCAAAATTTTACACAAAGAAGTGCATGAATCCCAATATTGAGGATATAAACGAATCTGGCCACAATTTTCTTGAGTAAAAAATGTACATAAAAAAGTCTTTTATAATCCATAGACTCCTTTTAACAATTTATACGTGGAATTCCAACGAGTTGACACATCATCAAGAAAAATTTTTTTGGGATGCATATTGTATGTTCTACAAAAAACTTTTCATTTTTTCAACAATTTTGAATGTCTCGACATATAATAAATAGCCCGGATTTAATAGGACCAACTTGTTCTTTCAAAGCATCTAAACCTGGGGGTGGAGAAATAATGAAAATACTGGGTATCTCGCGCACTTACCGCATCAAAAAATATCGATTTTATCGAAATTTTCAGATTATCTTAATCGAATTTCTTTCGATGCGGACCGCATCCGAAAATTTTTTATGACGACAACGATATAAAAATATAGAAAATTTTGGTATACCTAAATATTTTCGGATATCTTAAAAAAAATTTCGATATCTGGGAAAAATATACCCAGAGATCTTAAGAAAAATTTTGCATAATCGAAAAATATTTCAAGATACCTTAGATATATTGAAATTTCGATGACGTATCGGTATGTAATATCGGCATACCTAAAAATTCGATATCTGCGAATTTCGGCATTTACAACGGTATGAAATTTTTTCATTGTCGAAAATTTCGGACGATAACTGATATGATTTGAAAAATTTTCTGTATATCAGACCTTCCACCCCATCTAAACCATCTTGAACACATAAATTTAAAATATGACACATACATCTAACATGAAAAATATTTCCACCAAGATATGGTTGACAAATATTTGTAAGATCTTCAATAAGAAATTATTTGCACCGGCATTTTCAAAACTAATAGAAAATATTTTTTTTAGTAAAGAGCACACTCATTTAAAATATCATGCAATTTATCTCTAATATTAACGACATTGTGTTCCGTGATCAAAAATCTCTATAAGCAATCAATCTTTTTTATTAAGAGTCCACGAATCATCAATCTAAGTGCATGTAACTCCTATATAACTATGCTTTTGAAAATTATCACTCCAAATATCCGCACATATACAAACTTTAACATTTAAATCGGTAAATAGATTAATCAAAGCATATTTATACTCATAAACAACTTTAGCAACATCACGAGTAGTAGTATGACGTGAAACTTTTTTTTTTCACAGGTTGAAGACCAAGGTTAACAAAATCATTCAAAAAAGGGATTATCGGCAAATTGAAAAATAAGGTGTTGTGTGCACACAAATTTAGCTAACAATTTTCTATATTTCATTTGATCAAATGTAAATAGAGAAGTGGGGGTTACTTACCTCGCCTTTGAACTCCACCACCGCCACCGGTTGACGTAAATCCACGGTTGTGTGCTTGGTTTGAACTAATTCCAACTCTATCCCATGAATTTTTTTTCAAATGCTTCTAATGTCCCATATCCCCCTCCTTTGACAAAAGAATATATTTTCTCACAATAGTTGCAATGAACTTTAATAATACCATCCTCGTTGATCACTTTATTAAAGTGACGTGCAAAAATATCCGACTTAAGTTGAGCTCGACTTGGAGTTGGGGTTGGAGTTGGCTCGGCATTGGAGTCGGTTGGGTGGTTTTGACTTTCTTGAGTAGGACTTCGTGAACCTTGTGGTATAGCATCATCTTCAAGATGATTCTCATAACCGGGACCAAGTGTGGCCTCAATATCATCTAAACTCCACTCGATCGGTGCCGGTGGTTGTGGAAGACGAACGGAAGAGGTGGAAGAAGCTTTGCCTTTACCCTTACCCTTGCTTTGATGGCTTGCCATAATATGTATGTAAGTGTATATGTAAATAATATATGTATGTAAGTGTAGTGTAATATACTAATGTCAATGTGTATGTAAGTGTAGTGTAATATACTAATATGTAGTATAGTACTATAGTAGTATACTAGTATAGTGTAATATATAGTGTATATAATATATAGTGTAGTATAAATATAATATGTAGTGTAGTATGATATATAGTTTAGTGATGTAATATGTAAGTAATGTAAATAATATGTAAATAATAAACTTTGAGAATTGAGTGAGAGTTGAGACTTGAGAGAGAGATGAGAAGAAAGTAATGAGTTGAATAACTTTGGTATGAATTTTGGAGTGAAATGAGGTGGTATTTATAGATGAAATCTTGAAAAAAAAAAAAAAAAAAAACCGGCCGGTTTGAACTGGAACCGGCGGTTCCACGGTTCGAACCGGCGGTTCCTGTAACGGCTCTTTGATCTCAGCCGTTGGATCTCAACGACTCTTTAATCTGGGCCGTTGGATCTCAACAGCTATAATTTTCAAATTTGAAAGCGGTTCCGGTTCGAACCCATGGTTCCTCGATTCTCGAATCGGTTTACGTTTAGTTCGTTTTGTTAGAACCGAACCGAACCGTGAGATTTTCTTATTTTTGTTTGGTTCGGAACGAACCATGGAACCGTGGTTCCGGTTCGGTTTGAGCATGCTTATCTATCATTAATTTAACGAATAATAAATTTTATACATCATTAATTACAGTTTATTTGAATAATTAATATAATATGTATTATTTTTAAAAAATCATATATAATTTTTAAAAGACGCATTAGGCCAAGAATTTAAAATCAAAGTAGTAGTCCAGACGAATGGCATGATTCAATTTTCATTTTAACAAGAGCGAGATTTGTGACATTTTCCCATTCTAATAATTCAAGTACTCCACTTTTTTAGATACTTTTAAAATTTGAGTATCATGTCTCATATAAATTCTTGTGTACATATTATTTTATGCTTGTTTAAATTATTATTTTAACTTCAAAATTAATGTCTGAATTTAACAGAACTAAGTTAAGATGCAATGAATCTTAATCAAGGCAAATATTAAACAAGTTTAAGTAAATTGACTTTTATTTTTCTCATTTTTACCTCTTATTTAAATGAAAATTGTATCAAAACTTCACATTTATCAAATATAATATATACTCCGATCTAAATTTACGTAAATTTTTTATCAAGTCAGACTTTATAATAACGATCTCAACATTTCTTAGGCTGTGTTTGTTTTAAGCCATGGAGGTCCGGATGAGGGGATGGGTCTCCTCCGTCCCGGCCACTTTTCGAATTTGCACATCCAATCCTCCGTATAAATACATTCACCTCTATTATACACCTACACTCTAAAACTATCACATAACTACTTTTCTTACACCAATTTATTCTTTTTCATACTTTTTTTACAACAATTCATTATCTCTCATACTTTTTTTTATATTTTTCTTTCATTTAATCATTAACTCACTAACTAACAGTAATAAAATAATACATCATCATCATTAAAAAAAATAAATTGATTTGACATAAAATTATATCCACTCCCACCACATTTAACCCAAAACAAACAAAAAATATTATTCACGGAATTTCCCATTCACTTTCTTTTTCCATTCCGATTTACACTCCATTCATCTCAAGCAAAAAACAAAACGTGACCTTAGTGATTTAGTTAATTTAGATATCAACACCAAGGGACAAATTTGTGATGATATTGATTAGTGAATTTAACTATTAGCAGTACATGTACATTTTGTGATAAGTCAAACTACGCTTCTCAACTCACAAGGATAGTCGTGACACTTTAAGCCACACCGCATACTAATGGCTATCCACATTCCATACTCTTTAAAGAAAAATTATAAACAATTTATTCAAGATTTACCCAATTTACTAAATACTTATTTTGACTGACCAATAAATTCATTCAGTTGACCCGAAAATTTCAGTTATTGTGATTTCTTTTTAATTGTAATGATGAATTCTTTCATGGATTTGTAATAGTAAGTTTTAACCAATTAATATTTAATAATAATTTAAACATAAAATTTGTTCTTAATATGAAATTGATATAATTACGTTTATAAACTAATATTATTGCTCTTATAAATTAATATTAATAATATTTAATATTATGATATTAATTTATAAATATAGTTGTATCAGTCGATAAATATAATATTACTCCCTCCGTTTTGCAATAAGTGTCCTTTTAGTTTTTTTTTTGACAAAAACTTGTATAGACCTGGTTCATGCTATGAACTCGGTTATTTAAGTATCACTGTTACATACAAAAACTCTCAATGTTATTAACAGTATAAAAACTATCATTGTTATGAATAAAAACAATCACTGTTTAGAAAATGCTTTATACTTTTAAACAATGTAAGTTTTTGTGGATAACAGTGATAGTTTTTACACATAACAGTGATATAGTTCATGTGTGAACTTGGTTCACATGAGTGTTACTCTTTTTTTTTTTTTTGAGAAATTATGGACATATATTGACAAATTTATCTTTGTTTTTTCTTCTTCGAATGTACCTACCTTTGTTTAATGAATGCTCTTTTTATTAGTTTTCATAATTTTTGTTTACCATAAAAGATTTTTTTTACACATCTCAATAATTATGAGTATTTTTTAAATTTAAAACAAGGATAAATTTGAGAGAAATATTATAAAATAAGGTTAAAAGGGCATTAAATATTGAACAAATAAAAAAAACTAAAAGTACACTTATTATAAAATTAAAAAAATATTAATTTATAAATATAATTGTATAAATTTCATACTATCAACGAATTTTATGGGAGATAAAATACATGATTCCTTTGTATAGAATTTGAAAAATATCAAGTGGGAATAACTTTTCTTTTTCTTTTTCCTTTTTCTTTTTATCTCTTTTCTCTATCGCCCCTTTTAAAATTCCCAATTCCCATAAATAATATTTTCCTGTGTATGAGAAGAGTCATTTTCAGTCTCATCTCATTCTCAACTCCATCTATCTGCCAACGAAAAAGCGGACGCTCTTTCTCTTCACCCCCAATTCTTCTCCTTTTCAGATTCTTCTCAAAATCTCCTTCGATCTGCTCCGATTAATCCTCCCTACCATGGTAACGATTTTCTTCATTCTGATTTTACTTTGATGTATTCTTTGTTTGTTGTTCAATTGTCGTGTTGCGAGGACAATCTCAACCACTTTATCGGTGTTTGATTTGAGATTTTTAAGGACTTGGAATTGAAGTTGAGAGCTATAATTCTGCTGGCAGCTCAGTTTAATCTGTTTTTACTTTATATTTTTGCTCTGATTTTTATTAGATCTGATTTTTTTTGTTTCTTATCATACGATTTTGAATTTTGCATTGGTTAGAGTTTTTCTGGGTCGATCTTGGATTGGCTTATGGTTGATGCTTTTCTTCAGGATGCTATTTAAAATAATGTTTTTAACCATTTTTTTGGCTAATTTAATTTGATTTAGCTGATTAAGTACTGGATGGTCAATAATAGAGATATAAATTCAGGTCCCGAATGATTGATGCTATGTTTTTTTTTTTTTTTAAAATTAGGTTGGTTGTTGTGATAGACCACTTGTGCCAAATTCCCAGACTTATATTATCTATTTCTATTGTTTTTTCATTTGCAAAATAACAAACTCAAGACTTTTTCCCATAGGCATTGCATTGATCTAGTATAGACAGGTTTACCTAAACCTTCTTATGATTGTATTGAGTGAGCTCTACAGGTTCATCTGGATTCTCTCAGATCCTATGTGGGATGCACTTGAATTAGGCCTTTTTTTACCTTTGTATCTCCGATCATCTAACTCTAAGCAACAATTTTGAGTGCAGTACTGAGATTTTTAAAATTTTCAGTGGTGCATGCTAACATTATTGACTTTGACATGCTTTTTCTTTGCCAATTTAAATGATTCTTGTAACTTCTACTCATACTGGCATCAATTTTAGTGTCATCGTGATTGAACAATTGAATGTATGAAATTAGCCTATGAGTTCTTTGATTCTCTATTTGTGCAATTTCAATTAACATATCATCAAGTTTCTGAGGCTTTTCACCTGGCAATTGACAACCGTCTTCTCCCTACTTGATAGCCTTTTCTTTCTGTGGTGCATAGTTCTGTTCTTGCAATGATAATATCTGGGATGATCTCTCTGTCTATTGAGTCATGCTTGATTTCTCTTTCAAATAATTTGAATCTTTTTACTCATGACTTTTTGAAACTTTGCCTCATTTCTTCCATTCCATGGTGTTTACAAAATTACAAATGTTTGATTATTGCCTTGTTTGCAAAGGGTGCAGCTTTGTAGATTGGTGTACACATATACTGAAATTAAATTCCTAAATGAGTACTACTTAGCATTTTTAAGATGGTTTGTACCTTTTCCGTAGAATTAGAAAACAAAATATTATAGAAAAATTGACATTTATTGATTAACTTTTGAAAATAAAGCCACACAAGTGTATTTATAGGACTTTAAATTTATTTCATTTTGGTCCCATAACTTTTGCGTTGTCGGCCAAGGTCCCATAAAATTGACGTTTTTCAATTTAATTCAATAAGTCCTTAATTGGTCTGATTTTGGTGCCAAAGTCGCTGGAACTTGAAGTACGACGTTGTTTTGGGGCACGCGAGGTGTAAAATTGGTCTCATGACTTTGTCTTATCTGCAAAAAAGTTCCAAATTGACAGACATCCATATCAACACTTCAACATATAACCTCATCCTTACAATATTTACCAACAGACCAAGAACCAACATGTTTTTGTCACCTAAGTCCCTCATCATTATTAATCCACACAATATTTTAATTTCCAAATAGCTTTCCCACAGGAAATTTCAAAGCATGAGGGTTCCATTCTCTGAATTCCAATGCTCATTTATATGTTCTAACTTGTGTTGTGTATAGGCTAATTCAGCATCTGGGATGGCAGTGCACGATGAGTGCAAACTGAAGTTCATGGAATTGAAAACAAAGCGAACACACCGCTTCATAATCTTCAAGATTGAGGAGAAACAAATAATCGTGGAAAAGCTCGGAGAACCAACCCTAACTTATGATGACTTCACTGCAGGCCTTCCTGCCGAGGAGTGCAGATATGCAGTTTATGACTTTGACTATTTCACCGAAGAGAACGTCCCAAAGAGCAGAATTTTCTTCATTGCATGGTAACTCACTCTCTTGCTAAATATAATGAATGTAAATCTCTGTTCTTTCTCTCTATTCTGACTGTCTGTGCCTTTTATGCCATTATAAGGTGCCCAGACACCGCAAAAGTGAGGAGCAAAATGATCTACGCGAGCTCAAAGGACAGGTTCAAGAGGGAATTAGATGGAATTCAGGTCGAGCTTCAGGCTACCGACCCAACTGAGATGGGTCTTGATGTGTTCAAAAGCCGTGTAAACTAATGCCTGCTGTGAAGTACTTCATGATATAAAGCTATTGCTTTACTCTAGAAAAAAATAGTTTGTGGAAACTATGGTGCCGCTGAGTAAGCTTTATCATATCTTTATCTAGAACAAACTACTGTGATTTTGATCCTTTTATTTTCTGTCTGGTGTGGGATTTATGTTCTGAAATGCGTGGGGTGGATGATAGCCATCATTGGATTGGTTTCTGCATTTGATAAATGTATTCTTCGGTTCTATTCTAATTCGAAATTCTTGTATTTCTATTTTGATTTTGGTGCGCTGTGGTTGCTGCAATTGTGACAGAATCGGCGATGCTCGTTGACACTATTTTCTTCGATGTTGGTTTTTAGTTTTTCATTGATTTGAATTTGGTATGAGCTTTTATAATTTAACAGAATGATTGTTGGGTGAAAGTTGCAGAATGATGGAGAGGAAATGAATATTGGAAGGGAGGGAGTGCATCAAAATGAGACCGTGTAACTTAGGTTGGGTTTGTTTTGGGATTTAAGTGTGCGGAACAAGTTAAGGTTTTATAATTTAGGGATTTAAAATCCTTGATGAATAATAAATGTATGTGTTTGTTTTGGGATTTGAGTAGGGTGAGATTTTAACTTTATGTCAAATTAATGCTTAATAATGATTGATATTGTATTATTATATTATATTAAAAAGAGTAATAAAGTGTATAAAGTATAATATATTGAGAAGAATAATAATAGATTTTATAGATATTTGTAGGTGTGGATGGAATGTACGATTTAAAAATCAGACTTTAAATTTTAAACTCATATAAGGCGGAAAGCTTAAAGTTTTAGGTCCATATGCGTGAATTCCAAAATAAATCGCAGCCTTATTGTATACAAAATAACTCGCCTAAATATAGTTTTATATATAACTGTAGCAGCGAAAAGCCGAAAAGGACTACGAGCCTATGAGACATTTAATATTATATGTACAATTGTTCTTATTTTTCAATAAGAAATTGTAACATCATACTCCCTCCGTCCCAATCATAATGGTAAAGTACCTCATATTTTCGTCTTAATTATAATAGTAAAATTATTTACACACTTTATTACTTTATCACATAAAATATTAATAAATAACACTTTCTACCCTCAATTACTCATCACTTTATCACTTTATCACTTTATCAATAAAATACTAATAAATAACTCTTCCTACCCCACCACATTATCACTTTATCATTATTCCACTAAATCCTTATGAACAGTAAAAATGTCATTATGATTGGGACGGAGGGAGTACCATATTACTCCCTCCGTCCTATTTTTGATTATCCGGTAATTATAGACACGAAAATTAAGAAAAAGTATGAGATAATAGTATTAAATGGTGTAAAGTGGGTTTGGTGAAGGGAAATAATAGTATTAAATGGTGTAAAATGGGTTTGGTGAAGAGAAATAATAGTATTAAATAATATTGAAAGTAGTATTATTTCTTTATCATATTGAAAGTGGACAATCAAAATTAAAACATGAGTAGGTCTACTGTAGAAATTTATATATATACAAATCAATCAATTTAGAAAGAATCAGCGGGTCAGGTGGTCAAAAAGGGATCAAAGCAAGTCAAACATGAGTTGAGTAAAGTGAAATTGAATCTCAATTATGATTCCTATGTATACAAATTTGTAACCTAGACTTTGTCTTAGAACAAAGGGAGTAAGATTTTTGTATACTAATAATAGGATACTAAATCCGTCTCTACCTTTCAGATAATTTCAGATAACGTAAAGTTTAATATAAATTTTTACTATTTTATTTAATATTTATGTCATATACCTTTCAAAAAAAAAATGTTTATGTCGTATATGTATGGAAATCATAACAATATAAAATTATATACCCCATAGACATCTATCGCAATTATTATTTATTATACGAACCTTTTCTTTTATAAATGAGACACTCTTGCATGAAACCGTCTCTTGGTGAGATGAAATATAATTTGGTATTGACCCTTTAACACTTTGGGAGAGATGAATATTAATTATGCTAAATTGTATTTCTTCTCATTAATGAGACCGTCTCATACAAATTTTTGTCTTTATAAATTCATGCCCACGTCTTTCAAAAAAAGAGAAAAAAATTCATACTTGCGTGTATTAAAAAAGAGTAATATACTAATATTCATATGACTCACGTTTATATATGAACTCTATTATTATATATAAAAATTATTCTTATTATATACTCCTTCCGTCCCAATCATAATGACATTTTTACTGTTCATAAGGATTTAGTGGAATAGTGATAAAGTGATAAAGTGGTGGGATAAGAAGAGTTATTTATTAGTATTTTATATGATAAAGTGATGAGTAATTGGAGGTAAAAAATGTTGTTTATTAATATTTTATGTGACAAAGTGATAAAGTAATAAAGTGTGTAAGTAACTTTACTATTATGATTGAGACGAAAATATGAGGTACTTTACCATTATGATTGAGACGGAGGGAGTATAAAATTCTCGCTATTTAAATATAAATTTATCAATTAATATTATTATACTAAAAAATTAAGATTATAGTATTAAATAATAATAATAATAATTTTATATTATAAATAAATAAAAAATATTTATGTAATTTCTATACAATAAATAATTTGGCAAAATCTCATATACACCTCGACCCGCTCCTACCCAATTAACTTAAGTTGGATCATATAAAGTACCATGTTCAGGGTTTTAAATAATTTTTTATATTTTGTTTTAGAAAACCGTGTCCTCTGCTCTCCTTAGATTTTCTTTCTCTCTGCCCTGCCTTTGCCATCGATTTTTTATCTGATTTTTCTTCGATTTTAATTATTTTTCTTAATTTGGAAACAGAGAATTTAGTCGATGAGCTTTCGATCTTCTTCAGGTGTCCATGGCCCCTTCTTTAATATAGTACTCTCTTCTGATGATTCTACCATGAATATATTTCTTGAGTAGTTGCAGATTGATTAACAGAAGCTATATAATTATGTTAAGAATGAATATGATATGGTTTTAGTATTAGTTCTTATAGCAGAAGAGCGTTGGAAAATTAGGACAGTAGTGTGCTGTAAAGAGTCATCGACTCTTTATTTCTTGAAAATTTAACCAGTTTTTAGAATTGTGTTTGGGTTAAAATAGTTGAATTATTTCATTTAAAAAAAACTTATCAAGTTTGAGCTCTAAGTTTTAGATGTTATAACATAAAATAGTTGGACTTGATTACATTTTGTTAAATACGTTTGGGACTGCCCATTTTGTGTTGTTTTTTTGGTAATTTATTTATGTACTTCGAGTGTTTTGTATGTTTTGTGTGTGACATGTTGATTCTTACGTTGTGGGACATCGTTTTGTTTTTGAGATGAAATGTATTTCTCATATATGACTCACTCTTTGCCTCATCATGTCTTTCCGTGGTTTGTTGCACGTTTCTATTATAAGTAGATAGTTGCACGCTTCTATTATAAGTAGTTGCACGTTTCTGTCATAAGTAGTTGTATGCTTCTGTTAGTTGCACGCTTTTGTTAGTTGCACGTTTATGTTATAAGTAGTTGCGTGCTTCTATCATAAGCAGTTGCACGCTTCTGTCATAAGTAATTGCACGCCACGGTTTAATATTAATTAATTGCATGTTTCTATATTATATAGTTGTATATTTTTGTATTAGCTAATTGCATTTTTTGTATTATCTAATAGTATGTTTATGTATAGATATATTTGCCAAATTAAAAAAAAAAAAAAAGAGAAAAGAAAAACATTTACTAATTTTTTGCTACCTGGAAGTTGAACCCAGATTCATAATCATTGACTTGAGGAAAGGAAGCAACCACTGGGGTGCAAGTTCTTATTAAATTTTTTTTTAACATAATAAGAATAAGAATGAGATGCGCGACCCATTTTTTAAAATGGATCCGGTGCACACTCAAATAATATTTGTGAATTAGCGTGATATTGAAAAAGATAGAGTTGGAGAAGTTTTTGTCGTTAAAGAATGGGTATCCATAATCCATCCCCAACACTTTGGATATTCATTATTCATTTCAATTATTGTAGATGTAGATTATACGTCGGTTCACCCAAAACCAAAACAGAAAAATAAATAAATATAATAAAAGTGGTGGACAGCTCCAGAAACAACTTTGCTTTTGCAATTTGGCTCTTTACCGCTTCCCTCTCGCGCCACCTGCAAACAACTGAGATGCGAAATGGGGTTGACGTGCGACGACGCCGTATTAATCGAGAAAGGGAAGAAATCCGGTGACCCCTACGTCGTGACGGTGAATTGTCCGGACAAAACCGGCCTGGGCTGTGATATTTGTTATACAATCCTTGAATTCGGGCTCTATATCACTAGAGGAGGTTTAATTTCTTTCTTTTTTTCTATGAAATCTTTTATTATGGTTATTTGAGTGGTTTTTGTTTGTTAAAATAGCGGGGAATTTATGGGTTTAATATGCTTTGTTTCATGTTTTATCTTCATACTAATGTGTATTTGTTACATTTATGTGCAACATTTGTGCTACATTTTCAGCATATTTTTGTGGTGTCTATGAAATTGGGGGTTGAGTTGCTACTGTGTATATGGCACTATTTCTTAATTAAGAGAGTGATTTTTTTTTTTCTCCATAAAATTAAGATGTCTATATCTTTCATAATTTGTTCAAAAGTTTGATTTGAAATTGTTTGTGATTTGGGAGATGAATAATTAGCATCTCTGTTTCACTTTTTGTGATTGTGAGTCATGTTCTTCATTGCTGTCACTGCATGTACTGTATACTGGAGATCTTTTTGACATGGTGATTGTATTTTGTTTTTTTATTCAAACAAGCAAGTTTATTAGGACCTTGTAATGACTAAATCCACCATTTATTGACATACCAATTATATTACTGTGGAAACAGAAACTACTAATATCACAGTGCTTGGATTGTATCCTATTAAAGTTTACACCAGAAACTAGTTCAGGTTTGTAAAGTTCATTACGGTGGAGTTCTTTTTAGTGAAATGGGTATCAATATTGTAGTAAAACTTATATCACATTACCAACTAATAAGCCTTTGCTTTTTAATGTTTTCATCTTCCAAAGAACTTAAATTCCTTTCTTAAAACCTTTTGCTCAGTACTTGTTTTCAGCTGAGTATCTCTCTCTCATTTGTTTGCATAGATTATTAACTAACTTTACTCAGGTTCTGATTTTCAGATGTTTCAACTGATGGCATATGGTGTTACATAGTATTATGGGTTGTTCCTCATTCCATCTCACGTGTTGTGAAATGGATGAATTTGAAAGATCGCCTTCTTTCTATTTGTCCACCCACGGTACCATTATTCTACTTAGACCAGTCAACCACACAAGCCTCTTCTTCTCCTGTTTACTTGCTGAAGTTCTGTAGCCTTGACAGAAAAGGACTATTACATGGTATAAATAATTGCTCCTATTGTTTTTGTTGTCCTAAATTTTTTATAACATAATAGTAATGCTCATATATTTTTTCAGATGTGACTGAAGTCCTTGACGAGCTTGAGCATACGATTCAGAGAGTAAAAGTGACCACAACTCCTGATGGTTGCGTTCTGGACCTCTTCTTCATAAAAGATAACTTGTAAGGTTTTCATTTCATATAAGAATTTGACAAGTTGTGAGATTACAATATATAAGCCCCACCCCCCTGTCCCACGTTGAATGCTCATACCTTGACTATTTTCTTATATAACTATTCTGCCACTTGAAAAGGTTAGCAGTTTCATCTCATTTCTGAAACTCCTCCAATATAAACTAGGATAGGCAAATCTGAACAGAAGATTAAATTCTAAATTTTGCACTACTTTTTTAGCTATCCCACTTTGTCTAAATCGTCTAAATTTTGGACTGCTAGAGTACCACACCCCTTATATTGGATAGATTGGAGAGAAAATCCATTTGATGAAAGATCTTTGCTGTATTATTTAAGTTGATTCCTAGTTTTTTTCCCATTTCAACTGATGGAGGCCTGAAATCTTTTTCTCCCATCTAGTTAACTATGAATCTTCTTAACTTGAGTTTGGTTCTCGCTAATGTCTATATCAATCAATACTAGTCTGATGTCTTTTGAGTCACTTTTGGGTTACTTTTGTAATATAACACTGGGATAAAGAATTCACTTCATTTTACATGTTCAAGCTAATTCCTTCTAAATGCTATCTCATTTCTCATTTGTTATTTCATAATATTCTATTCTTATTTTGTTGACTTATTTATTTGTTTCGATTTATTCTTTTGGGAATTGTGAGGGGATGTGAGTTCAAACATAATACCAAAGTTGGTTAATGATAGTTTCGTATGTTGCTTTGTCCTTGTCTGCTTTCTGTCATTCATGCTTAGTTATTTCTTAGAAACTAATCAGGATTGAAAATACTGCTCAAATTGAATAGATTCATTTTGGTATCTTTCTGATCAGCTATTGATAATGAGTCAATCATAACATTTTTGTGGCAGGGAGCGCTTACATACAGAAAGACAAGATGAATTATGTGAGCGATTGTATACTGTTCTAGGTGAACGGTGTATTAGTTGTGAACTAAAGTTAGCAGGGTCTCAGTATGACAACCTTCAGTGTGTTTCTTCACTGTCTCACGTTACTGACGAATTAGTTAGATTGTCAGATGATGAATCTCGTTCACAGGCTCTAAGCTCGAATATCAAGGAGTTGAAAATGGCTAGTGTTAAAACTGATAATTCCTTGAGCCCAGTTCACACTTTACTTCAGATCAACTGTGTAGATCACAAGGGTCTTCTTTATGATATCATGCGAACGTTGAAAGAGTGCAACATTCAGGTATAATAAGTTCCCATGTGTCCTTTCTGATGAGCAGTGTGCTGTTTACATCTGTTGGCATGCTTTGTCTGCAAACTTGGCGGGTAATAATGACCAATTATAATAATAAACAATCAAATGCTATCACTACTTTTGGGGGAAAAAAAAGGTTAGGTGCATAACTTTGGGGTTTGCAAAAAAAGACATTATCTTTACGGCCTGCAAATTAAGGACAACATATTTTAATTTATGTATGTGTAGGCCAACATTAGCGCCGAATTAGCCCAGACCGGGTTGAAATCACAAGCTAGTCGAACGTGAGGACTGGAAATTGGGTTTGATCCCTGTAAATTAAAGGATTGTACTTTTTTTATTTAATGTAGGCCAAATTGGATTGAATTAGCCCAACTTGGCCTGCATTTGCATAAATAAATAAATAAAATGTCCTTAATTTACAGGCCCTTAAACATAATGTCCTTTTGCAAAACCTGGAGTTATGGGCCAAATTTTTTTCCCACCTACTACCTTGTATAGTAAAGCTTGGATTTTAAATTTGCTGAAACTAGATTTTAGATAAACATTATTGCATGTTATGTTTGTGATTACTCAACTTAGATATATTTGTTACTAGAGTCATCGTCCTGCACTGAAGAAGCAATTCGTTAATAATTACTATATCTTTCTTGCAATTTCTCAGTTTCTTTTGCGTTTCTTAGATAGCATATGGTCGCTTTTTGCCCGTAAATAAAGGTTGGCGAGAACTAGACCTATTTATCCAGCATAAAGATGGGGGAAAAATAGTGGATCCTGAAAACCAAGAAGCAATCTGTTCTCGCTTAAAACTGGAATTGCTTCATCCGTTACGTGTTGTCATCACAAATCGGGGCCCAGACACTGAGCTTATCGTAGCTAATCCAACCGAGCTTTCCGGAAGGGGAAGGCCCCGTGTTTTCTACGATGTAACTTTTGCCCTCAAGAGTCTTGGAATCTGTGTCTTTTTGGTAAGTGCTTATATGATTGAACATTCTACTATTATTAAGTTTTTCTATAAATGGAATAGCCATACATCACATTCTCCAGGATAATCTTAAACAAAGGGAAAAACAGTTGAAATGTTTCCATAAACATATTTGTTCATATGAGATAAATATTGAGGTGTTTGGGTTTATAGGCAGAGATTGGAAGGCATTCAGCATCAGATCATGAGTGGGAGGTATATCGTTTCCTTTTAGACGAAAACTGCAATCTTCAGTTGTCCAGCACAGTGGTTAGGAACCAGATTGTGGACAATGTCAGAGGAACGCTGATGGGTTGCTAAGGTTAACCGAGACCCCACCCCCATCCCTCTAAAAAAAAAGGGAAAAAGAAAATGAGAGTCTTTGTTTCATTGTACAGTTGGTTAGATAATACCGAGCCGAGTTTTGATTTCTAGTTACTTTGTGTGTAATTTTCGATAATATCATTGTGCATATTATGATGCTTCCAGTTAGTTAAGTGCTACTGCTAGTCTGTAGGTGTGGTTGGCAGAAGATTGCTTTTGATTTTGCTTTCTGTTTAGGTAAACTGGAAATATAGGATCCTCTTCTCATTTCAATTTGTGTAAAATAAGAGAGAGAATTTTGTGTAAATTTTAGAAAATAAGAGCATTAACTTTGTGAGATATTCTCATGATGAGATGGAACATAATTTGAAACATTACGTAACATTTTGGAAGGGATGGTGTTGGGTTGTCTTGGCACCTTTTCATGTATGAGACAATATCATAAGAGTTTTTTTTGTCATGTGTATAATACTACGAGCAAGAACAACTAGAGTAAAAGTCATATTGAATTAGGGTTCATACTAGAACAACTAGAGTAAAAAGTCATATTGAATTAGGGTTCATAGTATGAACCCCGGTTTACATGAAGTGTTACTTCTAATTAAAAGACTTGAATCAACTATAACAATGAAATAGTAAAAATATCATCTTACAAGTGGCGACCTGCTTAGTGACCCACGAGATTTGATACTTGCCAATATTAATGAGCATCGTATGTACAAAATTGCACACATGTCCTACTCTTACTTTGGACAGAATTTGAGAAATCATAATATGCTTTTGTAATTGTTATTATACTTGCTTTTACATTTGCATAGACACAACTAAACATAGAACTGAAGCTAAAAGAAGGTCCACAAAAAATGGACGTATGAAGCTGCAGCAAACAATTACTGCAAATTTTGGAAGAATAGAAATGCTTTAGTTTGAAATGTTGCATCTCATGCTCTGTCCTTGTAATTTATATTGAGTTGTTCTCCCATGAACATCATAGTATGAAGTTGAATTATTTGATTAATTTTATCAATTTCAACCCACTTTTTTAACATCTATCATACCTGAAATAATTTCATATTTCCATGAATTAAAATCAGTTTCATAATTTCCAAAGTACAAAAGGTAGACCACCTTTGGGGTATATAATTAAAGATCAACGTAGCCGTGTTTATTGCTTGTAGTGTTTGAAGCCCTTTCTTTCTTGTTTTAGACGGAGAAAGACGCCATAAACTGTTTGTTTGATTTATTAATTATACAAAATTTGTTACTATTTTCAGAAGGTTCTAATAATGTTAGGTCACATATGGGGCTGGGGCCAGTGGGCCATTCTGAGACTATTTAAAATTTGACAAAAAATTATATAGACTTACTAGTTTTTAATTCATGACATTTGACTCTACTCAAAATATAATACGGGTCAAGTTTAGTAATTTTAAAAAAATGTATTAGAAATAAGTTAAATGAATTAAATAATCCAAGTACATGACATAGACCTGGTTCATGAGATACTAACTCTTAAAATTTTAGATTTTAGAAGTGTAGTAGTAATTTTGCTCTTTTATATATTAAAAGAACACTAATAAAAATGGAAACAGTGAACACTAAAATATTCTTTAAGAACAAACAATCCAAATTTAAGTTTAAGTAAAATTTATTATTGACAAAAATTCATATGAGACGATCTCATACATTAGACGGGGTACAAATTAACACAAATAATATTTACTTCTTCTAAAGTGTTAAAGCGTCATGTTCAGATTATATTTCGTCTCACCGTGAGACCTTCTCATGCAAGTGTGTCTCTTTATTATTTATCCCACTTATAAATTCCTCTTTTATATATTCATCCCAATTTAAACTTATTTTGAGTTTAATCAAATTTTTTAGGGTTCATAAAAAAAAGTTTTTGAGAGTTTTGAGATCAGTCTTCTAAGTTCAATTTTAATATTTTTGTTGAAATATGTATTAATCCTCATTATATAAATAATTATGGTATGAAGATTCATTTTATTGGGTTATTGGAGAAATAGTTATTTACTTGTGTACTTAATTTCTTATTGAGATTACAATGATTAATACTTTGTTGTGTACTAAAATGTATGGGTTAAGGATTAATGATGTGGCTTGATGATCTTAGTGACACAAACAATAAATGTGTAAAGTAGATTGCATTTATGTTATATGATTGTTTGAGAGAATAAGTGCTTGAGTAATCAATTTGCAAGAGTTTTGGTACGGTATTGAATTCTCTGGCTTTCTTGGTCATAAATGACCCATATTTATAGGATTTGGGAGAGTGGTCTCCCGGATTATAAGTACAAGTAACCGAAAATGGCTCTGTGAAACATTAAATGTTACATGATTGATGTGACTCAGGTCGGTGATCGCTTGGAGGTCGTTCGAGGTATTATGAGCTCTCGCATCTCGCTGGGACGTCGCCCGAGACAAATCCGGATTGCAGGGATTTAGCCGTTTAAACACTCCTAGCTATCCATCATTACCGTCATTTATTGACACATCTCTGATTAGGGCCATCTTTAGGTAAGCTCCTCGGCGCTGCTCGCATGTCACGGGTCCAATCGTAATTAATGGTGCGTACTTGTGTCAGTCTGCGACGTACGAGGTGCATCTAGGTTGCATATTCGTGCTTGGTGTGCTTTTGCTTCGCTTTTCTCAGCGAAGTGTTATACTTGTGTAAAATTTGATCTGACCTGCTTATGACTCTTTTCAGGTCGTGCCCGACCTCGCGCCACATGCTCACAACATACTTAAAATTGAAGTTTTAGCTCATTGATTGCTAGTAATATTATAAATTACTTTAACTCTCTCATTATCTTTTTTTTATGACAAAAACTTATATGAGACAATCTCATGCATGAGATGTAGTACAATTTAATATAATTAACACTAACTTCTCACAAAGTTTTATAGGGTTAATGTCTAAATTACTCACCGTGTCACGCAAAAAGTGTCTCTTTTATATAAGATATTAGAATGATATTATGAAATAAATTCGATTCTTGTAGCCATATTTATTAATAATTGTTATAAATTGGTATCTCGAAAGAAGTAGATATAGGGTAGGTCAATTGCAGCATGTAATTATTATTTAAAAAATAATTAATTTAATTTAATAAAAATAACTAATAATATTATTTGTAATATAATTAAATTGTACGGAGTTCCCGTGCATACAAAGTTTTGTCTTTCGAAAGGATCGGTAATCGCTATTTGAAGATTTCAAAGGATTCGATTGATATGGCCAATTTCTTTTTTTATTATTATAAATTAGACCTCATGTTAAAGATCTTGATTCCATCACGCTTATAATTTATTATTTGAGAAGAGTGGCTCTTGAAGATGTCAAGGGGCTTCGATTGATGTGCCCATTTTTTTTAATTATTATTATTATTAGTTTGGCCTTATATCGAAGTTAATCTTGATTCCATCATAAATTCAGTAGGGTGGCTGAGAAGATTCCATACTTACCGACCATGTTATTATTAATCGCATCTTTAAATCATTGTGGAAACAAAATTACTATATTTAATTCCCCAGTATTATTTTATAGCCTTCAACTTACCAACAATCTTTAATTAATCGCACCTTTAAATCATTATGGAAACAAAATTACACTATTTAATTTAATTTAAATGTTTAGCCCGCAGCACTAAAATAGATGTAGGGGTATCCAAGCAGCAACCTCAAGGAAGGTATTACTTGGGGGAATCCAAAGTATTGGACAACTTTGGACGGAAGTTTTGCCACTTTTTAATATTTCTTTTTTTAAAGAGAGACGTGTGGGTTATAATTTGAGAAATATATTCGAGTATCACTTGTGAATAAAAGTTACTGATATGTATAAAATAGAGTAAACATGATTTAATATTTAATTACAAATCTTCATACAGTGAGTCCACATGGAGTTCAAACTTGTGTTGTTGGAAAAATTCTCTCACATCACCACAAATTTTACCGCTCGGCTGCGCCGTGGGGGTGTTTTTTTTCCTAAACTGTGATGAGTAGTTGTCATTTTGCTGTTTTATTAATTGAAATATTTTGTGGGGAGGAAATAGTTGTTGCCATAATTTAGCTGATTTTTCAAATTTGTGTTTGAAAGAGGAAATAATTTGTATCTTTTGATTTGTTTTTAATTATTGCTTCTCTAAATATTGTTTAATTTTCTTTTTTCATGTTTTAATTAAAATGTTGCACTTTTTTTTATTTTGAATTTTTGAAATTTATGAATAAATGTTTTATTTTATTACTTTTTATTTGTCAATAATCTTATAATGAATTGGGGTACTATAATTTAATTATTTGAAATGTAAAATGTGAATAAAAGGAAATAATTAATGGGATCCCTAAATATGAGTATGCAACTATTGACTATTGAGACAAATATATTTAAATTTTTGAGTGATTAATAAATTGGTGATACGGAGGAAAGGGGATAACTGGATGAATGAAAATCTAACTATTACAAATGCTCTAACTAAGTTCGTTATATAGAGTTACTTAGGGCGTATTTTGAAACACTTAAAACAGTTTTTAGAAATACTTATTTTCAAAGTTCCTTCTCACAATTTTTGAAAATAAGTGTTTCTGAAAACTGTTTTAAGTGTTTCAAAACACACCCTTATAATTACCAAAATAGCTTCACGTGACGCAGATTTTCAACTTATGTACTCTTATAATATCAGACTAGTAAATGACGTATCTTACATTAAGTTTTAGGAGATTGATGGGGAAGTAAATTCATGAGATGCGCTTGAAGTGAGTTATTTATCAAATTTAATAATTATCTTAATTAATTGTAAATCTCGTGTATACAATAATAAATAAAGTATATTATTAGGGAATTATATACAAAAATAATTGATTTTCCATCTTTCTAAAAGTTAGGACTTTCAAATGAGACTGAATTCTTTCATGGTATCAGAGCTTTCAGGCTCACGCTCACGTCGTTGGTTTAAACTCCGCTGACAGCAAAAACTCTAGTGTTATAGGGAGCTGTACAAAGAAAATTAATTCCTCACCTCTCTAAAATTCGAACTTTTAGATGAGACGAAATTCTCTCATATATTTCTAAAATAATTTATGGTAACTCTTTTAAAAATAAAATATTTTATCATTTTCAATAAATTTTATTATTAAACCTAAATTAATGCAAAATATATTGTAAATTGCATATGACAATTCCTTTTGTTATGCATTTTGAGATGATCAAACACGGTATAAAAGACAAAATTATAATTAAATAATAATCGTATGTCATTATGTTAAGATGATAAAGCATGCACATATGCAGAATAAAAGTATAATTTTACTTTAATGGGATACGAAATTATGAGACACGCTTGTATGAGACTGTCCCACAATGAGATCGAGCATAAGTTGGACATTGACACTTTAATACTTTGGGAGGACCCCCTCACATGCATGAAACCATCTCATATAAGTTTTTATTAAAAAATATTGTATTATACTTCCTCACCCCCCTGAACATTTGTCAAAAAATTCCTCGCAAATTTAATTGAATATTTTTTAAATAACAATAAAATAATATTTTTTCTTATCTATATTCCTTAAATGTCTATTATATTTTATGTCATCATTTTTTTTACACTAAAATCAATTTTATCTTATTTAATTTACATAAATATCACTAATTTATAATTTAACCTCCACCAAAGAACAATTTTATCAATTTTGATAATAATAAACAACTTCTACCTTATCAAGGCAAAATATTATGTGTACCATGTTCACCGTACACTACTAATACTATTACTCATAGGGAATAAGGATCAACACTTTACAAATAAAATGTTGATCTCTACAAATAATAATAATAGTGATATACAGTAAACACGATGCACATAATACACTACATTAAATCCGTATAAAAAATAAACGTTCAATCAAAAGATGGACGGAGGGAGTAATAATATATATATATATATATATATATATATATATATATATATATATATATATAATTAAAATTATAAAAAACTTATAAATTGAAAGCGTAAACAAAAATGGCTAGGTCTTGTATGCACCCGGGTGCACCGTGCATTGATAGTGCATTTTAGAATCGTGCAACTTGTTATGTTGAAAAATGCGATTTATTTACACAAAAAAGTACAACTGTTAATATGGAAACATAGTTGCATGCTTCTGTTTGGAATAGTTGCATGTTTCTATTTTGTATAGTTGCACTCTTCTAAAATCACTTTTATAATTATGCAGTGTCTGCCTTGGAAGCAAGACATGAGACCCACTCAACAAAAATTTCTACATGTATAGTGATTTTTTTAAATAAAAAAGAGGTGACCGCACTTTGCTATATATATATATATATTAAATCAAATAATTATTAAAATGATTAAGCTTTTTATGTATGTAGGTGAAATGTGTAACCATAGTACATTTTAAAATTATACAATTTATTATAATATTTAATCATGCAATTATTAATATAAAAAATAATTATATAATTCAGTATAAATAAATTATATATTTTAATAAAATCTATATATATATATAAGTAGAAACCGCCTCAAATTTGGAAACAATTAGATTTTCCCACAAAAAATTATTGCTAAATCGAGAAACGTATCTATGAAAAAAGATATTAACAAATAATAATAAATTTTAAAAAAAATCTTTGTAATAATTCTAAATATTGAATTGAACAAAGATCTTTAGAATATCTTTGGAACTTTGGAAATCTATGAAAAAAAAAATTAACAAATAATAATGGATTGAGAACTTTGGAATATCTATGGGAAAATAAATTACTATCCTAACTGAATGAAATTACAAATCAGAGTAATTAATTAGGTCGTCATCCCATTAATATTGGACAATATTTTAGATGGATTTGTTGCAATCAAGTGATTTAAATCGCAATTCTGTATCACTCAAAATCTTGATACATTATTTTTCAATTTACATCAGTGTTCTCTAAAAAGGAAAAGAATAAATAAATAATGGCAAAGAATTTACTGTGAACTAATTCTACATCAAATATCATGCATTGCAACAAAAAAGAAATAAATGGTGTCACATTTACATTACTCTATTCGAAAAGGTTTCACGTCTTCTTCTCTTTGTTTCTTTAGAGAAAACAGATATAATCTGGGTTTTTGGTTTTTTTTTTTTTAATTTCAAATAATTGTATATGATCATGTAACAACAAACTCTTTTTTATTTAGCAAGTTATTTCAAGTAAATTATCAAAATGTCTACAAACTTTTCTCTAATCAAAGATATTATTTTTTAATTTAGCTTATATTGTTAGATAATAAGCACATTGTTGAAATTATTTAACTAGCACTTCCGGCCAACAAAAAGATTCACAAAGATTGTGGTATAAAAAAAAATTCCACATATAACTAAAGGATATAACTAATAATCACATACAAACGCATGGACTATTTATACGACTCTAGAGCTATCAACTACAATTGTGTACATATATTGATTTGCATACGCCGAAATTCTTGAATAGCTTGAAATGTTCCGGCGTCCCAAATCATGAATTGATTTTGAAAGTTGGGACTCCAGTTATGCTGCTAACAAATATAGATCATTCGAGGAGACTGTGTAACAAAACTAGATTGATCCTGACAAGACTGAGTGACTATGTACTGGAAGGCAAGGTCATAACCGGAAGCAATTCAGTTGAGATAGTGTTAATCCCCTGACTTTCCCTGACTCCGTCAGACCCGAGACTGTCGTTCAAATTTTAGAGGAGACAAGTCCCGTTAAGTGTCTCATATGCAATGTCGATAAATAAGAGCCAAGGACAATCACTTGCAAATGTTGGCATATTTTTTACGAAACTAGTTTTCAGTCACAGTCAATTCTACTTGGCAGTTTCGGGAGTCACCAATTGCAAGGGCTTGAAGATTTTGGTGTGCAACGATGATGAAAATGTTGGAATATAGAGGCACGTAAACAAGTAATACATGCGCAGCGGAAATTAAAGTTCACCAACAACGAACAATTAATTGCACAAAAGGATTACAATAATCATAACAAAAAATCTTACAATAACTGTAGTACAAATTCCTCAACTATGGTATCCACGTAATCCCCTAGAACGGATCTGCCAATGTTGAATCCCAAGTTGAATCAGCTAGGAAAATCCAAACTTTAGATCTTATGGAGAATATGAAGTTCGTTCTTTGTGAATTCCCAAGAGTTCGATATATAGGGAGCCCAACTTAAATCTTAAGCTAGCCCAATTAGGGAATTAAAACCCTAATCTTTATTTAAATAAATCTCTCGATTTATTTCCTATAAAATCTCTCTACATTTAAATGCCTTATATGAAAAATTTCTACGATTTATTTCCATATACATTAAATCCTATAATTATATTCCAAATATAATTATTGGGAATTCTTATTTAATTAAATCCAATTCAATTAAATAATATTAATAATAATTAATTCCAAATTAATCTATTATTAATTTCTTCTCCATAAATTAAATATTAAATCCAATTTAACATTTAATCAACCAACTATAACCCGTAAAAGGGAACTACTTGTTGTGTGACCCATAGACCCTCATATACCGAAATTATTAGTCAAACTAATCGGTCTTAGTTGAACCATAGTCAATAAATCGATATTCTCAATATATGAGGTAATGCTAGAAAATATGCAACTACACATGAATCGCAGAATCGTAACGCAAGCAATTGCGATTTCTCCTTTCATTCACGAATACTCGATTAGTCTTGAACATGATGAAGTGCCTATTCAAATAACTAAATCAATTTATCTCAAATCACTAATTAATCATTAGTGTCACACTTAGTCACAAAGTCTAAGTTGACGTGCATTGGCCAATGACTTAGATCCAATTATGATGAGAAGGTGAGTATTCTCTCTAAATCCACTTTGAGGAATGAATCATTTTCTTGGTTCAACTACCAAGCACATGACCGTGATGAACCCAATCCAAACCATATCTACCCATAGACGGTGCAAGCGGCGTGGTCATGGTCAAAGTTCATCACTCCACACATGTCGTGCGTATTGACCTCAAGTCAAAGGAGTATTGCATCGCTCCCACTAACCGAGACACCCGTAGACACATATAGTGGAACTACATCAAACGGTTTCTCGGATGGGTACACCAATACCCTCTAAGGTATTTGTGATCCATCACGAGATACCTAAGATCTCGTAGTAAAGTGAGATCTTACTACACTCTAAGAAAGATGATCTTGATCGCACACCAATCTCCATCAGATCATCAATATCCCTTTCTTGATGATCCTCGATTGGGGCTATTTAAGAATCATGCTTAAGCCATCCGAGTTCTCACTCACTCAACGACAATAAAGGACTCAAGGAACACATATAAGAATAAATGCAAAACAATCAAACATAATATTCTAATGAGTGTAACGCCATACATTTAATATTAATCAAACAATAATATTAAACCAATCTTTGAATATTATCTCGAAAGATTACGTCCTTACAATGGATTGTCTCTAGGACACTAACACTAACAGAAAAAACAGCCAAAAAATGTGATTTTCGGAGAGATTTTTCGAAATCTATACTCATTTTAAAATTTGGTTATTTTTTTTTTCTTTTGAAAACCAGAAAGACTATTCTTCATTAATGCAAGAACAGTTATGGTCAGCTAGCCCGTCCACAAAGACCGGAGGGTCTAACCAATAAAAAGAGTTTCCAAAATCTCTAGAAACCCGAGCAAACTCGTGAGCCATTAAATTGACATCCCTTCTAACGAAATTAACCACAAAATCAGGATTATGGCGTAAAATATAACTACAAGCTTTAACATAATCCCCAAAAACCGAGATACTGGAGTTCGTCTTATTATTGGCATCAACTACCAACTTCGAATCACCCTCGATGACTACCTTTTCAAACTCCAAAGCCTTCACCCATGACAATGCCTCGAAGAAGCCCATTGCTTCCCCGACCTCAACATCAACCTGGCCTGGGACCATCATTGTCTTCGCCAGCACGAAAACCCCCGGCTCGTCCCGAATCACCATTCCAATCTCATAGTTGGTATCTGCTTTCACTTAAATTTCGATGTGTTTCGAGATTTGGAGTACTTAATGAATGAATTTATTTTAAAATTGCATATTACATAAGAATTAGCTAAAAAGTTATTTTTAAAGAGTTTTCCAAAAACTATATTATTTACTATTAAAACAATTATTCAACTATAGCCGTGCATCGTAGGGGTTCAATTACTAGTAAATTATAATTTTAAAATATATTTTAGATGTAAGCTATGCGCGTTATATCAATCTGAGATATTCCGGTTCGTTTTCTACACCCGCAACTCTATACGCATACATGACAAAATTATGATAAAATAATAATCTTAAAACAATCAACGAAAATAGCAAAATCCTGTGGGGCATGGGTAAGAATCTTTTTGACAATTAAGGGTTGGAGAAAATTATTAAAATAAGAAAAAGATAAAGAGAAAACCATTAAAATAAGTTTTACTGCATAATATAAGGACTTTAAATATTAATTGTTAATAATAATATTATTAACATAGATGGCCATGCCATGTGCGCATGTTTGTTTGAGTGAGAGAGTCGTTCCATAAGGTGGAGGTGGACCCTACTCATAATAGTTTGGAACATATGTAGACTTAATTTAACAAAATTAATTGTAGCATGATATTAATAATACTTGACTTTTTATTTTATTTTGGGAAGGTATTAATAATCCTTGACTTAGGGGTTTGTATAATTCTATACTTAGAAAAACATAAATTATGTTAGTGTAATTCGTAATCTGTAGACATAAATTATACTTGACGTAAATACTTGACTTGGGTATAGTTTATGTTTGTGTTTTCGAATAGAATGTCTCTGTCATAATTTTTTTTTTATGTAAATTTTTTAAGTAAAAACTCAACATTAATTTTTACAAATTCATCGAACACTTTAGTCTTTACGCTTCTACAATTAAATAATTTCTCAAACATAAATAACTTCCTGAAAAAACATGTACATCATTTTCAAACACACCCTTATAGTCCGGTAAGCCTAAGTTATTTATTACCTTCAATTATACTTTATCATACTTTATTCTTTTTGATTGTGATTTCTCATTGATATTGTTGATTTTTAATAGGGTGAAATTTAAATCGAGTAAGATGTTCGAGTGATGGACATATGTGAAAGAAAATTAACAAGCAATAAAATATAATTCTCAAAATAAACTTTTATAATATTTCAATGAAAACTTTGTCCCGCAACAGATTCGAACTTACGTTGATGGGATATTTCTTCCCATATCACCACAGACGGTTTCACTCAGCAGTGCCCTGGGGCAAAATAGCTATTAAAATACTTTATTAATTTTTTTTTATTTTCGTTCGTCCCACAAAAATAAATAAATTATTATATTTAATATTTTATTAATGCTTCATTTTCAACTTTGCCCGTATTTAGTGTATCTAATTTTTTTAAATTAATATCCAATTAGTAATAATTGTCTTGGAAAATGAGTTAACTCAAGGGTAAAATAAGAAAATAAAATAAAATAATTTAATATTCTAATCTCATGTGTGTGTAGATTATTTTAAAAACCTAATTATGTAGGGGACCGGGGAAGGGAGTAAATTGCAATGAAATTATCGAGCATTCCAACTAAAAAGTGATAGCGCTACAGCCACAAGGGCTAACTTTAGGCCATGTTTCTCATGTTAGGTTTGTTTTGGAATTCTGACGGATGGATTTAGGACTTTGTGTTCCCTGATTCATACGTGTTTGGAATTTAAAGTTTGGTTTTTAAATATTACATTCAATCCACACCTACAAATACATATAAAATCTATTATTACTCTTCCTAATACATCACACTTCATACACTATGTTATCCTTCTCAATATATTATAATAATACAACATCAATCACTATTAAATATTGATTTGACATAAAGTTAAATCTCAGGCTACTCAAATCCCAAAACAAACACATACATTTACTATTCATCAAGGATTCTAAAACTTTGACTTGCTCCACACACTTAAATCCCAAAACAAACGCAACTTTAGTAGTTTTGAGAAGATTTGGAATCCTGTAGAGATAATTTAAAAGGATTTAATATAAAATAAAAATTGTATTTATATTTTGTACTCTCTCTGTCCCAAACTTGTTTTCCTGTTTACCATCATACCCCTCCTCTTGTGAGCAATTTTTGTACTAGTAAATGAAATAATTAGGTGACATGTTAAGGAGAGGTATGATAGATGAGTCTCTTATCTATCATACCCTTCATTTAAAATTAATATATCATTTCAATTACTAATACAAAAACCGTTCACAAAAACATGTGCAAACAGTAAACAGGAAAATGAGTTTGAGACGGAGGGAGTGTATGTTTGAGAGTGTGAATTTTGTAGAATTTGATAAAGTATGATTTTGAAAAAATAAATGATAGAAATAATATTATATTTTGAAAAGTAATATATAAATGATTGAATGTGTATATAACGTTAATAAAGTAAAAAATAGGAGAGAGAAAGATAGAGTATTGAGTTGGATAAATAATAATAATAATTGAAAAATGTATGATGAATAATTGATAGTGTATTATAAATTGCGTTTAAAAAGATAAAATAAATATATTATAGATATTATAGACTCAAATTTTGAAGAATTTAAAATTCTATATCGAAATCCTAATAAGCAAACATGAATTTTAAATTTAAAATTTGAAAAGAGACTTCACAAACCACAAACAAACATACCCTTAGGATGTGTTTGTCTTGAAACTTACACGGATGAACTTAAGACTTTGCGCTCCCCTTCTCGAGTTTAGGATTTAAAGTTTTGTTTTCAAATTTTATATTAAATACACACCTATAAATATCTATAAAACATATTATTACTCTTCTCAATATATCACACTTTATACACTTTATATCTCTTCTTAATATAATATAATAATATAACATCAGTTACCATTAAATATTAATTTGACATAAAGTTGTAATATCAGGTCGGGCAGATGAATAAATTGTCCCCACTATTTTAAGCTAATCCACCAATATGCTGACTCACCAACACACCAATTCTCCTTTTCTTTTTGGATAATCTTCAACACTCAATTACCAAATTCCCCCTTCCCTCTCTATATGTATTTATTTATGTATGTATATCCCTCTGCTAGTTGAAAAAGGGGCAGTTACATACATTTCCCTTTCAAATGATCCAAAACCGAACGAATTGCAACAACAATGCAATCGTCCACTACGCCTCAGTGCTCCGCCTACCTCGACGCACTCGCTCTTCAAATTCAGAAGAAGCTTCAACGTGTATGTGTGAAACCATAGTTTTCTCGATTCATGTACATATATATAAAATTGTGGATGTGACACTTTTTTTATATTATTAATTTGTGTAAGTAACTAGTTGTATTTGATTATTAATTCTCCAGGCTTTAGCTTCGGCGTCGCAGAGGCCAGACTTGTTGCAGGAGTTGTTTGCGGATATAGCTCTGGAAGTAGATGATCGTGCTAAAGGTAAATTCGGTTCGGCGATAAATTTTGCTAATCGCGTGATGGATTATTGTTTTGTGTTGCATCGATAAATGCACTTTAAAGCGAATTCAAGATTAACCTTCTAGATCATACTAATAATTTATTGGCAGTTATTGTTCAATCGTGCTTTTGGTAAAAATTGATTTCCTTGTCTTCGGCTGCGTAGCTGGTGTTTGTGTGTGTTTTTAATTTCATCTATATTTTTGTTCTGTTCAATTAGTTCGAACTTCGAAAATGAACAAATAATAAAGCCAATCATCGTTCAGCTTCTCTCTATAGTTTTGTGTATTTATGTTGTTTGGTAATTGAGTATTCACGTTCCTCAATGAGTTAGTGGTTTTTCTCTTTCGTTAATCGAGTTAATTAAGTAGCCTTAATGCCTTAATCGAGTTAGCGGTTTCATGCTTCTACTTGGAACCTGGGAAGGAGATTGTAGTTTTGTCCTCTCTATTGTCTTCTGTGAATATGGTGATTGGATTATTGAAATTTTTTAAGGAGTTGTGGCCTCTAGCACCCAAAGGCACAAGGTCCTACAATGTTGGGGAAATAATACATTTTTTGTTATGAAATTTAATAATATATACATCCTTAATTGTTGGGAATAAGGTCAGAGTTATAGTGATAATTAAACAAATTGCAATTGCTATGGATTCCAACCTGCGAATTCTGAGGAGTTGTAGTGGTCAAGGTTTTACCTTAATGAAAATGGGTTGAGGAGATATGTGAGCAATATCCCACACAAAATCCCCATCCATGAAAAGGAAATTCGTTTTCTGTTGCCCAAACTTCTGATAGTAGGTAGATATTTTTGCACATCCAGTAGCTTAACTAAAATATATATTCATCGCTTGATTGCATATGACGAGTTAGTTCTCTTTCTTTGACTGCATAATCCTCTAGTAGCCAGCTATAAATGGGATGCAAGTCTTTTGTCTCGTCATCTAATTGATGAAATTGGAATTTGCTTACTTTGTCTCCAGAACACTAATGTAATTGAAGGAGTGGGGTGAGTATTCTTTTTATACGGTTGGAGAGCTTATGGGGCAGAGGTTTCATTAAAATTCATCAATGTTATTTTTCTTGCTCTTAACCTTCAACACACCGCCAGCTATGTATACTCTTTCAAAAAAGTGAACCAACTTCAGTGTAGATGATATTGACAAGATATGTCTAAGTGTTTATTTAGCAAAAAAAATTAGAGTTGTGAATGTCTTTATATCACATGGAAAGAAATTTATACAGCAGTAGTTTGTACTATATACAAAGGCAAGGGATGAAAGATGGTGCTATGGAACTGCTCATTTGCCTCAATTTTTTAATAACCTTCCACCTATTCTGTGACCTATATTCATTAGGATATATTGCGAAGTATTTTGGTTTAAAAAAGAAGTCTTGTTTGTGGCTCGTAATACTTTTGATGGTGCTGTCTCCATATTTAATACTACTCCATTATTTATGGAAACAGATATCATTTTTAGCAAGAAAGAAGCAATTTCTGCAGCAGACAGTATATATGGATGTCCAGTTTGCTTTTACAACGTGCTTGCTGATTATTTTTTGTATGCACGCCACAAAGTGGAAAATCAGTCCTTGATCTCATAGTACAACTTTGGAGCCAGTCATTTGCATCTAGTATTTTTACTCTCTTGTTCCACAAGTGGGTATGTATTTATTTTCTTACTGATTCTACCTCAGTAATTTGGTGTTTCTATTTTCTTTACTGATAAAAGGTTTCATCATTTTCTATACTAATTTCCCGTCCAATTTACTCTTATTTGCAATATCCACCACCAAGATGGCGTATCACTGTATTAGTTAATGTGGCTAATATTTTTACATATACTTCTGTTCCACAGATGTTTGAGGTTCAGTTTGATAATCCTGAAATCTTGCTCCGTTACTCATTAGGACTGGTCAAGGTGCAACAAATGTCTTCTGGTATGAATCCTTTTCAGTTATTCGTGTTAAAGTAATTTATCAACATAAAGCTACTTAAGCAGGGAAATTGACCCATGACAGAGATTATGAACAGAGTAGATTTTCTGGATTGATACATCTATTGTGCTGCTTTAATTGTCAAAACTTTTCTTTTTTGGCTGATTACTCGCTTTAATTGTCAAGGTAGTTTTCTCCTGAAAATTTTGCTTCAGTTGCCTTATCAAGTATGTATGCATAATGCAGGATAGACATCCAAACAAATGCAAGACATTTCTCGAATCTCTTTCACGTGAGAATAATTTTCCCAAGATAATTTGTTATTGCAATCGTTAATTCTGTTCAGATATATACTAACTGCTTTATTTTCCATTTGTAGTATCTTCTAGAGGAAGTTGCTCTGGATTCTGAGAGATCAAAGAAGATTCCGCCACAGGTCTAGCTTCTTTTTTTTTTTTCTCTTCTTGATCACAGATTCTCTTTACGCATGAATAGTACTTCAGCAGTAACTTTTTTTTTCCAGGCTCAGAGAGATTTATTTCTTCTCCTCTCTAGGTTCTTCTTTTTTTACGACTCAGGTTGGTAAATCTTTTGAATAATTGTCGTGTTACTAAAATTCGCCTTCATTGTTTGTTACTTTAAAAAGAAACGGATGTATTCTTGGCAGCTGAGAAACTTCAAATGTTTTTGAAGAAATTTCCCGATTTTCCTCATGCTTTCTTGATTGGAGGCGCATCGGACATATTTGTGACTGAAGTAGCTGATCAGGTACAAGACTCTACACAACTAGCTTTAACTTAATTTGTCAATTACGATTATCCTTAACATTCGCTGATGTTTTTATTATCATCTCATCATAAATTTATCATTCGGACACCAGCTTCAAAAATTGAAGGTGGAGCCAGTGCTTGTTCATTATCTATCTCAGATGAAAGTTCTCCAAGGTACCGTTTGTTTCCGTTCAAGTAACTCGAGAATTCCTCTTTCACATTTTTTTAAGTTTGAAAATTGTGCACAACAGGCATGGAACTAAGGACCGCAACTAGTACAAGACTGCGAACATGTTTGTATAGCTTCACAACTCCAGGTGGTCCCATGTACCCAACAAGAGCCGTCCGTCATGCAGCATGGGATGCATTAGATTTTCTTTTCCCTGTAAGCCCTCATTTCCCCCTCACTCCTCTATTCATGTTTATCATGCACAATTACAAATTAAGAGGACGCTTGGTTCAAATTCCTCAATAGGAGGAATGAACATGGAGTAATAATTTACATTCATCATACGGAGTAATAAGATTAAAATAAGTTAATCATTATCTAATTTTAAATAATTATTCACCTTCATTTCTTCTCGATCATTTCATTATTACTCAACCAACTGTTATTTTCTATCCCATTTATTTCAAAATTAGAGCAAAACATGAACAATGTAACCATCATTGCGACTAGCATATCTCCAACATGTCCCTTTCATTACGGGAGCATAGAGGAAGAATAAATTCTGACTGAAGAATTTGAACTAATAAAAAGTCGCCTAATTTTTTCTTCAAGTCGAATTTGAAGCTAGTTACATAATTGGTGCTGCTTGTCTTCAGGTTGGGAGATATCCTCGGCATATAATCAGTTTGTTCTTCCGATTACTGTACCCATGGTATTGGCCCTCATCTTGCTGGAACTTTTTTATCTCTTGCATTCACGCTCTCCTACTTTCCCTATTCGGATTTATATTCCCTAAATGGGCAAAATTAAGGAATTCGAAGCAATCATAGATCTGCATCTCATATGTTACCCCTTCTGTATGTTGTGCAATAAGATGATTTGTATCACTTAATTATAGAGCATTCAAAATTGTATCTCGCATTGGACTCTGGTCGAAGTGCTATTTTTTCTTTGTTATTAGTAATACCTATTATTAGGGTGATACGTATCCATTAAAAAGTACTACTCCCTCCATCTCTATATAAGTTTCTTCTTTCTTTTGGACTCTGAGTAAGAAATAATAGTAAAACTATGTATCCATTAAAAAATACTACTACTCAGTCTTTATATAATTTTCTCAATTTTTTTGGACTCTTTGATTAAGAAATACTAGTAAAACAATAAGTTATGGGTATTTGCTAAAAAGTAAAAGGTATTTTTTGAAATTGGGAGGAAGGAAAAAATGCATGGAGCGATGAGTAACATTTTCGTAATATTATGCGAAAAATGAGATAAAAATTATGGAGTGACGAAGTTACTTTTTCAATTTATGAAAAGAAAAATTTATAATAGAACGAATAAAAAAGTAAAGTAGGAAATTTATAATTGAAATTATAAAACATAGATTTCTGCTACTCTCAAAATGGGCCATGTCATTGTGGGACAGCTCAGTAACTTGTACAAGAATGAGCATCATACGTGTAGGTTGTGTAAAATTGGGGACGAGGATTGACCGAAATGAGAGAATATTTTTACTTTTTATTATCACCGATGGAATGGAACCATTAACCATGCATGTATTCAAGTTTAGTATAATTGATAAAAAAGGAAGTTATATATAACCCATACAACTGACATAATTCAGTGATTATTTATGCAATTAACCTAAACAAACTACACCATGCATACTACTAAATATCATTGAATATCGGCAGATGTAATGAGCCACATCTAGCAGAAACTAGCAACTGTTCACCACAGAAATCAAAGACTAGAATCTGTTGTGTTTCTCCAAAGTAAGAAATCAATAAGTTAAGTGTTCTACGCTACATCACAATCTCGTACATCGCAGATCCACTTGGTACGCATCTGAATCAACCAGTTTAAGCAAGAAACGACCAACATCCCAATGCTAGCCACTAACTTCAAGCAACAGGGAAATTGGGTGATGAAATCTGAGACAATTTTGCTCCATTCTCTATGTCAATCTTTTTCAAGTTTCAACAAATGGATGCAGATATAAATATTCAGCACAACTTTCAAAGACTAGAGATAGCATCAGCCAAACGAAAGGCAATGTACAAAGATTCAAACATAGAAAGGGTAAAAAGAACGTACATTCCTCAAAGCAGATCCTCCATCACGATCAGGGAAACGAGCACACCGTGCTTCAATTTGATTCTCCTCCATACCTTTAGTACGGGACAATAAAAGCATGCCATTCCCACTGTATTTTCTTAAGGCTTCAAAGGTCAATTACACACTTGTCTTTTTCATCCATAAAATTACAGTAGTCAATTAAACAAAACAAGTTCCCAGTTCTACTCCCCTCACTACAGATCTCACTGCCTTTGTTCAAAGTGCTAATGTAAGGTCAAATTACACACAGCATTGAACTATGGGCATCAAACACACGTTGGTGCATGCATAAAAATAAAATCCAGTGAATATGCTAATAAGCTCGATTAGTTTGTCTGCATGGCTTCTGCATGATACTTCTCGAGATCGGCATCGAGATCCTCAGCAGACACCTTCTCATCACGGCCCCTTCCTCGTCCACGACCCCTTCCACCAAATCCACGACCTCGTCCACCTCCACCTCCACCTCGTGGCCTTCCAAAACCACCTCTGCCTTGGGCACCACTGTTCCAAGGCAAAATTTAAAAAAAAACATTAGACAAAACAACCAGATGTATCACGAAATCCTAATCATAAGATTACAATATATCTTTTATTTCCAAAGGTTGCTCAGAGAATTACAAGTGGTTATGGAACACTTAATTCATCTTGAGTGACATTCAAATTGCTAACTTGCTAAACATTAACAAAAGCTCCTGAACAGGTGAGCATCATAATCAATAGTAACACAAGTCAGCTTAATTTTGTAAGAACTAAACTCTATCCTACAACCATAAAAACACATCAGAAGCATACTTTATAACTGATTGAGTACATTTAATATACAAAATTTCTGATCCTGAATGTGTTAATTAATATTCAAGACTAGTCAGGAACTTCCTCAGGCAACCTCCTATTCAACCAAGAAAAAATAACTGGATACTTGAAATGGTAGTAACTGCAAGTACGATATTGGTAACAAGAGTTATTTCAAATACAGTAATTGCGACAGAAAATATCACAATTTTGTTTACAAAGTGGACAACATTGAAGCATGGCTATGCTTACAAAAAGGTTTTTTTGGGGAGGTGGGTGTAGGGACTTGATTAAAGGAGCTGTTGGAAGATGAAGAACCTGAAATTTAAACAAGAAACTACAGTGCTACCCAATTGATCCCGAAAAGTTATACTTGATCTCATATATGCTTACTAACAAAATGACAAAAGAAGAATGATAATCTACATTTAGCCTGTCTGAAATTTATCAACTTTTAGGCACACAGGTAAATACAATGGATTTTACTATCTGCAATTAAGACAGTATTTATTTAAACTGGATGCATAAAACAGAAGCAAAATAAATTTCTCAAAGGAGTGTTGAACAATTCAGATCTCTACTTACTAAAATCGTAGCAAAAAACACATGCTGAACCATCAATCTAGCCAAAAACACATACCTTCGTGGAGGTGCATCAAAATCACCGAAACCACCAGCAGAAGGAAGACCAGCAGCAGGAGTTGACATGTTTGTTCCAACGAGCTCTATTTTCATTGGTTTCCCATCAAGCTGAACATTATTATACCTCTTGATAGCAGCCACTGCATCTTGTCGTCTTGAGAAGACTACTTCAGCAGTACCCTATAAAAAAACACTTTTTTTCCTAAAACACAACAGGATACAAGCTACACCAAAAGGCAATACTAGGTTAACTCAGATACCTTTGATCGCCCGCTCCTATCATAGTGTATCGTGTATCTTTTCAGGTCACCAACTTCCGAAAACAGTTCCTGCAGAACATTAAATTTTAATGAAGGTTAAACAAAGCACGATCTTCTGACAGAACATAGAGCTAAAATAACTCAGATCGAAGTCAAGCCTCTTGAAACAACAGGACAAAGCAAATTAATCGACAATGTGATGTCCAATTCACATGTATGGCAGGATGATGTCACCTCCAAAATACGTTACCAGAATGACCAAAGTGTAGCCAAAATTACATAAGTATGAAGAAAGATGATAAGAGTACCAATAAGCATCTAGTAAATGAACGCCACACAACAAGGACAGTAAATGAATAGAGTCATCTGCATCATTTTCCATGCTTGTTTAAAGAATTATCAGGCTTCAAAGATATGTTTGAGCTTGAATTAATAGAACCGAGTCAAACATGAGTCGAACCCGGGAAGGTCAATATTTACACTTGTTTTACAAGCCCAAGTTCTAAATTTTACGGAGAATAGAAGTTTGTTCAAGCTTATTTAAAAAATAAATTTTTTATTAAATGAGATTTTTCTATACGATCTAAAATTAAGAATCGAATAACTTGGTTGATTTTCAGCCATAGCTGCAACGAGCAATTTTATAAGTATCAGTTACACGTCAGTCAGTGACCCAAAAAGAATCCAAGGATTATAGCACCATGAACAATTGCACCAGCTTTACAAGAGTTTTTGCTAGACACATACTGGAAAGTTTGGAACTTATATTTTACATAAATTAAAAGCACTAAGGCATGCATTTTTGTTTATGTTGTAATACAGGATGATGTGGAGAAATGGTTCTAAAAATTAGTATAACAATATTCCAGTTATCCTGTGATAATATACTTTGTTTAACATATTATGTATTAGATTCATGCTATCAGAGAGCATGTCAGTGTATATAGTGTACAAAAACGTAAGCATTGCTCATTGCTGTATACCGTACTTTCATAGTTTCATGAGGTTGTGCATTATTAACAGTCTATTCCAGTTAACAATGAGTTTAATAGCAATTAATGTAACAAAACCATACAAAACATTTAGATTATTTCAGTGGTGGCATAAATTTTATTTCATGCTCATTCACTTCCATTAGATGATTTCAGGAACTAACTATATAAACAAGGAAAGAGATAACAAGATCAAACAGAAACATAGATTGTTGATGAAATTAATGAAATTCAGATCATAGACTCGAATATGTCTTTGCCACTTTTAGAATCTTAATCAAACAACCACATTCAATGGAAGAATTACGCTTTAGTGCATCAACTAGTTACAACTTGGCCAATTAGGTAGAGTGAGACCACTGTCACTGGCTAGACTTAGATTTCTCAAAGCCCTAATCATGTTAAAATACAAAAGCCAGCTCCAGTTTTCACCTAAAAGGCCAAGTTAAATAACCCTTAGGACTATCAACTCATATCTACAGGCACTTCACCTTGCAGCAATAGACTATACATATGTAGTAGGCCATCACACACATATTCTCATGTACACATAGCAGCAAAAAGTACAAATAAAAATGTGTTGATGCACTTGTTAAAAGCTACCACATCTAGCACCAAATTACTAAAAGATGCGATTTGATTAGAGAATCAAACCTTAATATCCTCTGCTGAAACTCCATACTCTAAATTGGAAATATATAACTTCGTTCCCGTCTCAATGTTGGAAGCTCGACCACCGGCGGCGGGGAACATATCATGGCCCCAAGCTGAATCAGGTGCCTACATAAGTCCATTATTTCATCAGTTTAAACAAAAATCACCATCAAACTGATAAATTAAGAAGTTAATTTTGATAATTTCAAAAAACATATAAAACAACACTCAACGAAACAAAAATCTGAATCCGGATCTCACCCTGGGAGCGGCGTACGGCGCGGAGCGATTTGCGGAACGGTTGGGAGGACGGCGTGCGGGTCCAGGACCGGCGGCGCGGCCTCTACCACTGCCGGCGGCGGATTTTTTGTTGCTCTTGATTAGATCGTCAAGAGACATGTCCAACGGAGCGCCTGACATCTTGTGTTGGTGTGCGTAAATCTGTACAAACAAAGCGAGGGAGATCTAAGGGGTAGCAGATTAGGGTTTGGAAAGGGGCAACTTCAAGAGTGAGAAGGTGGGCGGGGGGGGACCGAGGCAACGAAATTCGGTGCGAGATTTTTATGGTGCTAAATTATTCTGTTTGAAATAATTATATTTTCGTGTATTTTCAAAAAGGTCCTTGGACTTTGTGAAAACTATATTATGTTTCAGTTCGTCACACTTTTGTGCAATTAGGTCCCATTTGGTAGGGGGTATGGAATTAGTATGATATAAAGATGCTCCGTATAATATAATACGGGATGGTAGTATTATGTCGTTTGGTACAACGTAATATGGGTTGTAACATAAAATTAGTAATCCACTTGGTAGATGGTAATAAATGTGTATAAAACTAGTATGATGCTTGGTAGAGAGTAGTAAACTTGTATTAAATTGGGGATTTGATGGAAAATACTCATTTACCCCTGTGAGAATTATATAAAATCAAATATCATATTTCCTCTTCATCATTTCAGCCGACAATTTCCTCAAATAATTTACTGTAGGTAGGGTTTCCGAACATGGCGATTTCGGGCATCAAAGTGGTCGATTCGTGAGTTTTCTTTTGTGATATCCACATCAAGGATGCCGATTTAAGCTATTTAATCGAGTCCCCGTTTCCGTCTCCCCTTTGGTACCGAAAACAACCGATTCGTGATAGTCAGCTTTCGCGTCTCCGTCTCCCTCTCCCCTTTGGCACCGAAAAGTATTAGATATTTCGTGGGTTCGTTGTGTGTTTTGTGGATGTGGGTTTGTGATAATTCTATGAGATTTGTTTGTATTAGTGTAATGTTGATGTGGGTTGGTTCTAAGTATTTGTGTAATTTTGATGTGGGTTCTAAGTATTTGTGTAATTTTGATGTGGGTTCTAAGTATTTGTATAATGTTGATGTGGGTTGGTTCGTATGGTGATAGTTTGTGTTTGTATGGATAATTGAATGTTAAATGATGAAATAAGTAATTAGATGATATCGTCAAATAAGTGTTATTAACAACATCACAAGAAAAAAATTGGTTGTAATAGTTATTGTTTATTGATTTTGAAAATACTTATTTTTTTTTTTGGTTCTTTCAGCCTTACAATGATACCTCATTTGATAATGAGGTTGGTGTATTGCTTAATAAATAATTCTCAGTTTTTTGGATGCTCAATTGATTACAATTGAGTTGAATGAGTCGAATCAAATGAATGAATTGATTACCTGGGAAGACTTGAATGAGTTGCTTTCATTGTGCTCAATGAGTTGATTACAAGAGTTGATTTCATCACGTGGGACTTATTGAGGCTAGGAAGAGTTGAATGAGTTGATTAATTATTATATTTTATTGGACTGTAGTTGTTGCTGTTTTAAATTCCTGGGCTAAAACTTAGGTAAGAAATGTGGTATTAATCTGCTGTTTTTATCATTAAGCTGTTTTTTAAATGTGGTATAATATTTCATCATTCTGCTGTTTTTAAAATGTGGTATTATTTGTGGTCCTTCAGATTTTATAACATGTTCAATACATATGTGTTTATCATTTCTCTAATGTGGTGTGTTCGCATTGATACACCCTGCATTTTGACTTCACAGTTATAATGGATAGTACGAATAGCACAGTTCCAAAGGCTAGAGTTAAAAAGGCCAAAGGAATTAACAACAGCCGTAGGAAATGGAAAGATAACGAGGAAAATATCCTTATGGGGTTGTTCAAGGAACTAATTGCATCAGGAGGGTGGAAGAGCGAGAATGGCTTTAGGCACAGGTACCGCGAAACCGGAGGAGAAAAATTCACGAGAAGTTGCACAGAACGGATCTCTACGAGCTACCCCTCACATTAACTCCAAGATCACATCATGGAAACGTTTCAACTTGCTTTAGGAGATTCTGGAGGAGGGTTTAACACCGAAACAAAGATATTTGATGTCTCCGACATTGCATGGGAAAAAGCTGTTGCGGTAATCTTCTATCTAAACACACTGCGTTATAATTTACTATGCTTTAATTTTAATTTCTACTTCTTTCAGAAAGAGTCAACAATCTAAAATATGAGGTACAAACCTTGACCTTTCTACTTTGACTGGTTAGAGGTTTTTGGTAATGATGGAGCAACGGGTAGTTCTAGCCGACGCTGATAGATCACGTTTAACGACCTCTTTTTTCGATGATGTTTTTGTGCGAGAGGTTTGCCAAGCCAAGAGGGTGAAGGAAAAAAAAATGGGATGAAGATGGGAACTGTGATATGGATGTTGAAAGCCAATCACCTTCTGTTGAGCCCTGTAAACAACAATTTGCCCCAACATCCAGTAACAAAAGGGTCTCACATTCACCGCCTGGAACCAACCGAGATCTTCTTGATGGATTGGATATTTTATTCAAGACCTCGGCGTCGTATAAGAAATATTTATCCAAATAGTTAAAACCCGATTCGGCCGGCTCACCGATTCAGCCCTGCTCATTACCCGATTCAGCCCGTTCCCACTCAACCGTCATGCAATATGACTGATATATTTAGCCTTCTAGAGTCCATTCCCGAACTCAGTCTGATGATCGCCTTGATGCTTGTGAGAACATCTTGAAGAACACCCAGCGTTGGGATTTGTTTTGTGAACTACCAGAGCATGCTCGTCCACGCTACGTTCGTCGTTTGCTTGACGGGGACTTCAATTAACAGCCTTGACATGACTCCCATCGATTTGAGTAGTATCTATTTTGGATGTTCATGAATGATTAAACATTCACAACTGTTGTTTTGTGTATATATTTTAATTTTATCTTTGAATTTTTATCTTTGGACACACCTAAACTTATTTTGATTGTGGGTCTTTTGAATGGGCTATATATTTTGATTGTGTGATTTTATGCTGTATTTTTATGTTGGACACAGGAAACTTATTTTGATCGTGGGCCTTTTATATGAGTTATATATTTTGATTGTGTGATTTTATGCTGTATTTTTATGTTAGACAAAGGAAATTGTAAATGGGCTTGGATGGGCTGCATCAACACCCATTAATAAACCAACATTATAGCCCACCATATATACACTACAATATATGACCCATTGGTTAAAATGCCATCGATGTTATACTTTTTTGGTACAAAAGATTCCCCTATTTTATTCCAAAACACTAACATCTAGTCAACCCCTGCAACCAAAAAACAAGAAATTGAATTATTAACATCATGTAAAGAATCAAATCTTACATGACAAATTAATATTTGTTTGACCACTTTAAATTATTCTTTTTTATTATTAAATATTATTATGTATGACCATAATAATTCCCCCAACATGCTCGCCTATAAAAATTGATGTTTATGTTATGTTTGTACCCATTTTCACATTTTTACTCTTTCATCTATATTTCAGTATTGTTTCTTGTATAATGGCTACTCCTGCCGAAGTTCATCAGGATCGACATTTGTATCGTAAACCATGGTCCAAGGAACTAACACTATTTCTAGTTGAATATCTAGTTGATGAGAGAGTTAATGGAAATTGGAACCCGATCCGTAACCTCATTCAAATTGCGAATGCCACTGAGAGCCTCAATGATTTCTTCAACATAGACATCCCCCTATAAAGGGTCCATCATCGAGTCTATTGTTTGCGAGAAAGGTTACATGTGTTTAAACGTACAATAAATTACCCAGGTGTTCATTGGGATGATGTGAATAATATTATGACTGCAACAACTGATGCTTGGGAAGTGCTTATAGAAGAAGTAAGTGTTAGATATTTTCAATATTTATATATGTTTAAATAAATTTCTAAGTGATAATATTATATGATTTTTTTACTACAAACTAAGTATCTCTTATTTGGGGGTATTTCAGGATCGTAGGGTGAAGGCTTACATGTATCAAGGTGATCCGTTGTACGATGCGTTGAATTTGCTATTTGACACTCGTCGAGTTCCTCGTGACGGTGACGTACAGTTCAACAATCACCCAAACACAATTGTTGCAGCGCCTGTCGTTGAACATGTACCAATACCACGTCCACGTCATAACTTGAATCCTAATTATGCCAATGTGAACTTTTGGAATCTGACGTTGATAGCTCCATTGATTAAATTGTAGTGGTACCTCTGCGCTTTGCTAGATTGAGACGATTTATTCGATTCTTTCAAGTTTTATGTTTATTAATATGTCTTATTAGGGATTATTTCAAATTTATGTCTTATGTTTTTTCGGGTAATATTTTTTAATGTCTTATATTTTTTTTAGTAATATTTTGTAATGGAGTCTTATGTAATTTGCAAGTAAATTAATTTAAGGCTACCCTCTTTGTGTTAGAAAAAAAATTGAAGTAGATTTATAATTAGACATTATTTAGATGTATAATGTGTGCGAAAAAATTGAAGTAGATGCATAATTAAATTCAATACATTTCGAAAATATTACCACTATTTTATGTAACAAAATCGGCCAAAAAATATTGCTTACCACCACCAAGACTTTTCGGATTCCAACATTAATCAAAAAACTCCAACCACCACAATAATTTGCCCAAACCGCCCACAACTCCCAATGGTTTCTCCAAAACCGCCCATCATCCCAAAACCACCCCCACCATTCACCACGTACGGCGTACGGCCTACGACCTCTCCTCCACCTTGCCACCATCACATTTCCACCATCACCGTCCACTTCTCCCATTTTGCACCGCCATCACCGCCCAGTTCGCCCTATTCGCACCGCCCAGTTCACCCTATCCACCGCCCACTTCAGACTATTCACCGCCCGACTTATAGAGGTCAACAATCTCTAATTTTTGTTGATTTGTTGGGATTTTTTTGTGTATTATTGTGTTTATTGTGTATTATTGTGTTTTTTTTGTTGGGAATTTTTATATGCATGTTAAATTTCGATAGTTAATTTGCGTTTATTTGTTTATTTGTTGGGGATTTTACTTAATTTGGGTTTATATGGGTTTAGATTTTGTTGGAAATTTTGATATGCATGTAAAAATTTATTGGGGATTTATATGCATGTTTACTTAATTTGGGTTTATATGGGTTTAGATTTTGTTGGGGTATTACTTATTTTGGGGATTTTTATATGCATGTTTTAAATTTTTATTGGGGATTTTTTTTTTGTTGTATTTAATTCATCGATTTTGTGTATAATGTATAAAATTGTGAATGGTTTGTGTTGGGTCGTTTGTATATGGAATTTAATTTAAATAAATGTCGATTTGTGTATGGTTGGTGTATGGTTTGTGTATGATAACATAATTTGGGTAGTATTACTACTTATCGTATTTTACTTTTGTGTAGGAGAGTATTGAATTTAAATCAATGCTCGGTTTGTGTATGGTTTGCGTATGGAATTTAACACGGGTCTTATGTGATACACCTTTTTTTGTAGATGGAGTCTGTCGGAGGAGATGATTATTTCAATGTTCGTATAAGTTGCCGGTGTGACCTTTCCATTCCGAAGAAAATAAAATGAAAATTGAAGGGTCTTATGAAAACATAATATCAGAATTCTTGCTTTGGTGTTTTTTACAATATGGAAGACATGGTCTTTCAAGGCCGGCTCTTCCTTCACTTAATATTCAAACAAGACGCGGCCCAGAGTACTAGTGAGAAGTTACATTTTCATATTAACAACCTAAAAGACGGGAGTTAAGACCCAAATCTAATTTACACTTGTCACTGGTCTTCATTTTGGTTCTAAATATGTCATTCCTGTAAAATCGAGGTTCTACAAGGACGTGTTTAGGTCAAAACAAGAGTTGTTTGTGAAAGATATTGAGGATGCCTTCTTTAGAGCAACATATAAATCCTCTACATGTGAACCGGAGATGGGTTTAAAGTTGGCACTTCTGTGGGTCTTGTATGGAATCTTGTTGATGAAAGATAAGACTACCAAGAAGATAGATCCACAGTACATACATTTGATGGATGATTTGGAAACTTTCAACGTCTTTCCTTGGGGTCGGGTAGCATACGAGTTTCTGCTCAAAGACTTTCGAACACGATGCGGCCAAACAGCCATCATGAAAAGGAAAACACCTTTGGACATAAAAAGCAGCAGGACTTCGGAGGAAAAAAAAATGAGTCGCTCCCCACTTGGACCTACGCGGGTTTGCGTACGTTGTTCAATTTTGGGCGTATGAAGTCTTGCATCAGTTGGAAATTTTTGTGCTCATCGGAAGGGTTCTTCAATCCCGCGTATGTTGCGATGGAACACTGAGAAGTTTGTTCGTTATGATGAACTCACAAACACATGTTTTCCCGTGATGAGGCCTGGAGATGGAGTTGGGGAAAGGGTGAGTAAAATTGTTAATATTTATACTCTGTTATTCCAATATTGATCATACGTGTGTGCTAAAATTTAACTTACTTTTATGTTTTTATATGCAGTTTAAAGTGCTGCCGAAGATGACGCCATCATCTCAAGAGAAGAAGATGCCCTACTATATATGCCTAATTGAATGGGAGAAGAAGTGTGAGCCATCATCTACATTCACACCATCACAAGGAAGCAAATTCCAGGCATCTACCCCAAAGACCCCAAATAGTCGCAAACGTACTCGTGCTGATTTCAAAGATGAAAAAGACACTGATTTCGAGGAGGGTAAAATTGAAAAACATACTGTCAAGAGTAGCAGCAAGAAGAAAACTCACAAACGTACTCGTGCTGATTATGAAGATGAAATTGACACTGATTTCGAGGAGGAAATCGAAACCCACAATATCAAGAGTAGCAACAAGAAGTACAAAGGTGTCGAAGAATGCGAGGCTCCTCGTAAATAAGATGATGTGATGACTATGAGGAATAACATTCAGATGATTGGGGTGGCCCTGCATCAAATATTAGAAAATCAGGTTTTCATCATGGATAAAATGGGATGGAGCAATGATGTAAATGACACTGATGATGATGATGAGGAATGGAAGGAGTCCGAAGGTGATGATGGTGACACTAATGCTTCGGATGAAAGTTAAGGTACTGAATCTGATAAAGGTGATGGTGAAGAAGGTGTTGGTGATGCTACTGAATCGGATGAAGGTGATGATGAAGAAGGTGTTGGTGATGCTAATGAATCAGACGAAGGTGTTAGAGAGGGTCATGATTATGAAGATGATAAAGAATCAGACAATGATTATGAGGAGTCTCATGGTTAGTTCATTTTTTCCCATATATTGTACATTACAGTTTTTGTTTTCTGTGCATGGGTGGATTTAATTATAGTGGTTTAACTCATGGGTCTGTTTATTTATTTTTATACAATAAAAAGCGACTGTAAGGGAGAAAGAAAAAAGGTGATAAACAATTTGTGGCGTTGATGAAGGCGGGAAAGGAACCCCCACAATGAAGGAAGTGTTGACAAGGAAGGAAATGATGGTGAAGGTGGTGAAGAGTGTTTTCAAAAAACAAAAGATTGGATGCTCATTCGCATCTAATGATGGCGATGGAGATGGTGTGGATTTGACCTTAGAGGTGAGATGCGGGATGTAATCGATGAAAAGTTCTTTTATGGTGCGAACTACGATCCTCTTGATATGGTTTTGGGACCCAAGAGAGGTTTAAGCAATGGTATGAAAAAAAGTCGAGGAACAACAACCACAATCAATACTTGATTCAAAATATAAAAGGTGCCAATCATCAATTCTTTGCAAACATTTGGGAACCTACGGGGTGGCTGGAAGGGGAGGTACAATTTCAATCTGTTATATTGAAATAATTCTATACATTGTAGATATATGCTGCTAAATTGATTTCGATATGCATCTAAATTCGTTTCGAATTTGTATTGTGGAACATTGATGCAATTTTCTACCTTGTGATTAAAAAATGAGAAATGGCTGATCTATTTGAAAAAAATTGGACAACGATTGATCATTTCTTTTGGGTAAGTATAGCTTTATTTTATTTGATTTGTGATCATGGTTGGTTACTTTTTGATATAATGGATTTTTCTTTGGTTAGTTAATTGTTTGGTGTGTTTTTTATTTTTACAGTCGTTTTTCATTGAAAATACCTACAATGAATGGTTTAGTGCCAAGAAAAAGAAGAAAGATTTTGACTGGCTTAAAGATGCTGGTAAGATTGTTGATTACGTGTCAGGAAGACACCCTCTGTTTGGTGTGGGTCTAGATTGGGGTGATGCAGAGATTGTTTATGGGATTGCCCACATCAACAAAAACCATTGGGTGCTTTATGAAATTCGGCTAAAAGATCAAGAGATCATGATTTATGACTCTCTTTCAGCTAAAAGGATGAACCCGAGGACCAAAGCGTCTTTTGGGCAGATGTCAGCGATGATGCGAAGAATATACACAGAGTTGCTCGGGAATCCTCCCGAGTCATGTCTGAAGAAAGAGTGGAAGTTTAATTTGTGTCCACATTGCCCGCAACAAACTAATGGAGACTCTTGTGGAATAATCGCATGCAAAGTGTTTGAGTGTCTCGTGGCAAGTCGTTCGATCAAGGATATTAACCTGGACGATGTTGATGAATATAGGAAAAGCTATTGTTTGGAGTTATTCGGCGCAAACAATATTAGTTTGTAGATGTACTCGAAAATCTCCCCCTCTTATTTTGTGGTTGTTAGACAATATTATTTTGCGTTATGTGGTGGTTGAACTTTAGTAATTATGAGCTTTATGTGGATGACTCTGTAGATCTGTTGATGTTGTTAGACAATATTAGTTTTTAGTTCTGTTGGTTGAAATGTAGTAATTTTTCTATTGGCTACTATGTGCATCTGATTGCTTTCTTTGTTGGCTTTCTTATTTTGTTTTTAAAGTACAGAACGACAATTAAACCCACTATTGTGCTTCTGTTGTGTTTCTAGTACCACAATTAAACCCACAATTTTGCATCTGTTGTCATTCTGTTCCCTCGTGAAAACTGCATTGAAAACCACATTTGGAGAATGATGAAAGCTGAATGCAGTTATGTAAATAAAAAAACCACCCATTAATAAAACACATCATTCAAAATGGAAGTACAAAAATTGGAAACACAATGATATTAGTAGGAATCTAGAAATACATCGGGAAATCCTAAACAAGATGCATGCATGCATGATTGAAAATAAAAAAACTGAAACATACGAAGAAAACATCAACGATAAACGCCACCAAACAGCTTACAAACTCCACCGTACCATCAACGCCTTCCACTAAACCAAAACCAACGTGCTGGGCTACTTGCATCATCAGACGCACGTGAATTTTGGGTGCTCGGAGAGTCCGCTGGGGTTGGGGGGTTCGATCGAGCCGCGGGACTGCGGAGTCCAAAATTCAGTGGAGGGTATCGAGGGCGAGCACTACCTCCAATTTGTTCTCTAGGTGGGGACGCAAGCTCATCGAACAACCTTGAGTTTTAACGATAATCGGTTTGCCCAACATTGGCGTCACGACTTCATTGAGTCATCGGTTACATTTATGGTCAACCCTTCACGGAAAACATTTTTCGGTTGAAGTTGAATCATCACCGATGACAATGATAATGGTAGTGTTCTCATGGTGGTCGTGGTGGGGGAAAGACAATTGAGGAGCCGATGGCGGAGGCGGAGTCCTCCTAAACAACAACGTCAAGTTCTCGAACTCGGGCTCACTGCTCCAGTAGTAAGCCCGTACAAGTGAGCATTGCTGCATAAAAAACAACGCGGTATATATATACCAACAGTTTAAAGATAACTTCGAAGAGTTAAAATTAATGTAAATTACATTAAAATCTAGTTGGGGGAACTAACCCTGATATAGTGTTTCCACAAACTTGGTTTAGTATATACCATATTATCATCTTCATCTCACCCCACACTAGGAGAATCTACCAACTGACTAAAACAATCATACCTTTCCTCAAGGAAACGCCTTCTTGCCTGGGCATCATCTAGAGAATAGTCCAAGTGGTGGGTGTCGTTCACAGAGCCTATAGCATATGCCATAGCATGAAAATTTAAATCGTCACGCCCAACCCAATTGCCCAACCCGCTTTGTTCAACCAACGATTTTATGAACCAACGGTCCAAGTATTTCGGCCATCTAGCCGTGTATAAGATTGAATCTTGATGGGGAATTTTAAGAGGCATTGTTGAGTTGAGGAATATGAAAAATACAGTATTAAACTTAAGCAAAAACTGGTATAACAAACTGATATTTTGAACTTCTATTTATAGAGGGGTATATTAATAACATTGATTAATTTAATTGACACAACCCACAATATAACCGATCCATGCGCCTACATTAAGGACCAGTGATTAAACGAATCATCTGTCCTCTGCCCACTCTATGACTGACATCTATGCCTGCATATATCAAGTCAGCTAGCTTTTGACCCCAATAATGTTATCTCATATGACACAAGTGATGAGTAGTCCAACATAATGTGATGAGTCAGCTAGCTTTTGAGACATTGGAAAATGTGATAGTAGTCTGAAAAGTAGGAAAAAACATTTATTATGGTTTGACCAACCAAATTAGAAAATCACACATATGTCAACATAGATGTAATACACGCTCAATGCACTACAAATTGGCAATTAAAATGTCAGTTTTAAATTTGTAACATAGCTGTAATGTAATACACGCTCAATTCACTACAAATTTGGGAATAAAAATTGCAATAATTAACCAATTGGTGTTTTTAATCTTCACATGAAAATCAAGCATATATATTTTCGTCAACGAATATGTTGTTTTACATGTATATATATATATTTACTTACTTGCCTATAGATATAAGTAGTAATTAATCCGAGGAATCGGATAATGAAAACGCATCCGTCTCCTAAGGATAACAAATTGCAATTATTAGTCACAAAAAATATTTGGTATCAACAAATATACCGCCCAAATACAACACATCAAATTGCCTGAATTCATAACAACCGATTCATAACACAATTTGGAAACTAAATTAACATGATCAAACAAATGCTTAAACTAACAAACAAGAAAAATTTGAATGTCTCTGACATTCAGGTCTCACATTCAGGAAAACTTAAAAAAACAGAACAAGTACAACAATCAACATGATAAAGTTTTGGAATTCAACTACATATCATGTCTCCATTCCTGATACATGGCCATTGACAATTGGTCCCTCCATTGATTAAATTCAGTGGACGACTCAACTGTAGCACTCATTTCTTCAAATTTAGTGTCATCATCATCGCTACCGTTCTCATCGTCATCATCTTCGCCGAAATGTTTGTTGCTCCATCGAGATCAACGACCATATGTCTACCGATGAAGTTGTGTAACGTAAAACAAGCCATTATAATTGAATTTGTGTCTTGATAGGGTAAAATCTTTGGGCTCTAAGAATTGCAAATCGTTTTTTAAGACACCAAATCTTGCGCTCTAAGGCGTTCGTGCTCTAGTGTGTCTCATGTTGAAATGTTAGTGGTGATTGGATGGCCGGCGGTGATTCGGCCCCACTCTTTTAAATGGTATCTACATCCTCGATAGGGAGCAAGAAAAACCCTCTGCGTTCGCATATCCGTTTATCCTGAAAAGATAGTATTGCCCTACACATGGCAACAAATTACAAAACAACAAACAAATTCCTTTCAAACCAATTGATGAATAATCAAATATGAATAAATTCTTGATTAGAAAATGAATAAATAATGTTCATACTCTTTGGGTCCTTCAAACCATGGGGTCGGGATCGTGATCTCGCAAAACCCTAAAAATCATGAAATGACCACTTCCCAGGGAAGGAAGTGCACAAATTGCATCTGAGTATCACAAACCCCCAATACGTTGGTGGATATACGACCCTTTCGAGTTCTATATTTGCCATTTTCACTAGTTGCCACCATAACGTCAATATGGGTTCCGCCAGAGCACTGACAACCTTTTATTGTGTTACATAAACAATTATTAAAACCTACTATTAAATCCAATGTAACATAAAATTACTGAGAATATGTGTTGTGGGATGTTTACCTTAAACCATTTCCAACGTGGATTGACCGAATCGAGTGGAACAGGAGTGGACTTAACCAAGAATAAATAGTGCAGTTTTAGAATGGCTTTTAGAACTAGATTCATGTAATATGACACTGTATAAGTCGATCTTACGTAGTCAAAAGAGACTACACTCTGTTTTTTATGATGACTCAAGATAGATAAGAACATAGACACTTGTTCCTCAACACTCACATACCGTTGTTCTTTTAGGCCTCCTAAATCCTGCAGTAACATACAAAGTCGTGCAAATGTATTTTGGTCCATTCATAAGTTTGCAACACATGCATCATCAGTCATCGTACATAACCTACCTAAACAACTTTGTTGGTCATTGAACCTACGAATCATGCCATAAGACAAAACAATCTCACGTCGTCTAACTCTTCTATTTGGTGTTTGTAGTATCAAATGTGCTAGTATAAGGCACACGACTTTTCTTTGACGTTGTACATGTTCAATCAATAAGTAAACCAACAGTAACTTCATCTCTTGTGACAACATCGTCGTTTATGTAGCGGGCAGAAATAAGTTGTTACCTACAACAAGAAACCAATAGGTGGAATAAAGAGAATCACGATGAAATGGCAATCAATATATTTTTTAAGACGTAATGTAGAGCGTAAAAAAAAGTACAACCTTCCGACAATGATCATGTGCGGTTTGAAATGTATGCAATTGATGAGTCCACATTGCATATCCCACGATCAACCAACAAACAAAACAAAATTTCGATCCAAATGCTATAGGAATCTCAAATGGAGTGCAAAAATATAACAATGTGATATAAAGACCCATGAAACAACTTATGTATAAAAAAAGAAAATTCCGTGACACACAAGATTCTCAAAATATTCACTCCACAATATAAACTAGAAAATCATTGAGCTATAAAAAATGGATACAAATAAAATATAAACAAGGAAACAATTGAATCCCACACAATATAAACAATGGGTACCAACCACAAAATAGAGATTACAACATAAATAGCGAGATAACAATATAAACAATGGGTACCCATAAACAATGGATACCCACAAAATAGAAATTACTGGATTAATTTACCCCAATTGAACAATCCCGTTACCAATTTATTACACGAATTGGAACACATAATTTCGACCATTTTTCAGTTTGCCCACAACCAATCCGAACCACCCATAAATTGATCGGACTGAAGAACCACCCATTTTTCAATTTTCAGTTTGCCCAAAACCAATTGATACCAACTTCAAAAAAAAATGGGGAGAAAGTATAAAAGAAACCATAAATTCGGTCGAATTTAAAAACCGTAATTCAGAGGATTTAATAATGTGAGAAGAAACAATACTTATAAATCACACAAATCTGAAGAATTCATGAACCCTAGAAATTAGCCCAATTCAACAACTAATCACACATAATATCGAACAAATCACACAAAAATTTGCCCCAATTTTTAACAACAACCATCGCACGCCCGATTAATGAATTTTTCATAGCTCATGAACCCTAGAAATTCGGATGTGCGCATGTGTCTGATGAGAATAAACCGTTTCTAACCCAAAAAAACATATAGCATACCTTGGTAGATGAGACAAAATAGAAGGTCGTATGGGCCAGATTTATCACCAAAACGCCACCGTCCGCCGCCGTCGAGCTTGAATAGAAATCAGATCAATTTTAAGCCACACAAGAATGAATAATAGGTCACGAATAGAGAGACGCGTGAAAGAGTGAATAATGTTGAATAAAAACAAAAGAAATACAAATAGGAGGGGCAAATCGGACCAAGAATGAATAATGTTGAACCCTTACTCAGAAGACCTTGGGGGAAGGTGATAAATACTCGATGGGGCTATAGGGAAATCGAGGTAATATGGTCCCAGGGGGTGATAAAAAGTCGTATCTGCTTTGAAATTAGTATACATGTATTACTATCTACCAAATGGCCCATTTATTTAAATTCTTACAACTGTTATACCCATAATAATAGCTACCAAATGGGGCCTTATATGCATAATTATTATTTGGGGACTTTTTTTTTTTGGATAAATTGCAAAAAGAGGACTTAAGTTTATCATTTATTTTATTTTAAGGATCGAAGTTTCATCTTTTGCAGGGCAGATAATAAACTATAAAATTGTTGCAAAAAAAGAACTTTGGGCAATTTTAAAAATAAAATAAGGTGTATCTTTATAATTTTGTATTTGAAGCATTAACAACCCTAATTTTTTTTTTTAAATCCATCACCGCAAACACAACAAACATAATTACACAATTCATCGGTCATTAGTCATCATGGATTCATGGTAAACACAACTCAGTTCGCACCATATATTCTCCATCTTTGTGTTCTTCTCCTTTTAGTTCGCTCCATAAAGTATTCATCTTTGTGTTCTTCTTCTTTCCAGACATTAAATAAGTTGGAAAATACGAAGTCTCAATATTGCAAGACGTCCACCATATTCTAAAATACGAAGTCTCAATATTGCAGGACGTCCCAACAATGAAATTTTAGAATATGGTGAATGGATATTCTTATTTCAAGTTGATTAAAGTGTGTGGTTAATATTATTATAAAATAAGGGAAGAATCTAATTGCTTTGGTTAGGATGACTCTTTCTGGTTTTGTAAATTTAGGCGAGTATATAATACTGTCACATAATTTTTACTGTGTAAACTTCTTTTCTGCACTAGTCTAGAGTAATACTCATACTCTTGATTGGTTGTAGTTTCATATATATAATTAATTTCCTGATAAAAAAAATAACGGTGATTCATAAATGTGTGTTTGTTGTTGTATTCTTGTTTATTGTTTTCAAGCGTGTATTCTTATTTCAAATATAATGTGCTTAGATCCCTTTTTAATAACTACTCTCCGTCCCAGACTCGTGTTCCTATTTACTGTTTGCACATGTTTCTGTGAGCGATTTTTGTATTAGTAATTGAAATGATAAATTAATTTTAAAGGAAGGGTATGATAGATAAGAGACTCATCTATCATACCCATTCTTACCATGTCAGCTAATTATTTCATTTACTAATACAAAAATCGCTCACAAGAGAAAGGGTATAATGGTAAACAGGAAAATAAGTTTGGGACAGAGGGAGTATATTGTTTACATTTCATATATACACGAGATGGAGGTTGATGTATGTTGATAAAATAAAGCAACTAATATTTAAAAAAGAAAAATATAGATAAGCACACACACAATATGAATTGGCAAAAATACCCCTTATTTTATTTTTTAAATTGTCCAAAGTTCTTTTTTTGTAACAATTTCATAGTTTGGTACTTGCCCTATAAAATATGAAATTTGATCCTTAAAGTGTAACAAGTGGTAAAGTTAAGTTCTCTTTCTGCAATTTGTCCTATTTTTTTTGGCTCTATAGGTTTTCATTTTATGATTTTGTTCTTATTGATCTTTTCATATTTTAATTTTTTGACCTTATCAATTTGAAAAAATTAAAATTCTTCATGTGACTTTTTTATTTTTTTGGTCATGTGACTACTATTTTAGGTCACGGATGTAATGTTTTTTTTTAAGGTAACAATAACATTTTTTTTATAGTTAATCATCCAATTGTCAATAAATTTAGGACTTTGATTTCGAAAAATAATTATATTAATATATTGTTTATACGAAAAATTGTCGATTCGATTTTGGAATATGTGGAACCGAAACCAAACCTTCATATGCACAATTTCAATTACCGTTTGAGCATGATTCTGGTTTGCAAATTTCAATTTCTATTTGGAACCAATACATTGACGGTTTGAAATCGTTTAGACAACTCTATCATGCTGCAGAATGTACATGAGCATTGATGAATCAGATCAAATCGAATACGGGAGCGGATCCCATCCTGTACAGAGGATTCTGTGCAACTATACGCCGTCGTTTTCTTTTGTTTCTTTTTTTTTTAATTTTAATTTATTTTATCTTCTTCCTGATATATTCCGCGATATGCTGGCCCATTAACTTACTGGTGAGATGAGATATTGCGTCGCTCAATTTACACTTCCCAGTTGACTTGTTCAGTTTTTTTGTTTTTTTTAATTATGACCTGTTCAACTTTTTTTTTTATTTAATTTTCTTTAATTATTTAATCTTCTTCTCATCCCTCAAGCTAATCAGTGCTATTTTCTCTTTTCATTTTTTTTAATTATTTAATTTTTTTTCCCTCAAACTAATCTACCGCTATTTTCTCTTTTCACTTTATTTAATTATTTAATCTTATTTTTTCCAACAAACTAATTAGCCGCTACCCTACTTTCTCTTCACTTTATTTTTCCCTTTTTGTCTTATTAAATTTTATCTTTTTTGTATCTAATTTTTTCTTAAATTTTCATTACGGTAAAATTTTCCTCCTCCAATATTAGTTCAAACAAGAAATATTTTGACAAATTATTGTTGTTTTGAAATAATAATACTTATTAATATATACGATGATGACATTTAAATAATAATACTTATTAATATATAAGATGATGACTTGTTCAATTTTTTACCTTTTTTAATTATGACCTATTCAAATTCTTTTTTATTTAATCTTCTTTAATTATTTAATCTTCTTCTCTTCCCTCAAAATCAGCCGCTATTTTCTCTTTCACTTTTTTTAATTATTTAATTTTTTTCCCAATCTTTTAACACTTTTTCAGCCCTATCCATGAGATTAAGTCTTCCCGCTCAATCCTGAAGTTTCGCCGCTCAAGCATCAAGTTCCGCTGCCAGATTATTCATGAGATGGTAAATATTTTTTTCACAATTAATTTTTTTTTATAATAGTGTTACCGTTTTCTTCTACTGTAATTTTTATGATAAATGAAAAAATCTTGTGTTAATTTTTTCTATTGATAATGGCCGAAATTTGAAGATATCCAGTTTTTATGTGTTAATTTTGAAGTTAGTTAATTTTAAGTTTGCCTACTGATAGTCACTGAAATTTTAAATTTTATCTTCTTCTACTTCATATTAGTTATTCTTTTCTACTGATATTGGTCAATATTTTATGTGTTCATTTTTATGTGTTAGTTTATAGATATTATGCTGATATAATGTTGTAGAACATAATTTGAGGATATGTAGTTTAACATTTTTTTTATTATTTCATTTTAAAATATTTTGAAGCACTTGATTGACCGAAATTTAATCATAGTTTTTTTTTATCATGGCAATTTAGGACCCTAAGATTGGTATGAAATTTGATACTCAAGATGATGCATGACAATTTTGGGTGGAATATGGTTTTAGAAAAGGATTTGGAGTTAGAAATGTTGGGGAATAAGTTGCACAGATCTATTTGGGGAGAATATTTAAATACAAATTTAATTCTTATAATTATTACTAGCTTGAATTAATCCTATATTAATTCAAATAATAATCCAACAACATATCATGCATATAATTAATTCACGTAAATCCTACGCATGCGGAATTCTACGAGTTTACGTGAACGTACCTCTTGGGACGGCAATGGTCTGGCTGATTAGACTAACCAAAAGAACTTCCAAAGTATTCCCTTAATCCTTGTTCGACTATCCGGTGGTAGGACACTTGTGAACAATTAACAAAAGGAAAATAAATTATGTTGCACCACCTTTGTGGATTTACTAATTTTTCCCGCACATGGAATTGTACTTGGGAATGAAAGAGTCATCCCCTATTTATAGAGCATAGGTGGTCGAAAATTGTGGCAAAAAAATAATGTGGGAAAATCTTTTCTTGATCTCCAAGAAATCTTGAATATATCTCTTATATTCTTTTTCCCATAATTATAATATTCCACAAAATCCCACCTACTCTTTGTTATGGATAATTTCGAAAATTATGGGTCAAGATTCCAAGATTTGGATCTTCTTGAATTTATGAGATATTCTTGTATTTCAAGAAATACATATCTTCCATAATATCTTTTCAAGAAAATCTTTCTTGCCCTTAATTTATCAAAATTTTCGAAATTCTCTTATAGATAACCAAGTGGGAGATTTCTTGAATTTAATGAGATAATCTTGTATTCCAAGAATACCTATCTTCATTCCATAACAAAATTCAAAAAAAATCTTTCTCCCCTTTTATCCATAAATTTCAATTTTAATGAGGAAAAATAAGCAACAATATTTATTTTATTTTAAACACTTTTTTCAGTTATTGTACTATATGTTGGGCTACTCAGGGGACCTTTAGGAGAATTAAGATTGGACCTTCCAATTGATCTTGAATTATTAATATTGAGCCACAATATTATTCAAGCCCATAAATATTAATTAATCCCACTACATAATTAATATTGCACTATCCATCTTAACCCATATTACAGTCAATATGGCTCCCGATTATTATTTCCCGTGTTTAAGATTATCTAGCCCATTAATTAATTCAAGCCACTGAAATAACTTTCCGTTAATTAATATCTTTTGTCCTTGGTCAAGGAACGGTTCAACAATATTATCCATACCGGAAACTAATTCCACTTGCAAGATTTGGTATGATAAAACTTATGAACCTCCCAAGTGGGCAAATCGAACAAGCGTACTTGCACACGATTCTCCGTATTAAATCTTAGCAATCACATGTGACCAATAATATTGCCCAAGATAAAAAGTATTGAATCTCGTTGATTCTCTACCCATGATAAGTCAAAGCAATAGTTACCAATCACACGTGATCCTATTTAAGGAACGAAGATTAAGTAATAACGAACCACTGAGGTCTAATTCTTACTTGTTCAGTTTTGAAGAATTTGTCCTCCTGTAGGTCCTATTCAGTGCATCAGTCATGCACTAGTGCAATCTCTTGGTCAAGACAAGCCAATCTGAGCCTTACACTTCAACCTTTCACGATGGATTGTTCATTTCCATCTAGGTCGTGAATGGTGTACTTTTAGTTACAAGGGACTATTAATTTAATCTTCTGTGATCTGGTATCACTAAATTAACTACAATGTAACACATACTATTTAATGAACAATTATGCAGTAAATATATGTAACATTCAATGATATTTAAAACATCAGTGATAAACAATTTATTTCAGTAAATAAGTCCGAAATTCAGTTTTGATTATACAAAGTAAAAAGCATACTTTCCAGTATAATCCCAACAAGAAAGCAGTATCACAACAAGAGTAGAAACACTGGCATCGTTACTTCATTCAAATATGTTTGTTGCAAAGAGGGTGTTCGTAAGCAAGCTAATTTAGATAATATCCCGCAAAATCCTCGACTTGAAACTCGAACAAATTGTAATGTAAGAATGAGAGCCAAACTAGTGGGTGGAAAATATGAAGTTATTGAGTTTATTGAAGAACACAATCACCCACTACATCTACCAGACACTGTTCACATGTTATCGTCTCAACGTAATATTACAAAAGTTCAGGCCTATGAGATTGATTTGACTGAAGATGTTGGGCTTAAACAGAAATCAACTTTTCAGTTGATGAGCAGACAAGCAGGGAGAAAAGATGCTATTGGTTATACATTGTTGGATGCAAAAAATTATCTCCGGTCCAAAAGACAAAGAAGCATGTTGTATGGAGAAGTTGGTTGTCTAATGGGATACTTTCAACAACAGTTATCTAAGAATCCATCATTTTACCATGCTAATCAGATGGATATGGAAGAACAAATTACTAATGTTTTTTGGGCAGATGCAAGAATGTTGATTGATTATGAGTATTTTGGTGATGTTGTGTCACTAGATACCACATATTGCACAAATCGGGCACATCGACCATTCGCTATCTTTTCAGGTTTCAATCATTATAGGTCCCGAACGGGTTTTGTGAGGGTGAAAGTCTAGAGGGGAGGGGTGAATAGACTTCCAAAACTTTTCGTGCGGATCAGGTGTGAACTGCAGATTACCCGATCAGAGTGCTGGTGTATCAGTTTAGACTGATGTTTAATCTTACTGAGTGCCTGGAGGCAGATCAGCTTGATATCTGTCAGTTTAACTGAATGGTGCGGAAGCTTATTTTTACCCGTGTGAAAAACCAGTTTTATCAATCTGATTCTGAAGACAGTTTTCAACCAGTTGACTAATGGTGTCAATCTGATCAGATCAGTTGCTTGGTGCAGACTGAGCTTATCTTATAATATGTATGCTGTTTAAAACTCAGTTGAGTGGCTTGTGTAAATCAATAAGAAAGCAAGTAAATGCACACAAGACTTTTTATAGTGGTTCAGACGAAACCCGTCCTACTTCCACTCTTCCCTTAACACAGGGGAACCTTAACCTACTTTAACTTGTGGGACTTATATCCTTTTCAGGATGGCCGAGATATTTACCGAGTTCTCACTCTTACAAACTTAACCTGCGGGACCTATATCCTTTTCAGGATGGCCGAGATATTTACCGAGTTCCCACTCAAGCTTAACCTTTGGGACTTATATCCTTAAAAAGGATAGCCGAGATGTTTATCGAGTTCCCACTCTACAAACGTAACCAGCGGGACTTATATCCTTAAAAAGGATAGCCGAGATGTTTAATGAGTTCGCACTCTACAGACTTAACCTACCTTGCGTTTGGGTAAAGAATGATTGAGGGTTCCAACTGGAAATCTATCCTGATGCTTTAGGTAGCCAAAATGCTAGTGGATAGGATTTCTTGCTAAGAACTAATGGGATGAACACTCTAAGAATAATCTTCAAATGTAGTGTTCTTTGAACGGAGATTTTGCTGTAGCTTTAGCTTCTTTTGCGGTGTCTCCGTGTTTGTTCTTGCTTTTATCTCTGTTGGTGCTTGTTAATCACTGTTGGTCCTCTCTCTTCAAAATAAAGATTGATCCCATTTTATAGACCTCGAAATCAAAGAGCCGTTGGAGAGCAATTTGAATTTCGGGCTATATTAGGTAGGTTGTAGGATATGATTGTGACGTGCTCCAATTATCGACGTGGCCGTAGGCATCATTAGCGCCGTTTTTGTCCGCAGCGTCGTATCCCGCAATGTCAGCTCTTTTTGTGCACGTGTCACTTTCTCCTTGGCTTCGCGAGGTGACACTTCTGAATTTTGTCCGTTAGACGATTGATATTCTTTTTGTAGAAGATTCGCCTTGTCTGGTGTATCTTTTTTATTGTCACCAGGTGTGAGCTGACTTGATCAGATAACTGATCAGTCTACCTTGTTGAGTCTTCAGATGCATATTGTCTTAGCTTCAATATGCAGACTCTGCTGAATGTAGGTCTTCAGGTCTTTTGATCTTCAGGTGTCTCTGAGCCTCAGTGTATTCAGTCATACTGAGTCTTCAGGTTTGTTACTGAGTCTTCAGGTTTATCTGAGTCTTCAGGTTCATCTGAGTCTTCAGTGTTTATCTGAGTCTTCAGGTTCATCTGAGTCTTCAGTGTCTTCTTGTCTTCACCTGATCTTCTGACTTCTTGTCTTCTGATTTGCGCTTAGTCTTCTGATCATCTGACCTTATCTGGGTCATCTGATGCTTCGACCTGACCTATACATATTGAGTTCCCCCTCAATATGTGACCTATCTTTTACTTCAGCTATCTATACATTTCTGCTGGTCATCTTAATCTGATTCTAAGTCATCAGTCAGCTAACAGGTCTGACTGGTCCTATTACAACCTATTTTGGAACTTCCATCAAAACTAAGTTACATATTTCCCAGCAATCATCATAGAGGAGCAGTGATTTTTGGTGCAGCTCTTTTGTATGATGAGACAACAACATCATTTAAATGGTTATTTGAAACCTTTTTAGATGCACACAAGCAAAAAAAGCCTCTCACTGTCTTTACTGATCAAGATCAAGTTATGGCCAAGGCATTGAATTAGGTGATGCCTGAGACTTTCCATGGATTGTGCACGTGGCACTTAATGCAAAATGGAATCAAGCACCTTGGGAACCTGATGAAAAATGAATCGCATTTCTTAACTGATTTCAAAAGGTGTATGTATGGTATTGATGATGAGGTCCAATTTGAGGAGTCGTGGAAGATACTACTTGCAGAATACAATGTTCGGGATAACAAGTGGCTACAATCTACATATAATATAAAAGAGAAATGGGCAGCTTGTTACATGAAGTATCCTTTCACTCTTGGTATGAGAAGCACACAACTCAGTGAGAGTGTCAATTCTGATATAAAGAGTTGTATGAAGCCCGATTTAGACATAACACAATTTTTTAAGCACTTTGAACGGGTGTTGGAGGACAAGCGTTACAATGAGCTGAAGTGTGAATTTGATGCACGTCAAAAAGTACCAAGATTAAAGTTAGAGAGTTCACCAATGTTGCGCCAACTTTCTAAAGTTTATACTCTCACCATCTTTGATCTATTTCAAAAGGAGTTTGATTTGTTTGCAGCTGCCTACATAAAACATAGAAATGAAACTCAACCATTATTTTAATATATTGTTGGGCTAAAAGCTAAGGATGGAGAATGGAAGGTGACATTTGAGCCTAGTACCATGAGGATTTCATGTAGCAGTAGAAAATTTGAGATGATTGGATTATTGTGTTGTCATGCTATCAAGATCTATGATGTGATGGACATAAAAAACCTTCCAGAACATTATATATTGAAGAGATGGACAAGGGAAGCCTGAAGTGGTATTGTACATGATTATATGAGTAATGAAGTTGATGAAGATCCTAAGCTACAAAGTACAGAAAGGTATAGAAAATTATGCATGATGCTTATAAAACTAGCGACTGAGGCATCTGTTCACCCATCAACATTCTCTTTGGTGCATAAGACGGTGTGTGATCTAAGCAAGCAAGTTATGGAAATGCGTTTGAGCAGAGAGAGCCAAGACAACTATGGTGATGTCAAGACTTCATCTATAGAATCTTCCAAGATAAAATCAAAAGGCTTCAAGAAGAGAGATGGTGTTAAGAGATCAAGACGACTCAAGAGTTGGGTAGAGCGTCAATCAGGACAAAAAAAGAAAAAAGACAAACTCAAGGTACATACATATTTATGTTTTTTGAAAGTAAACTACATAAATAAATTTATTATTACTAATATTTTTTGAAAAAGTGTTGGGAAATTTATAGTTTTGATGAAAGTTCCAAAAACACATGTAATAGGACCAGTCAGACCTGTTAGCTGACTGATGTTTACATTACTGCTATAGGAGACCAGTTGATAATGATTGTATAGAAAAACTGATGTAATAGATAGGTCACATATTGAGGGGGAACTCAATATGTAAAGGTCAGATCTGAAGATTCAGAAGAAAGCTGATATCCGACAGAGCAGAACGCTAAACCAGAACGGAAGATCAGATCTAACTGATCGTGTCAGATAACTCAGCGGAAGTCATGAAGCTCAAACCTCTATACTAGAAGATCGATGACTTCCGTAAGATAAGACCGTAAGACCTACATCGCCTAGAGTCACCAGGTTGAAGCTAAGTCAACAGCGCCAGAAGACTCCATCGTGGAATCGATTCGGGCCAGATCGACGATCGATCTCATAAGATGAAAATCGATGTTTCATCTTATCATACGCCCCTGCGATCCAACAAGATGAATACCAACCTTAGTTGGAGGAACAACACTGCAAAGCAAGGCTTTCATCCAATAAGGAAGAGACACGTATGAACAGAGCCGATACTCAAGGGATTCGATGTTGCTTTCTCTCAAAAACGGTATAAACTTTCGGCCATGCCGCTTCCTCACGCCACATCAAGCCCGCAAATCTACCTAAAAATAGCCTTGAGATTCAAATTGCTCTCCAACGGCTCTTTGATCTCAAGGTCTATAAATATGGGATCACACTTCGTGAGTGAAATACGGAAATGCCGACAAACAACATAATCAAGAAGCTCAATCTATAGTCGATTTCCGCATCGAAACACAACTTCAAGCTTATTTTATATTGTGTTCATCCCATAAGTTTTAGCAAGAAATCTTTTCATCTAGCTATCAGTCGCTTTATACGCTAGAAAAAAGATTTCATAGTTGGAACCTCAACAATCTTACCCAAACCCCAAGTTAGGATAAGTTGTTTAGCAAGATTTCACCTAGGGTTTCTAAGATCGATTTCGGGGATCGCTCGAGTGAGAACTCTTAAAACATCTGTTGGTGTCTTGTGTTGGACTAACACACTAATCTAAGTCCAATCGGTTAAGTCGGTTAAGTTGGTGCCTTTGTGAAAGGGAAGAGTGGATGTAGGATCGGTTTGTCCGAACCACTATAAATCTTGGTGCCTTTTTATTGCTTTGATTAACTCGCTCTCACATCGCACAATCTTAAAGCGCATACATTCTAAGTTAAGATCGACAAAGACCAAGCTTCGATCCGACGGACCGATTTCTCACATCCGATTAAAAAGATAAAACTTGGAATCGATTTATATACAAACCGGTTTTTCACGGGTAAAACTTAAGCTTCCGCGACGCATCGCTTAATCGATAGTTACCGAACCGATCCGCTTTACGGCGTTCAAAGAAGTTGGTTATCGACCGAATCGATTCATCGCGACTCGATCAAAGCATTCGCCGCACACCGATCCGCGACGAAAAAGTTTTTTCGTAAGTCTATTCACCCTCCCTCTACTTACGCCTCACATAACCCGTCGACCTACAAGTGGTATCGAGGCGGTTGGTTCTTCCGACCAATCGACTCTGTGTCATTGTGGTCATCCGAATCGATCTTGAAAAACCGTTTTAAAACTCATTCATTTTCCAAAATCACTCAAAGATGGATAACACATCCCAGATGTATCATGATCTGCGAAGTTCTCTATTGATGAGTATGCAGATTGGGCCATATATATGTCCAACCATCTAGGCTCGATCAAAGGCGTAATGATGGAAGTCATCGAGAGAGGACCCATCATCATTTACTACGACAATCCTGCGAATGAGGAGATCCGCATTTTCCCACGTGAAGTCTTGTGCGAAAAAAGCCCAAATGATGGACACGTAAGAAAGAAAATCGCATACTCGACACCATTGCAAGACATATCATCATGAAGACAATGGATAAGGTCACCAAAGAGAAGATTAAGTATCTCAAATCTGCGAAAGCAATGTGGGATACTCGCCGAGATCTGCGAGGAAATGAACAGATAAAAGACAAATACCGCCTTCAAAACGAACCGGTGAAGTTCGAGAAACCGAAGATGTTGCCCAACTAAACCATCAACGAACTCGATGGAAGAATTACAATGTCTATAAACAAGCTTCGAGAACTTGGTAGAGATGACCGATAAAGATATCAATTATAAAATCCTAAGGTCTCACCAAGAAGTGGGACATGAAGGTCACGGTAATCAAAGATTGCCGTGACATTTCAAGAATGAAACCTAGTAGCTTGTTCTTGAGTCTTAAAGCTCACGAGTTCGACTGATTGAAAGAGGTCAAGTTCGATGAAGACGAGGCCCTCAATAAACCTCGACTTCAAAATCATTGTTTTCAAGGCAACCAAGAAAGCAGAACAAAGGCCAATGAACCCATTGGAAATATATTAAGTCAAAGTAATCAGATCGCGTTGCTTACCGGGAAGCTTGAGAAGTCGATATACAACTTGGTAAGTATCGAAGATTTTATAAGGACTATCAACATAGCCGAGGATCTAGATAGAGATCGCATAATAGATCTCCAGAAGAACCGTGATCGATGATCGGGAGGGATCACAGAGATGAAAGGAAAGAGATAGTCGGACAAAGGAAGGAAGAGATAACCAATCGATAGAAGAAACTCGGACTACTATCGAAAAGGAAATCACCCGATAGGTCATATGTATGAGTGATTCACCGGAAGGAAGGGAACGGTGGATCCAGAGCGTGTTTCAATCAGCGAGAAGCTGTGTCACTATAGCACAGAATGCCTGCACTGACGCCGAGAGGGAAGAAAAGAGGAAACAAAAGAGAGCAACGGCTTAGAGACGTAAGAGCCATGGTTGCCGAGCACGTCGAATTGTCGATTCCTATCTTCCCCGAGGGACTCGGATACTCCTCTACGTAGAAGACTTCACCTTTGACAGAAGGCCGTCCGACTTCTATGAAAGTGAAGATCTGATATTCTCATCGACGATAATGAACTTTGCACGATGGCCGGGGAGGACCAAATCAAGGTAACCTCCAAACCCCTTCGCTTCGCTTCTACACCGCTATCATTAGCACACACCGCCGGGAGATTGACCTGCGGCTCTACTCGAGCAATTGCTTGAAGATCTCTCCAATGCAGTAGAAACTTATGCTATTGTGGAAGCTGAGAATGATAAGCTGAGGATCAGAAATAATCAGCTTGCTGAAGAAAATGATCTCAGAAAAACCTTCAAACTTAGATCAAATTAAACCGCCGGAAGTAACTGAGGAATTTAAAATTCTCAAAGTTAAAGCTTCTGATCAGGAAAAGCAGATCAAAGAACAGATGGAAATTAACAGACAGCAAGCTGATGACTTCAAAATCTTGCAAGCAAAATTCGATGAGCTATTCCGAATGCATGAAAAGTCCGAAATCCTCCGAGGACAATCATGAAGAAAATAGATGTTTTTTCAAAATCATCTCAAACCGTTAAAGACATGAACGCCTATTTTCGTGTAAAGATTGATAAGGAGGGACTTGGCTATGAGAAACCCTCCACATCCTCAAAAGCCCCGACTGATTCATCTCAGAAAGGTGTAATCAGACGAATTTCTGAAAAAGATACACCAAAAGCCAAACTTGTATCTAATAGGGGTAAGAGACCGGTTGAGCAGGTGTAAGGCAAGTGCCTAACCGTAAAGGGAAACGAAATGGACCCCAAACTGGTAAAGCATCACCGAGAGAATCAACGGAAGAACCCATTTCTTACGAAGAAACCTCAACTCGATCAACAGATCGAATCGAAAAAGACAACCTACAAAAGGGAAGTCTAATCTGAGACCCGACCAAGGTCACCGCCTAATAAGCATGCTTCGTGTAAATCAAAATGCGAAAACCATCTATGCGAAAAGGATATGAATCTTTTGATGGTAGCAGTCGTACCTACCCCTATAGTCAGAAATTTAGGGCTACTGCACCTGAACCACACTGGATAAAAAGAAGACAAACTGAAAAGCTAAATCATAAGTCTTCCAAGTCATCCAAGGTTCACACAAGTAATCATACAAATCAGAAAGCATATGAGGATAAGTATGATTATGTTGACAGTATGGGGAGACAAATCAAAGCCTTCGATCGACCGATCACCATAGAAGTGCTCTGTTTGTATGGATCCCCAAATCCAAACCTAACCCCTCAGGACCCAATCCGAAAGGGGTACCTAAAACCTGATCTGATTGCAGGTTCGCGTGGGTCTGGCCAACAAAGGAGGTGTGCAAGCAACTATCTGGTACATCGATAGTGGATGCTCAAGGCACATGACAGGAAGCAAACATCTCCTCGCCCCTACATAGAAACGAAAAGGCCCGCGTGTACTCTTCGGTGATGATAACTTTGGTTATACCAAAGGGTTCTAACCTTAGAGAATGATGATGTACAAATAATCCTGAGTATCGCTTTGTCGGCTGTCCGGCACACAACCTATTATCGGTTTCTTACAATTTCTGCGACAACGATTCAAAGTTTGAGTTCTCGATCGATCAATGCACTATCAAGAATCGAAGTCACCAACGATATTGCTAACCCGGTTCAAGAAAAGGGACGATCTACACAGCTGATTGGAACAGTTGTCCAAGAAATGCATGCCTGATTGTTAAGAGTTCCAAAAGTAGCAGTTGGCTCTGGCACAAAAGAATGAGCCATCTGAATTTTAAAACTCTTAATAAGATAGCCAGGATGTCTCTAGTGGAAGGACTTCCGAATGAAGTGTTCTCAAAGGATCACCCATGTCTCGCATGTCGGAAGGAAAACAGTCAAAGCTTCATTCAAAGGATTTTGGACCAAAGATCCAAATCTAGTATCGCGCAATGCCTTCATATGGATCTGTTTGGACCAGTTACACCAGTCAGTCTCAACGGACGCAAATACACTCTGGTAATCGTGGATGACTATTCCAAGTTTACATGGGTTATATTCTTACATAAGAAGAATGAGACGACAACCAAGATACCCGAGCTACTAAGAAGATTACAAAATGAGAAGGGTGTCGCAGTAGTAAAAATCGACGATAAAGGTACGAATTTCAACTCCTTTATTATCGATTTTTGCTCTAAGTTTGGTATACAACATGAAACATCACCGCGAGGACGCCACAACAGAATGGAGTAAATTAACGGAGAAACAGAACTCTCAAAGAAGTTCGCCGAACAATGTTAGGCCGAACATGCGATACCAAACCGTTTTCAAGTAAGAATCAACACCGCATGCCATACGCAGTAACGATGTCTCCGACTAAGGCTCACTACAAAACACCCTATGAACTGTGGAAGGGCAGAAAACCTCGTGTTTCTTACTTCCATGTTTTTGGGTGCAAGTGTTTCATACACAACAATGGGAAAAGTCGGGTTGAAGACCTTTGAGGCCAAGTCCGATGAGGGTATATTTCTAGGGTATTCTCATCTAGCAAAGCCTTCGTGGTCTACAACAAACGAACCCTTGTTGTGGAAGAAACACCCCATGTAACCTTTTGATGAAGCATCTTCCGATCAAGAGAAATCACCTCGTAACAAGAAGTACGATCTACCGTAACCTCGATATTCGGAAAATGGATCATTAACGATCAAGGATAAAGGATCGTAAACCAGATCAATTTACATTCCGGATCTAGGTGATTCACCGGATCAATCGAGATCCTAAGGTACGAACAACCTGCCGATGAAAAAAGTTCGATTCAAATGAGAGATAAGAAGAATCGAACCATCCGGTTCGGGGGAACTTCGTTCTCACGGAACGACATCGACACATGATGATTCCAACATCACCGAGACTTGTTCTTATCAAGTGGACCATAACCTCACCACTCCCAATCACTAGTAATAAGATTTTATCGTAAACGACGATGTTCTCAAAAACCGACGCCGTCGTAATTGAAGGACACGGATAACCAATCATCCAACCGATCCGATAATTGGAGACCCGTCTGATAAAATCAAAACTAGACATCGATTGGTGAAAGTGCCATGTATTGTCAAGTATCCGCCTATGAAGGAACCTACTACAATCGAGAAGCATTACAAGACGCAAAACGGATTCTAGCCATGCAGAGGAGTCGAAATAGCCGAGAGAAATGAAGTATGGGAACTAGTAGATGCACCAGTCATCAAGACGAATTGGCACGAAATGGATCTTCAAGAACAAGAGAGATGAGAAAAATGTTATCACCGTAAATAAGGCAAGACTTGTTGCTAAGGGTATTCACAATCGTAAGAATTGATTACGATGAGACCTTTTGCACCGCCGCCACTTTGAAGCTATTCATTCGGGTCAAGTCACGGCGATGCTTCCCACAGAGGGTTCATCAGGTATCGATGGACGAAAGAGTGCTTTCTTAAACGGGGTACTAGCGGAGGAAGTTTATGTCGAACAACCTCCGTGCTTTGAAAAAAGGCAACCAAGTGTATCGTTTAAGAAAAGCTCTTTATGGTTCAAACAGTTCGCGAGCCCGGTATGATACACTCTCTCAGCTTTGATCGAAAGTGGGTTCACTAAAGGAATAAAGGATGAACCTTATTCGAAATAGAAGATGGAGAAGATATTCGATGGTTCGATTTACGTGATTTACATCATCTTCTTGATCTCCAAACAAGAACCTATGTGAAAGATTCAAAGAAACCGATGCAAGGGAAATTCGAGATGTCCATGATGGGTCGATGAATTACTTTCTAGGTCTCCAAGTTAAACAAAGTTCGTAAGGGATATTCATCTGCCAAGCAAAGTACACTAGAATATTTTGGCTAAGTTTGGAATTCAAAATAGCAAGGAAGCCAAAATTCCTATGATGACCGGATTCAAGATGGATCCGCATGAGGCCTACGTAAAAACAAATCGAAGGAATATAGGGCTCTCATTGATCTTTATTATACCGATTGCCAAAGCAGAACCGGATATCACCTTTCGCAGAAGAGGTGTATGTGCGATTTCGTGCAAATCCAATGGTCACCACCTAGAAGAAAGCCTAAGCGATTTTAAGTATCTCAAGGAACAATAAACCTTGGTTTATTCTACCCATCGATGATAATCTAGAGCTTAGTGGGTATTCTCGATTCTTCGATTATGGAGGTTGCAAGATCGATGTAAAATCAACCTCGTAGAATATGTCGGTTTCTTAGTAAACCCGATCTCGTGGTTTTCAAAGAAGCGGACATCGCTTGTATACATCAACAACTCGAGAATATATATGGTCGCAGAAGTAGTCATTGTTCCCCATCGCTCGCTCTTGACCGGTCGAAATGAGGATTACAACATTGTAGCTAAGAACGCATCTATATTCTCGTGAAGAATATCTTTATTGCAATCACTCGAATCCAATTCTACATACAAGATGCAAGCATGTAGATGTCGACACCACTTCATAAGAGATCACGTTGAAAAGAAGAATATCGAATGGAAAAGATTCATACCGATATACGTATATCGATATTCTAACCAAGCCACTAGCCGAGATCGATTCAGAGATTTATGCAATGAGCTAGACTTCTAGATCTTGGAGAAATGTCACCGAAAAATGTTTGATGGAATGCTTCTCGTAACTAAATTTGTTAAGAGACTAACCAGACGAGAGAAATCAGCTTGAGTTTGGTATCTTAACCGATCTCAAGAGATCGATATGCAAAAATCGATCGACATACACGCTACCGCATCCAAAGGAACCGATCGATTTTTAGTGTTATCGATTTTAAGTCTATCGGTTTAAAGGAACCGATCGTAATCAAGGTTTATCGATTTAAGGAAAATGCTCGGTTTAAAGGATTATCTCGATTAAATCAAGTTGGTTATAGTATTTTTTGTGATTCAACAAGCAAGATTCGTAGATTAAGAAGCTATCAATCGCATAAGAAAGCGGAATTTACACAACAAAATGAAATAATGTAACTTTTCATTGATAAAAACCCGGCGGTGAGGTTACATTACGAAGTTACAAGTACAAGAAAGACCCGGAGGTCAAGACATATGTTAACCAAAATCCTAACCCTATAACCCTAAACCCTCATCCTAACCCCCGTAAGGAAGGAAAGAGAGAGATTTTAAACTCTCATTTTTCCCCACTTAACAAAGGGTGAGAGAGGCTTTAAAGAACAGAATCCCAAGGCAAAAGTAAAAGTCAAGATCAAGAAAACCGGAGCGACAGAGGCCTTGATAGGATTCTTAAGCCCGAGCCCTAAAAGGAGGAGAGTAGGGCTCTCCAAATTAAATGGAGCACGTGTGCCAAAGAGTTGGTCATCGATCTCATGGGCACATGTGTTTGATATTTTATACCGCACTAAGTCCGATGGTTCCGTTACGCTCATCCAGATAGACACACAAGGTGCATACTAGTTAGAGAAGTGTCTTCTCTTCGGCAGCAATAAAGAGATCCGCCGCCACGGTGGTAGAGAAGCTTTGCAAAGAATCGTATGTGAAATCAAGATGATGAAGAAAACAAAGAATGAGGGATGCAAAGGGTTGATTTGAGAAGATGAAACCATATAAAAGGGTGTAAAAGTGTTTGCCTAAGTCTCACCGAAAACAAGGGTTCACCAAGATACATGATTCTTACAAAGAAGATAAGTATGGTGAATGGGTGATGTTGTGTAAAACATTGGTCCATTTTATAGAGGCCAAGCAAGGATGCAAATGCAATTGTCGGGTTCAAGAAGCCTATCCGAGAAATTTGCATCAAAAGGACAAATGTAGAAATCACGCGATCGATAATTGGATAAATTTACGGTTGATTGACATATCGAGAGATTCGCACGATATTTACGCATGTCAATCACGCCTACTTAGGGAATAGAAGCTACTACTCTAGACTAAGTTTTTCGGTAACACTTATCCCAAGAATTGGCTTTATCCGAAAAGAATCGATATAAGGTCAACCAAAATCTGATTACTTACGAGCATGATCGATGAGAGAGATCTCATTGCGGCTTGAAACTCCAATAAATCGAGATATATCATTCTATAAATAAAATATCACCAAAGGGGAACTTCAACCCATCAAGGCGATAAAAAGGGAAATCGACGATTAAGGAAAAGATCGGCTAAGCCCTAAGTTTCAACAAATCGAGACGCGAATCGAGAAGATCGCTTAAAAGGATCATAGTTGGGAAATTTCTTAAGGCTTAAAGAATGATTAAGATCAACAAGTGGAATCAACATTGACAAAGTAATATTGATCGATAACAACATCACCAACCGATACACGATCTCTTTCTCTTGTTCTTTATTTATTTATCTGATCGGATTCCGATTTTATTTGCCTTTTACTGCATCCACTATCCTTGTGACGTGTACTCGCAAATCATTTAACGCGACGTGGGGGTACATGTATTAACCGCTACTTGATCGTGCTTTTAAATCCAAAAGTTTTTTGTACGTACGTTTTTCCAACCCTACGATCAAAACCGCTAAATGGAGCGCATAATCTTTTCAAAACGATTGATCTTCAAAATCTTGTCTTATTGTACCCTCCGCCTATATAAAAGATTCATCAAACCTTACCAGAGTTTTTCTGCTTCACAAACTCGCATTACTCTCATTGAAAAACTTCAAATTTTACTCTACGTTTCAAAATCGTCTCTAAAAATTTGAATCTGCTAATATTTTCTTTTAAGCTTAATGATGAATCTTTCTTTCCGTTAAAAACATTGTTTTCAAAAGTTGTTTTTCTAAATTATGCTTCATTGTCTTTTTGTTTTCCGCAAAGATGATATTGATATTGATTATGCACAAATTTAATGAGTCTATCTCACATGTAGATGGCCACTCATGGACTTGGAAAGATCATGTGCAATTATGCGGAACTGGCAACGAAGATCTTCGAGGATAAGTTCGTTCAGTTTGGAACCACCGAGGATTCTCGAATCCATGGAGGTGGAACAAATCTCAAGAAAGCCGGATCGAAAACATATTTGCTCGCTCACTTTGCAATCCAAAGGATGCAAAGATGAAGCACTTCAATTCTTGCAAAATTTGAGTGTGGATACGAAAAAGCCAGAGATTTAACCGATGTCGCCAACAACGGAGAAGAAATCGATCGACAAATGCGTACATCACTGCCTGCTCAAATTTTGCCAAAGGGCGAATCTCTCCCCTGCGACACTACAGGAGAATGAGGATGAAGAAATCGAGAGGGAGCTCTTAAGAGAGGCATAAAACATCGACAAATGGATTCATCGCCAATGCTCAAAAGAAAGTATAGATCATTGCTTTTGACATTCTCATCAAGAACGATCATGGGAATCTCATTTAGCCCAGATGCTCTCACATCACCAAAATGTACAAAGATGGCAAAGAATAACTCGATGGGGCTCGTAACATCAATTGCACGGCTTCCTCGAAAGCCATCTTGCTCCAAGAACACGAAAAATTTGGAGTCAATGAATCCAGTGTGTCTTTTCGAAAAAGAGAATCAAGAATCTCAACAAGGTTGCGGTCGTATTAAAAGACAAACCGCCAAGCTACCGAATGGAATCGAGAATGGACCGAAGTCCTACAATGCCTTCCTTCATCAACTTCGCTTATATATGGGCCACCAGACGATGACACCGGAGCCCACTCCAACAAAAACTCAAGAAAGGAAAGAGCAAAGAAGCCGCCTCATCCACACCATTGCTCCACGTAAAAAGAAACGAAAATCGTGAAGGCCGGGAGAGAAGAGGCCAAAGAAAAAGCAACCTACCCCGACTCTAAAGACTAGAAGATGAGTCGAGAAGAAAAAAGCGAACAAATTGCCGCGCAACAAAGAACAGAATCGACAGCAAGCTTCTCAACCCGAGGGCTCGCCAAACGATCCGAGGTAGAAGCACAAGCCGATAAATCTATTTCTCCTCAACCTCAAGCCGATTCACCGCCGGACTAAAGGTCGCAGAGCATATCTCTACCGCTAGTTCACCGCCATGAACTCCGAACCAGATATAACCGCCACTACAAATAGAAACCACTGCAGTTGAACCAATCGATAACTTCCGCCGATTCAAGCACAACCGAAGCTTCCACATCTCATCCAACGTAATCCGATGATCATTCCTCGTGATCCAGATCAACAAAGACCATCACCGAAAAATGGTCGACTAAGAATTGAACGGAGATTGATGAGATGTATCCACAACCGGGTCGCCCATCCCGCTATCGAGAAGAAGTCATGGAGATCCTCACCGGAGAGATCTCAGATTAAAAAGCTTCTCGATCTTATCTTACTTGTTGAACAGATGGGTGGTGCGATGAGTTCGCAGATTTTGACTTCGAGCATGATGAAAGTCCGCCAAAGTGGGATCACCAAATGAGCTCATATCCTCGATAAATCTGGAAAGCTCGATCCACAGAAGTTGAACCGCCGAAGAAGAGAAGCCGAGATCGCCAAGAAGCTCCGTAAATGTACGCAAATGGTGAATGCCGAGTCGCCGATGAAAGTGGAACCGGTCTTTGCAGCTTCACGACCAACCACCGAGGCACAAAAACAACCGAACCTCGATCAAGTGATGGATCCAATTCCTACATCCCAAATCACCATCGATCAACTTCTCAGAGATCGATCTTGTCTCAAAGATCTCCCCGAAAAGAAGAGATTGAGGAGTGTTAATCGATCGTAGACAAATCGCCTCAAACAAAACGAAGCAATCGTGAGATCGGGCTTCTCCCAATCCATGTCCACCATATCTCGGCTGAGCTTACAAAATCGCTTGATGACAAGTCAAACAGTGGATGAAACTCAATCTTTTTTTTTCGACGCCATCGAGAAAAAAAGGCTCGAAGTTATCGTAAGAGAAATTTGACAAAATGATTTGGACACTCTCTCGCTACAATGGAAATCGCCAAGAAAGAACTGACATAACCGGCCCGTAATCTAATAGCTCAATCTTCGTGTTTATCTCGCTAATGATTTAAATCAGCATTGTCAATCAACTTTGGGTCTCGACTTCCCACTCAATGCGCTTTTTGATCAAACCAAAAAGGGAAGGATCTGAGAAACCAACCGACACATCGTAAGACAAGGCCCATGGACAAAGCTCAATTGCAAGAAAGGTCATGCGGTGTTTGACATCAAAACTGACCGACCATTTCGCACCAGAAAGCCACCGGTAAGTATAAACTAGTCGACATCTGGTGATAAGAGCTAGTCAGAAATTGTCCAAAGAACAGATAAATCAAGAAGAAAGAAGGACGTAAAAACGGCACAAGGTAAGGGTTGAAAAAGAAGTTCAAATCAAGGGCTAAGAAAGGATTAATCGAAAAATCGCACTGTAACCTCTCGCCAAGCAAAGAGTCGCATTTAGATTATACCAAAAACCGCCGCACACGCCAAGAGGTTTGAGGAATGGAATAAGATCGTAAGTGAATGGCTTCTAGATGCCTTTGTCCTTGATCTTGTCCCAAAGAAGAATCACCAGATGATGAGTTCCTCAATCGTTACGTAATAAATATCCGCACTTTTCAAGTATCTCGGAAAATGAAGCCAAGCTTATAAATGTAAAGATATCTCGCCAAGAGTATGATCTGTTAATATACTCAAAGAAATGCAGATGGCTCATTTGACAGACCGGCATTTGAGAGATTCTACTTTGACATCTTGAGCAAATCACGTATAACCGATCAAGAGCGGATAACCGATGTCAAATGGAAACTCTATCGATTTTCAACATTCCACAAGACCAAAGAGAAATGCCGTAGGATACAAGCCCAAGGAGTGAAGATTCGTAAGACGCCTCAGGGATCGCTAGCTTTTAAATTCAAAACTTTTCTCGATGTAACATGTAATCATCATATCTAATGAAAAGTTTATTTTTTTCTCGATCCCAAGACAAAATCTCTTTGTCTTCCGACATTTTGCTTTTAACCGTTTCTATACTAATCAACTGTTTGGTTTCTCAAGTGTTTTGGTTTCATCATCAAAAGGAAATTGTTGGGAAATTTATAGTTTTGATGAAAGTTCCAAAAACACATGTAATAGACCACGACTGGACACAGTTATCGATGTTTACATTATCGCTATAGGAGACCAAATTGATAATGATTGTATAGAAAAAATCGATGTAATAGATAGGTCACATATTGAGGGGAACTCAATATGTAAAGGTCGATTCTGAAGATTCGTAAGAAAGTTCGATATCCCATGAGCGTAACGCTAAACCGAAACGGAAGATCGATCTAACCGATCGTGTCGATAACTCACCGAAGTCATGAAGCTCAAACCTCTATACTAGAAGATCGATGACTTCCAAGATAAGACCGAAAGACCTACATCGGTAGTCACCCAACAAGCTAAGTCAACAGGCGCCGTAAAGACTCCATCGGGATCGATCGATTCAGATCGATCGATCACCATAAGATGAAAATCGATGTTTCATCTTATCATACGCCTCGCGATCCGAACAAGATGAATACCAACCTTAGTTGAGGAACAACACCAAAGCAAAGCTTTCATCCAATAAGGAAGAGACACGTATGAACAGAGCCGATATCATGGATTCGATGTTGCTCTCTCTCAAACGGTTATAAACTTTCAAATGCCTGCTGCTTCTCAAGACGCCACATCAAGCTGCAAATCTCTATTTAAAATATAGCCGAGATTCAAATTGCTTCCAACGGCTCTTTTGATCTCAAGGTCTATAAATATGGGATCACACTTCGAAGTGAAATACGGAAATGCCGACAAACAACATAATCAAGAAGCTCAATCTATAGTCGATTTCCGCATCGAAGAACACAACTTCAAGCTTATTTTTATATTGTGTTCATCCCATAAGTTTTAGCAAGAAATCTTTTCATCTAGCTATCGAAAGTCGCTTATACGCTGTGAAAAGATTTCATAGTTGAACCTCAACAATCTTACCCAAACCCCCCAAGTTAGATAAGTTGTTTAGCAAGATTTCGATCTAGGGGTTCTAAAATCTTGATTTCGGATCGCTCGAGTGAGAACTCTTAAAACATCTGTTGGTGTCTCAGGTTGACTAACACACTAATCTAAGTCCGTCGGTTAAGTCGGTTAAGTTGGTGCCCCTTGAAAGGGAAGAGTGGATGTAGGATCGGGTTTGTCCGAACCACTATAAATCTTGTGTGCCTTTATTGCTTTGATTAATCGCTCTCACATCGCATAATCTTAAAAGCGCATACATTCTAAGTTAAGATCGATGGCACCAAGCTTCGATCCGACGGACTTGATTTCTCATCCGATTAAAAAGATAAAACTTGGAATCGATTTATACAAACCGGTTTTTCACGGGTAAAACTTAAGCTTCAGACGCATCGCTTAATCGATAGTTCTGAACTCTGCGGCTTTCCTCGGCGTTTCGAAGTTGGTTATCGACGGCCGATTCACTGCCTTTCGATCAAAGCTATCTGCTCACACCGATCCGCACGAAAAGTTTTTCGTAAGTCTATTCACCCTCCTCTAGACTTCGCGCCACATAACTTGCTCGACCTACAAAAAAGGATTACTTTATTGTTTTGTATACTATTGTTATAGGAAATTGGAGTGGAAAATGAAGTGAATGTGTGTTGTTCAGCACCTCCGATAGATAGAAAAGACAAACTCAAGGTACATGCACATTTATGTTTTTTTTGGAAGTAAGCTACATAAATAAATTTATTATTACTAATATTTTTTGAAAAATAGTTACTTTATTGTTTTGTATTCAATTATTATAGAACATTGGAGTGAAAAATGAATTGCATGTGCCTTGTTCAGCACCTCCGATAGATTATCCATATTCTCAAACAAATAACAGTCAATTCAAATTCACCGAATTATTAATGGTATGAGCTTGACTTTATACATACATATATATATATATATATATATATTTATTATAACTAATTATAATTCATGTTCTATTTTATGTAGGCACCATTGGATCATCAGACAGATTTTCTTGAAGCAATGAATTTTTGTGGAGATAAATCTCATCCGTATTAATTAATTAGTTTTGGATAGATATGTCATTTTTTTAAATATTGAAACATTTATCATGTGATATATTTGCTTTAAGATGATAATATTTTGAGATTAAAATGAATTATTATTTGACAAATTGTTATTCTAGTAATATGTGATTTTTTTTTATTTATAACATGTGCTTATTTTTATTTAAATGTCATCATCGTATATATTAATAAGTATTATTATTTCAAAACAACAATAATTTGTCAAAATATTCCTTGTTTGATATTGGAGGAGGAAAATTTAAGAAAAAATTAAATACGAAAAAGATAAAATTTAATAAGAAAAAAAAATGGAAAAATAAAAGGAAGAGAAAGTAGGGTAGCGGCTAATTAGTTTGTTGGAAAAAAAAAGATTAAATAATTAAATAAAGTGAAAAGAGAAAAACAACAATAGATTAGTTTGAGTGAAAAAAATTAAATAATTAAAAAAAATGAAAAGAGAAAATAGCGCTGATTAATTTGAGGGAATTGAGAAGATTAAATAATTAAAGAAGATTAAATAAAAAAGAAGTTGAACAGGTCATAATTAAAAAAGCAAAAAAATTGAACAAGTCAACCGGAAAGTGTAAATTGAGCGACGCAATATCTCATCTCACCAATAAGTTAATGGGCCAGCATATCGCGGAATATATCAGGAAGAAGAGAAAATAAATTAAAATTAAAAAAAAAAGAAACAAAAGAAAACGACGGCATATTAGTTGCACAGAATCCTCCTGTACAGGATGGGATCCGCTCCCATCGAATACAATTTATCAATTTGGTCATTTTTCATTATATTTGAATTCAGATATTGATTTAAAAAATAATTTGGTCCAATTTCAATTTTACAGTATGACAATCAAAATAAAATTGAACCGATCGAATTTTATTAATACTAGTTGTATATCACGTACGATGCACTTTATATGTAAGTAGTTAAACACATGTGTTTATTAGAAAAATTCAGCTTACACAATTTGGTGTCCATTCAATTTATAATTCCTAAATCTAAGAAATTTAATGTAAAAAATTATTATGAGTAATGACATCACTGAACAACTACTTCATGCGTAGCAACATATTCGGTTCTCAACACTCAACATTTTGTAAAAACAAAACTTATCACCTCATATATATTCTCTCTGTCTCTTTGACATTTTCAACCATATATGTACTTAGGCTGAAGGAATTAAAAAAAGAAAAGAAAAAAGAACCAATATCATTATAAAAACAATAAATGTCCAGAGCCTCCAAGTTGCATTAAAAAAAACCATTATGTGTGATAACCAGTGTTGAGAATATTGAATATTTAAAAATTGAATGCTCTAACTCCTCCGTTTATAAGAAAGAAAAATATTTTAAAAAAACCATATCAAAATAAAATAGTGATATTCAACATAGGGAACTCTGATGATGAAAGATTTGAAAATTTGAGTACGACCTTTCTAGTTTAAGAAAGTAAAATCACACCAGACCATTATTATCGGTGGACAATCACTATGTGCATGAGATCCTTGTATAGTTAGAAAACTCAATAAGAATTGATTGATTGCTTTGTGTGGTTTAAGATTCCACATTATTTTTAAGGATAGTGTTGATCAATTGCTTAAGTAAGCTCACCTCAAGTTAAAACACTTACACTGCCAGAGATTCAACCAATGTATCTAAATGATAAAGGTACAAGTTAGATGAAAAAGACAGTCAATTACAGGAATCAAAATTCTTAAGAATTTGTACTGAAAAAAAATTAGGAAAAAATGAGTTTTAATGCAAGGAAAACAACAATCCTTTATTAACGTGCTTCCGCTCCAGGGGAAAAAAGTAAGGTTTAATAAGCAAAATATCAATTAAAGATTACATCATATTTACAAGTGAAATACATTAAGAATAACAAGTTTTATAACAATATATGATAGAATCTGTTTATCATACTTTCATTCGCTAAATAGTTATACAATCTCCTAATTAACTTTCATGGCTAATTACAATAACATCTTACAAATTATACATGCATTCTTTTGTTACTTGCCATGAGATGAAATGTTGGGAGATGAATTTAATAAATATATGATTTTGATTAGATTCCAAAACCCTGAGTATGACATGTTCAGGATAATCTTGATAGATGAGTCAGAATTCAGTTTTAGAGTGTTCAGGATGTTATCTGCACCGTGTATAGTCGGCAGATATAGAACAGGTTAGAAATCTGAAGACTCAGTAAAGAATCTGAAGAAACTGAAGTTTCAGTATGAAACTGAAGTTTCTGAAGACTCAGTATGAAACTGAGAACCTGAAGACTTAGAGAAACCTGGAGGCTCAGAGAAATCTGAAGGCTCAGAGAAACCTGAAGGCTCAGAGAAACCTGAAGACTCAGGATATCACTGAAGACCTGAAGACTCAGAGAATACTGAAGGCACAGTAATTACTGAAGACTCAGTAATGTACTGAATGCTCAGTATATCCTGAATGTTCCGAGGCACTGAAGCTGAGGAATATAGCCGTTGGAATCCAGCTGACGTGGACCAATGAGAGGAAGACAACCAGCCTGAAAAAGCTGCAGAACTTACAGAGAATAGTATGGATTTGAATGTGATTCTCTCCAACGGTAACATTCAAATCCACACTATAAATACAAGTTCTTCCATCAAATTAAAAGTGGATGCGTGGATGCGTGGAGATTATAGCACGAGATGCTACAGAGCCAAAGAGAGTTATACCCAAAGCATTCCCACCCTAGAACACAAGTCTGTAGATATACATATATATTCAAAGAGTGTTCTAGAACCCAACCTAAGCTACCCACGATGTATCTTAAGCTTATAGAGATTTTCCCAACCTTAGCATTGAGGCTAAACCATTGTAAGGGAAAATCTCACCATAGTTGGAGACAACACCAAACCCAAACCCATTCTCGTAAGAGATAACTAGTGGTGAAGTGAGGTAGTTGATTAGGCAATCCCGAGTGAGGGTGATAAGTCCCGAAGGAGTGTGAACTCGTTAAACATCTAAGAGGCGAGCTCGAGAGGGTGATAAGTCCAGTTTGAGTTAGTAAACTACATAGGTAGTCAGAAAGCTCAAGGTCGGGTTGAGTAAGTAAACTACGTGGAGTAGTCAGAAAGCTCAGGGCCGAGTTGAGTAAGTAAACTACGCGAGGTAGTCAGAAAGCTCAGGAAGTGTTTGAAGGAATTTCCCTAGGAACAGGGAGAGTGGATGTAGGAGCTTGAGTCTCCGAACCACTATATTTTGTTGTGTTCTTTATTGCTTTATGTTCTTATATTGTCATATGCATTCGATTATAAGCAAAACACAACACATGAGCTTAAAAAGAGAAAAATCTGTAATCACCATTCCTTCACCCCTGTTTTTATATGCATCGCACGAAATGTTTTGCTTCCGCACGCGCAAAATGGGTTTTCCCACTGGGACCAACATGAAACATAAAAATTCTTTTATCACATAGAATTCATTAAATGAAAAAATTACAAAATAAAAATGACCAATGAAAGATTAACCAGGTCGTGCAGAATATACCTTTATATGCCTTTGTGATGCAAGTTTTTAATTTCCACATAAGAAAATCTTTGGTGTATCTCCATGATAACTCTGAGAAAGACAATAGGTAACAAATCAGTTATAGAAAACCAAATTTTCATAAAAAATTCAGTCTTCTGTAAATATACCAGAAATGAGACTACCCCATGAAGTAATGAATCATTCATACTTATAAAATCTCAAACACACAATTTTCACTCATGCATTTTCAAGAATACCTCATGCTTACGCATACTATCTATCTACATCAAAGTAAAAATTGTATTAAATGACCGTTATTTATTTGGGAGTATGAAAATAATAATAAGTCAATATGCCAACTTGAATATTCCCAACAGTATGCAATATTTTTTTTTTCAATCATGCATTAAATCTAGATATCTAGAGTAGATTGGTAAAAATACAATTTTCCATTCTTTACATAAAGTGTCAATTTTTTTTTTTTTTTGAAAAACAAGCAAAGTTTCATGCAAGTACGACAAATATCGGAAAGGCCATCCACAAATTCTGGAGGCTCGATCCAACAATACGGACTCTCAAATGAGCGAAAAATCCGAGCTGAAGAATGTGCCACAACATTGACATTTCGACTCACCCACTCCGCCTTAAACATGGGATGATCATTAAGAATAACCCTGCTAGCCCCGACCAAATCACCAAAGAGAGAATCATCGGAGGGCGTTTGACGGAGAGCCTCATTGACTTCCTGTGCATCCGTTTCCAAGATCAAATATGTCACCCCCAATTGCACAGCCCAAGTTAGAGCTTCAAACACTCCCCATGCTTCTCCCTCCCTAACAGTTAAAAGACCAACTCGGTGATGAGTGTGCATGGCCACACTATCCCCGTTCCAATCCCTGATAATATAACCAATTCCCGTCCGCAACTCTTCCTCGAAGAAGGCCGTATCGACATTCATTTTAACACTCAGCTCAACGGGAGGGTTCCACTTCACACAAAGAGACACACTCCTCTCCTTCCTTGGTCACGAGGACGCTGCTCTCCATTCCGCCAAGAAGCTGGCCGCAACGAACACAACCTGGGCCGGCGTGGACTTTTTTCCCTCCCAAACTACCTGGTTTCTGTGGCGCCATATGACCCACGCTACTGTCATCATCCTCTCAGCCTCCTCCCTGATGAATTCACTCAAATCACGCATGAACAACTCCATATGGTCATCTACAACATGGGCAAGACCATCCAATTTAGACCACAGACGACATTCTCGCCAACAACTCGCGGCAAAAGTACAATCGATAAAGAGATGTAATATTGACTCCCTCAAACATGAACCCTCGCAAACCGGACAGTGCGAAGTAACAGCCAGATACCAACGCCTCAATTTGGCACGCACCACCACCCATCCCTTGCTCAGTCTCCACATGAATGCCTTAATTCTTGGAGGAACCTTCATTCGCCACAAAGTTTTCCATTCCATATCATCGTGCACCCAGTTCCCTGATATAACATTCATGGCGAGATGATACGTAGACTTGACCGAGTACCTTCCGTTTTGCGAATAATTCCATGTGAGAGTGTCGTCTACGTCATTAGGTGCCGGCGTTGTTCATAAGATCCGGCTAGCATCATCAACTGAAAACGCTTCCCGTACCACTTCCTCGTCCCAAGTACAAGAACCAGGTATGAAGAAATCCGAGTTTGAATCACAAATGGTCCCATAACTTTGGCCTCAAATAGATTTGGTCCTATAAGTTTTTTTATTGTCGATTTCGTCCCAATAACTTTGACAATGTCCACTTTTAGTCCCAAATTGACCGGAACAACGTCGTTTTGCCGTTTCAATTTGGGGCTTTTCGGTGGATTTTGTGTCTGGGCTACCACGTGTACTGTCACGTGTATTTTAAAGTGTGTTTGACTATTTTTTATCGTCAATTCTGTTTTAATTTTAAGTCTTAAATTTTAATTATAAGCTTGAAATTTCAGCCGTTAAAAAAATAAAATTCACGTGGCAGTCCAGTCACAGCATCCGCCGGAAAGCCCCAAATTAAAACGGCAAAACGACGTTATTCCGACCGATTTGGGACTAAAATTGGATATTATCAAAGTTATTGGGACTAAATCGACGACAAAAAAATTTATGGGACTAAATCTATTTAAGGCCAAAGTTATGGGACTATTTGTGATTCAAACTCGAAGAAATCCCGTACCACTATATCCTCAAAATCAGGAACCGGTGCGTGCTTATCACGAAAGACTCATAATCATTTAACCATGCATCTCCCCACATCCTCACTCAATCACCCTCCCCCACTTTCCATCGTGTTCCCCTCCGGACTATGTCCCTAACCGTGTGAATACCTCTCTAGGTGTAGCTGGGACTTGCCCCGATTGGGGCATCAAAGAACGCACAATTTGGAAAGTATCTAGCTTTCAATATATGGCTTAATAGTGATTCGGGTTGTTTCAATATCCTTCACCCCAATTTCCCGAGCATCGCGATGTTGAAAATATGTAGATTTCGGAAGCTCATCCCCCCTTCATTCTTGTGCTTACATAACGCCTCCCATGACTCCCATTTAACTCCCTTTTCCGGGTCCGACCCATGGCCCCACCAATAGGAATTAAGCATCCGATGTAGTTCATCTAAAAGTGTATTCGGAATAAAAAATGTGCTCATACAGTAGGCCGGAATTGCTTGAGCCGCCGCCTTTATGAGAACTTCTTTGCCCGCCTTAGAAAGCTTCTTACTTCTCCACACTTGTTTTAAAGTATCAAATTCTAAACACATGGAAATTAATATTCCTAAATGTTGGAGAATTAATTGCCCGGATCTATTCGGGATGAATATTTAAATACAAATTTAATTCTAACAGTTATTACTAGCATGAATTAATCCTATATTAATTCAAATAATAATTCAACAACAAATCATGCATATAAACATTTCACATAAATCCTACGCATGCGGAATTGCTACGGGTTTACGTGAACTATCCTTTCGGAGTGACAACCGTTGAGAAGATGGATCCCGTTCACACGAACACACCAAAAGACCTTCTCAAGTATTCCCTTATCCTCGTTCAACAATCCGGTGGTAGGAACTCGCGAACAATTTAACAAAAGCGAAAAATAAAATTATGTTGCACCACCTTTGTGGATTTCTAATTTTTCCAACACATGGAATTGCACTAGGGATGAAAAATTCATCCCCTATTTATAATACAAGGGTTGGCGATTTTTTTTTTTTGCCTAGGAATAAGATGGGAAAATCTTTTTCTTGCTCTCCAAGAAATCTTGAATATATCCAATATATTCTTTTCTCCATATTTAAAATATTCCACAAAAATCCCAACTCCCTATATTAAGGGATTTTCGAAAATATCACATTAAATAGGGAAGAAATATGATCTTTGACTTTTCTTGAATTTATGGGATAATCTTGTATTCCAAGAATACATATTCCATAAAATCTTTCCAAGAAAATCAAGAAAATCTTTTCTCTTTCTTCCTTCAATGTTTTTCAAAATTATGAAAAAATTAGCAAACAATAATTTATTTTATTTTAAACACCTTTTTTTCAGCTTATTGGACATTATGTTTGGGGCTACTTGAGGGGCCTTTAGGAGAATTAAGATTGGACATTCTAATGGACTTTGAATATCTAATATTGAGCCACAATATTATTCAAGTCCATAAATATTAATTAATCCCACTACATAATTAATATTGCACTATTCATCTTAACCCATATTACTGTTAATATGGCTCCCGGTTATTATTTCCCGTGTTTAAGATTATCTAGCCCATTAATTAATTCAAGCCACCAAATAGTCATCCATTAATTAATATCTTTTGTCCTTGGTCAAGAAACGGTTCAAGATTATTATCCATACCCCTAAACTAATTCCACTTGCAAAATTTGGTATAATAAATCTTATGAACCTCCCAAGGGGGCAAATCGAACAAGTGTATTTTGCACAAGATTCTTCAGATAAATCTTAGCAATCGTGTGACCAATAATATCGCCCAAGATATAAAGTATTGAATCTCATTGATTCTCTACCCGGCATAAGTTAAAGCAATAATTACTAACCACACACGATCCTATTTAAAGGATTTAAGATTAAGAAATAACGAACCACCGAGGTCTAATTCTTCCTAATTCAAATCTTTCAAGAATTTATCCTCCCTCAGAGGTCCTATTCAAAGGCATCGATCATGCACTAGTGTAATCTCTTGGTCAAGACAAGCCAATCTGAGCCTTACACTTCAACCTTTCACGATGGATTGTTCATTTCCATCTTGGTCGTGAACAACATACTTTTAGTTACAAGGGACTGTTAATTTAATCTTCTGTGATCTGGTATCACTAAATTAACTACAATGTAACACATACTATTTATTGAATGCTTATGCAAAGAAATATATGTAACATTCAATGATATTTAAAGCATCGAGATAAATAATTTATTTCAAGAATAAGATGAAATTCAAATTGGTTATACAAAGTAAAAACATACTTTCCAGTATAACCCCAACAATCTCCCACTTATACTCAAAGTCTGCTTTTAAGTATACCACAACATATCTCGTGTAGTTCCTAATGCGTGACATGTAATGTTACGTACACGAACCTAATAATATCTCCCACTTATACTCAAAACAGATTGGAAACGATCTTGACACCCATTCCATCCACATGTCTCTAGAATGTGTTCTAAGGCAGACCCTTTGTGAATGGATCTGCTAGGTTGTCTTCTGACGCGATCTTTGCCACCTCTATATCTCATCTCTTAACGATTTCTCGTATAAGATGGTATTTCCTTTCAATTTGTTTGCTGGCCTTACGGGCTCTTGGTTCCCTTGAATTTGCAACTGCTCCGGCATTATCACAGTAAACAGTGATTGTGCTGGGCAAATTCGGAACTACATCCAAGTCCACTAGGAAGTTCTTGAGCCAAACCGCTTCTTTCGCTGCCTCGCAAGCAGCTACGTATTCGGCTTCCATGGTAGAATCGGCGATGCATTTCTGCTTAATGCTTCTCCATGTCATGGCTCCTCCCCCCATGCAAAACACACTACCGGAGGTAGATTTTCTGGAATCTAAGTCTGATTGGAAATCCGAGTCCGTGTAACCGATGGGGATTAGACTATCTGACTGATAAACTAACATTCTATCTCGAGTTCTTTTCAGATACTTCAGAATGTTCTTAACTGCCGTCCAATGCTCTTTTCCCGGATTACTTTGATAACTTGCTACCATGCCAATGGCAAAGCAGATATTCGGTCTCGTGCACAACATTGCATACATAAGGCTTTCGACAGCCGAGGCATAAGGAATGCCTTTCATATCATCTATCTCTTTTTGTGTCTTAGGGCACATTTCCTTGGATAGATGGATTCCATATCTGAAAGGTATGAAGCCTTTCTTGGAATCCTGCATGCTGAATCGCTTCATGACAGTGTCTATATATGAAGCTTGCGATAAGCCTATCATCATTTTCTTGCGATCTCGAGTGATCTTGATCCCAAGGATGTGCCCGGCTTCCCCTAAGTCCTTCATATCAAACTTTTTTGAAAGCCATGCCCTTACGTCTGACAACACCTTTACATCGTCCCCGATGAGCAGAATGTCGTCTACGTATAGCATCAAGAATACCAATGCAGTTCCGACACGCTTCTTGTACACACAACTTTCGTACTCGTTTTGATCAAACCCATAAGACTTTATTACTTGATCAAAACATTGGTTCCAAGCTCTGGATGCTTGTTTGAGTCCATAAATGGACTTCTTGAGCTTACAAACTAGGTGTTCTTGGCCTTTTTCAATGAAGCCTTGGGGTTGTTGCATATAGATTTCCTCTTCAAAACTTCTGTTAAGGAAAGCCGTCTTGACATCCATTTGCCAGATTTCAAGGTCGAGATGCGCAGCAAACGACAAGAGGATTCGGATGGACTTGAGCATTGCTACAAGTCAAAAGGTTTCCTCATAGTCGATCCCTTCTTTCTGAGTATAACCTTTCGCCACAAGCCTTGCCTTGAAGGTTTCCACCTTCCCTTCCGGTCCTCTTTTCCTCTTGTATACCCACTTACAACCAATGGGTTTGACTCCATTAAGTGGTTCGACTAGCTCCCACACTCTGTTACGATCCATAGAACCCATTTCGGCTTCCATTGCTGTTTGCCAAGACACTGCATCCTTGTCTTGGATTACCTCGTCGTAAGTCCATGGGTCTGATTCATCTTGACCGGGGACTAAGTCCGAGGACTCTCCTACCCCCATGAATCTCTCGGGTTGTCTTACAACCCTCCTACTACGACGAGGTTCCCAAGGTGTAAGTGTGTCATTTGGTATGTCATCTTGTGCATATTGGCAATGAGGTTAGCCCCCTTAGCTCATTTAAGGTAATCTCACTTATGGACTTTCTTTCGTTCATATAGTCTTCTTCCAAAATATCTAAAGTGGGTGCTTATTACCACCTTTTGATCTTCGGGACCATATAACATACACCCTTTTTTTCATAAGGGTATCCTATAAACAACCTTAATTACGATCGAGGATCCAATTTTTCGCTTCCTTGTCCAACACGTAAAATTTGGACACCCCAAATTCTCATGTGTCTCAAAACCGGGCTTGCCCGATCCATAATTCTTTGGGAGTTTTGGGAACCGATTTGGATGGCACAAAGTTCGTAATATAAGCCATTGCTTTTCAAGGCATGACCCCAAAACGACTTGGGTAGATCCAAGATAACTCATCATTGATCTAACCATTTCTAAAAGAGTTCTGTTTCTTCGCTCTGCAATCCCGCTTTTGTTGAGGGGTTCCGGGTGCGATTAGGCGATATACAATCCTTCATCGACAAGTAGTTCAAAAACTCATCGCTTGAGGTACTCGCCCCACGATCGGATCGTAGAGACTTGATACGTTTTTTCCCTATGATTCTCTGTTTGAGCCTTAAATTCTTTGAATTTGTCAAAGGTCTCGATTTATGCTTCATAAGGAAAATGTAGTCGCATTCCTTGAGTAATCATCAATAAAGGTGACGAAATACTCATAACCTCCTCTTGCTTTGACCGACATTGGACCACATACGCCCGTGTGAACGATTTCTAACACTTCTTTCGCTCTATTCCCCTTGACTCAAATGCCCTCTTGGTCATTTACCCTCCAAACATGATTCAAGAAGTTGATTGGTTCAACCCTAGAGACTCCAATGAACCATCTTCTACCAACCTTTGAATCCTTTTTGGATTAATATGTCCCAATCTGAGATGCCATAGAAGTGTCTCGCTCACGCGTGTGATGAACGTTTTTCTTTTATCGGAAAAATTGATGTGTTATATGATGCATTTAAGTGAGTGGTGTGCATGCTTAATTGTATAGAGATTATTCGACAACGTTCCATGACAGATAAATTTATCATAAAGAGAAATGGCGACAACTTTGTCAAAAGTAACCGAATATCCATCAAGGTAAAGTTTAGAAACTTAAATTAAATTCTTTCTAAAACTAGGAACGTAAAGAACATCTCTTAAAATTAAAACTCTATCTTCAAAAGACAGGTGCACTTCTCCCCATCGCTTCACCGCCACTCTCTGAAGATCGCAAAGGTGATGTGGATCTCTCCCCCACTAAGTTGCCGGGTCCGCTTGAACCTGTAAAGTGAAACAAACATGATCAGTGGATCCCATATCCACCACCCATAAATGGGAGGCATACGCCGCTAAACACGTTTCAACAACTAGTGCGTGAGAATTACCTTTCTTTCCATTCCTTTTGGGTTTGGAACAGGCTGACCTCCAATGTCCTTTTTCACCGCAGTTATAACATTTTCCTTTTGGTACCTTCTTGACACCCATCCAGCTAGCTGTCTTTCTATCACTTTTCTTGGTAATGAGTTTGCTTTGGTTCTTACCACTTTCCTTTTCTTGAATCTTGCCTACCACTGGCCTAGATTTTGAGAAAAGACTTGTGGTTACCAATGCTTCGTATTTCTTTCCCAAATGCTTCTCTATTTTCTCCAATGCTTCTTGCAGGAGTATCCATAGTAAACATGTGATCACTCATCACAAAACTACAGTAAAACTCATCGAAGCACCTTGGAAGAGTTAGGAAAAGAAATTCGATTTGAGCCTCATCACAATACTTAGTAACGAGATAAGCAAGTTTGTTAAAATGACGCTTTACTCTGAGAACATGCTCCCTCACGGGTGTTCCCTCAGCCATTTTTAGCCTAAATGCACGCCGTCGTTTTTTAAACCGATTGATCATGCGGTCTTTTGTTAAAATATTTCTTCAAGACTTTGTATAATTTCCGCAGCAGACTCAACACCTTCATGAATGTATCTCAAATCATCAGACAGTGAAGTCAAGATTATACGCTTCATAGGTTCGTTAGCCTGCTCCCAAATATTACACAAGTGTCTTTCGATATTTGTTGATCCCTCAGTAGGCATACGGGGCGTGGGTACATCAAGAACCCAATAATGTTGTAGTTGCGCAGTGAGGACGAATTTCATATTTCGTTTCCAAATAACATAGTTATCACCAGAAAGTTGGTGTTCTTTGAGAGTATAAAGCAATGGATTAAAAGGTTGCGATATGCTGAACTGAAATAAATAACAATTTGTATGAGCACAAACATATCACAAGGTTCGATCACATGTATCATATTAAAATCTCAAAAAAAATATGAACATGCATCAGCCAACATCTCAAAACAGTTTAAATAAGCCACGTGGGGTGGGCCATTATTTAAACACATTCAAGCAGGTTACAAACAAGAAAACAGTTACAAACCTTTAATATCCAGATTAATAGTTGGCTCCCACTTGACCAATATAAAATTGACAGGGACTTCGGGGAAGTATATGCATATCAATTTTATACCTAAGTAATAACCATGATTAAATACAAAATTATTATTTTATTTTGAACGAGCCTCGTGGGGAGGGTCATCGTCGCCACTAATAATAACCCACAATCATTCTTTCGGAATTTATTCATGTGAAATCTATCTTTAGGTCATCCCCGTAAGGGAATTTTCCAAAAGAATCCACAAATAAATAAATCATGGAGGTCAAAATTAATTCAATTTTATTATCCGGAATAAAATTATCAATTAATTATTTAAACATACTTAGTAATTTTCGAAGGTGAGATTTTTCAAAACATTTTCTCATGCATCGCATATTTAAACACAATTTAAATAAGCATAAAATAATGCAAAATATCAAAACAAAATGTTAAACACATTGGGCACATATATCCAATTGTCACGGTTAATTTTTGTCATGTCTTGATCTTGAGAAATCGTCTTCATAGCCTTCATCGTTCGTCTCGAAAAGCTCCCACTTGTCCGCAAACATGTTCTTTAAAACGCGTCCTCCGGTCTCCAGTCCAAAACGACGTCCGGCATTGGGTAGCTCCGCGGTCGGAACACGTATCCGCGTCGCCAAAGGCGCCGCGCTTGCGTCTGAAGCAAACCATCCCGCCGTTGCTCCGGCTTAGCGTAAGCCCATGGTCTGTCGCCGCCGGATAGATCTACGCCTGCGCGGCTCATCTCAAACCCTTCTCGTGATCCGGCACTCCGGCCCAGTTATTTGCCGCGTCTTCGCGCGCGCCAGCCCTCACTTCTGTCATCGTCGAAACGCGCGCCATGCGGCTTCTCGGCCCGAAACTCGCCGGCCTTCGACCCACGCTGAGCTTACACCAGCGTCGCCAGAGTTCCTCTCGATCATACCCGTCTGCGACCGCCTAACGCCGTGCGCCTTGGCTCGCGTCGTCCTATGATAACGCCCGTCTTTAATTCTTCATCTTCGTTTTCTAGATCCGGTTACCAATTTATTTACCAAAATAAATAAACTGAATCTAGGTAATTATTACATTGAGCAGATCAAACCGTCCTAATCTCTTTCGTGAATTTTCTCATGAGGCAAAAAACGAATTCGAATCTAATCAATTAAAAACCACAATTTATATGCATGCATAAATATAAACATTCATCAAATACCATGACAATTGGATACCGCAAAAAGGATCTAAAGAATTCTACTATCCAATTTCAAATTTAATGAAAAATAATTAAATTACAATTTAAAAACTCGTGAGCCCAAAACCGAGGCTCGATACAGGCTTGTTGGGAAATTAATTGCCCGGATCTATTCGGGATGAATATTTAAATACAAATTTAATTCTAACAATTATTACTAGCATGAATTAATCCTATATTAATTCAAATAATAATTCAACAACAAATCATGCATATAAACATTTCACATAAATCCTACGCATGCGGAATTGCTACGGGTTTATGTGAACTAACCTTTCGGAGTGACAACCATTGAGAAGATGGATCCCGTTCACACGAACACACCAAAAGACCTTCTCAAGTATTCCCTTATCCTCGTTCAACAATCTGGTGGTAGAAACTCGCGAACAATTTAACAAAAGCGAAAAATAAAATTATGTTGCACTACCTTTGTGGATTTCTAATTTTTTCAACACATGGAATTGCACTAGGGATGCAAAATTCATCCCCTATTTATAATACAAGGGGTGGTCGATTTTTGCCATAGGAATAAGATGGGAAAATCTTTTTCTTGCTCTCCAAGAAATCTTGAATATATCCAATATATTATTTTCTCCATATTTAAAATATTCCACAAAATCCCAACTCCCTATATTAAGGGATTTTCGAAAATATCACATTAAATAGGGAAGAAATATTTGACTTTTCTTGAATTTATGAGATAATCTTGTATTCCAAGAATACAAATTCCATAAAATCTTTCCAAGAAAATCTTTTCTCTTTCTTCCTTCAATATTTTTCGAAAATTATGAAAAAATTAGCAACAATAATTTATTTTATTTTAAACACCTTTTTCAGTTATTGGACATTATGTTTGGGCTACTTGAGGGGCCTTTAGGAGAATTAAGATTGTACTTTCTAATGGACTTTGAATATCTAATATTGAGCCACAATATTATTCAAGTCCATAAATATTAATTAATCCCACTACATAATTAATATTGCACTATCCATCTTAACCCATATTACTGTTAATATGACTCTCGGTTATTATTTCCCGTGTTTAAGATTATCTAGGCCATTAATTAATTTAAGCCACTGAAATAGCTTTCCAATAATTAATATCTTTTGTCCTTGGTCAAGGAACGGTTCAAGATTATTATCCATACCGGAAACTAATTCCACTTGCAAGATTTGGTATAATAAATCTTATGAACCTCCCAAGGGGGCAAATCGAACAAGCGTACTTGCACATGATTCTTCGTATTAAATCTTAGCAATCGCATGTGACCAATAATACTGCCCAAGATATAAAATATTGATTCTCATTGATTCTCTACCCGTCATAAGTCAAAACAATAATTACTAACCACACACGATCCTATTTAAGGGACGAAGATTAAGAAATAATGAATCATTGAGGTCTAATTCTTCCTAATTCAGTGCTGAAGAATTTATCCTCCTGTAGGTCCTATTCAGTGCATCAATTATGCATTAGTGTAATCTCTTAGTCAAGACAAGCCAATCTGAGCCTTACACTTCAACCTTTTCACGATGGATTGTTCATTTCCATCTAGGTCGTGAACAGCGTATTTTTAGTTACAAGGGACTGTTAATTTAATCTTATGTGATCTGGTATCACTAAATTAACTACAATGTAACACGTACTATTTATTGAACAGTTATGCAGTAAATGTAACATTCAATGATATTTAAAGCATCAGTGATAAATAATTTATTTCAGTAAATAAGACAGAAATTCATTTTGGTTATACAAAGTAAAAACATACTTTCTAGTATAACCACAACACTAAAATCATCAAAATGTAAGTATTACAGAAGTCTCAATTTCTAATAAAACAAATATTCAACAACTCATTTAAAAAGGAGTAATGAAGTGTTCATAATTACCCTTTCCGAAGTCTCAATTTCATGTCGAGAAGTGCTATCTAACTAATTAATCTCAAGAATAAAACATATTATAAAAATCTATAGAGGGTGGTGAGTTGCTAAAATTGGGTAATTTGGTAACATGCTTACATTTCCATTGGTAGTGTTAATGAATCGAGGTTTATTGCTTGATTGGAAAAGAAATCCTGAATACAATTGTCAAAATCACTGTGTTAATTTTTTTAAACACCAAAATGGTCTTTATGTTCTCATACTATCTTGTGGGTGAGCAGAAACATGGACAATGTCTAGGATTCAAACCAAATTCGACCCAAATTTCCACCTTTATATTAATGATCTCGTAATTATCATTTTTTTCAATTTAGTCTTATATGTATTCAATTTGTTTCAATTTAGTCACAAACCGCCGGAGATCGATCAAAAACACCCAAAACGACGTCGTTTTATCCCTTTAATTTCAAGCATGAAATCGGTGATCGATCGTCTTCCCTTCGTAGGATTATGAAGGCGGTTTTTCAAGGCAAGAATCTAACCCCTTGAAGGCTTGCCATACGTGTGTGCAAGAATATCCCAGGCCTTGTTAGAAGTATAATGGCACTCAACAACAAGTGATCTTGACGATCCCAATAAATGTAATTTGGATTGGGCTTTGACGTTGTATTGTTTGCATTTGTAACAGTGGATGATGGGCATGGCTTCGACCCGTCAAGAAATCCAAACAAGTCATACCCAATAAGTAATGTACGGAATTGAAAACTCTAGGAAGAATAATTGGAGGAATTCAATTTAAGTGGCATTTGAGCAGAGGTGTTAAAAGCAATGAGTGGAGGGGTACCGTCCGACGTCTTCGTGGGCATTAAGAATGCCGGTAGGGCTACTAGGTTCTGTCATGGTGAATTGGGGATCAGTCAGTAGAGCAAAGTGATGGCGTGCACAAAAGTTAACAATATCAATTCTCTGAGATGGAGAAAGGCAAGAAATATGGATCGTGAATGATTAATCTCGCAAATTGACGGGACAAGATATGATCGTGGACCAAATCTTGAGAGAGAGAGACAATAATTGATTTATTGAACTTTCTAAAGTTTAGCAGCAAATCGGATTTTGGGGTTGTGATTGGGAGGGAATATAGGCAATAATATTGACGGTGGGAAATTAATATATTGGTCGCGATTGACCAAGTAAAAGAAAAGGAATTAGGAAAATTGGGGAGATTTGCAGCGGATTTACATCGTGATGATCAAGAAAAAAAAATTATTGGCGTTTGCCTATAATGGCTCTGGTTACCATATAGAGAAAATATAGGAAGATATATTATTTATATAGTGAAGAGATATTTGTACAAATATACAAGAAATACATTAAAGAGATAATCCGATGTGGGATGTACAAAAGATACAACAAGTAGCTATATACAAATACTCCTAATAGTGTGTCTATCACGCGTCATTAATTTTTGCGACTAAAACAACGTTGTTTTGAGTGTTTCTGATCGATTTCAGGTAATTTGGGACTAAATTAAAATAAATTGATTACATGTGGGACTAAATTGAAAATGTTGATAGTTACGGGATCATTTCAATAAAACTGAAAAATTATGGAACGGATTTGGTTTAAATCCGACACTGTCTCATATTACCAGAATGTAACTTACATTTGGCAAATAAAAGATAACTCTTTGCTTAATAAAGAAGTCACAGAAGTTGATTCATTTGTTGTCCTTTGATTTGTGAATACCACATTTTTAAGGTTTTGAGCTACGAAAAATTCGACACGACATTCCAATTTAGAAACTTGGCTTGCAAGTATTGTAAGTTCGATCACCATGTAAATTCTTTGATCGATAGTATTTTTTCAGGTAAAAAATTAGAAGCACTGAAAGATGGAATCTTATGATCACATCAGTTTACATGAAAAAGGGTGTGTGTGCAGAGGGAGGCGGTTCAAAATGAGTGGGTTGCAGTGGAGTCGTGAGTTGAGGGGGAGAGAAGTGTCGTTACTTAACAATTTGATGGCTTTGATTAACTCCATCAAGATTCAAAGGACTCGTGGAGGTGGAAAAAATCTGGGCAGCAATTCAAGGCTTTCAAGATGCTTAACCAGTCTCCAAGTGAAGAACATTATTCCCTCCAATGGTGATACTAGTTGTGGCTTCTGTGGAGCTGGAGATGAGGATATTGCTCACCTTTTCTTCGAGTGCCCTTTTAACTCTAGGCTTGGGAGGAATTCCATAGATGCCTTAATGTTTCGATCATGCATAGCTCCTCTCCTTCTACTCATTTCCTCCGACACTTTCAGCTGATCGGAACAGGTAATAGCAGAAGAATCTCTGCTACTTTTTTAATTTTCCTGGTGTGGCTTATTTGGAAACTTAGAAATGATGTTATTTTCAATAATTTGGTTCTGGATATGCATAAAGTTTTAGATGAAGCAAAAGATAGAATCTGGTCCTGGTTTGCAGCAAGGTTTCCTAATGTCAAGGAAGTGTCTTTTTTAGGTTGGTGTGCTGATCCTTAAGTAGTTGTGACGATTTGTATTCTTTGAGATAGATTGATAGTATGATAGCAAGTGTAGTTGGCAGGTGTGCTTTTTTGTTTTAACTCAATGGAGTGAGATAGTTGGATAGTTGTAAAGTTGTATAACTCTAATGTATGGGTTGAAGTACCCCTGTACTTCAAACAATATATCATTTTTCCGATTAAAAATAAAAAGTTTACATGGATGTATTTTATTTTCCATCTGGAAATTTTAGCAATGAGAACTTTGGGGGGCTGTTTATTTTCAAGATCAAGTAAATGAAGTAATTACTCATTATATATTGCATTGTTGCTTGAAATATTTAACTTTGATGATACTCATTAGTGATGAACCAAACAATAATAATGCAATTAATAATCTCATAATGGTTGACCCCTTAGTAATACTCATTACAATTATCATTTTCAATTTATACCAAACATGCCCTCAATTTATTTATGTTAGATATATGCATCTAATTATGTGTGTCATCTGAATAAGTAGTTTTGATTAATGTCATTATTCACTTTCAACTAGTTTTCATACTAAGTGTAATATAAAAGTGCTACATTCAATCTAGTAGGTTTTTTCTGGTGTCATGCCTCATATATCTACGGTACGAATATCATGATGTGAGAACCCTTATATCACAAAAACTTGGTGGGATAATTCCTACGATTTTGCTTATATTCAATAATCTGAAAAACAACGATAAAGGAGGGATTTATGTGTCTCCTAACTCCTAACATTTGAGAGAATATCAAAATCTGAGAAATAATCCTATAGTTGGCATTTTGGATTATGTGTCTAGGGTGTGGATTTTTATAGGTGCCCAAAAATTATTATACGTGTATATTAGTGCAAATTTGAAACGAAAAAAAAAATGCAAGCAGCTGTAGATATGCTGCTTAATATGGTGGCATTTTTGTCAAAGTTATTTGTAGGCATTTCCTTCATACTTTGAAACTTATTGGTGATATTTTGCTGCTTCCTGAAATTTTAACCCTTGATTTTTGAAATATTTTATATAAATATTTGTCAATAAATAATTATGTATTTTCGATAATTGAGGTGAATATTGATTTGTTTTAATGCATATATAATATACTTAAATATCTAAGTATTTTATCTTGTGAGTAGAGCACATTTCTATTTTGGAACCTTTTTTTTTTTCGAGTGATATTTTGGAACATAGATTGGTGGATCAACTAGGTGAGGGGTCAGTGTCATTTGGGCCATATTCTTGAAACAGAAGGATAAGGTATGGTACACTTCGTCGCCACACCTCATAATACAAGTTATTTTCATGCAACAATTTTTTTAATTGATTGAGATTCTTAAACACACTCTTAATTAATCTTGATTACTGAATACTTTTAATTCATGAATCTTTAACTATTCATATTAATCACAACTAGTAGCACTTTGTAGCGATCTCAGCACTACCAACACTATAATCCATATTTTTTGTATAATTTTATGGAAATAAGAAGGTAAATTGCATATAGAGGAAGAGAGTAAGAGATCGAGAGATGAAGATTTGAAGAAATTGGGAGAGAGGGAATTAGATAGGAAAAGAGATAGTTAGAGGAGAGAGAATAGTGTATTTTTTCTGATATCTCATTCATCGACAAAGAAGTCAGATTTGTAACAAACGATGGGGGTCCACACGTATGGATATTCCTTGGTAAATTTAATGCGAAATTAAAATAGATAATGGAGATTCTGTGTCATTCTAAATGTCCGCCCAACACCGAGAAGCCCAACATTTTCTCGTTCGATAATTACACTCGGTGGATTTGGACTCAGGCCGGTGTCGCTCATTCGGATAAATCCCGCTCGGTGTGGATTTGGCTCAGCGATTCTCGCTCATTCAGATAAATCCACTTTCGGTGGATTTGGCTCGGTATCCTCCAACTCCGATCCTCGTTCCAAACTGGCCTCGACTCTTCAAATTTCATCTAACCCGAGCGAAGATTCTATTCAGACTATCCTCGAGCTTCCTTTAACCTCGAAAGAGCCCTCCCATTCGAGACTATCCTGAGCTTCCTTTAACCCGAAATGCGAGCCCTCCTCATTCGAACACATGTACTCAAACCCCTTTTCCAATCGACAATCAAAACCCCAATTCTATGTCTCCTTTCGCTCCCAACTCATGATCATGACAATATTCCTCGCTTTTTGAGATCCTTGTCCCCAAGGATCTAAATCGAGTACAACTTATAAAAGTTGCATATAGATTGCATATTTTTGTATAATTTCCTAGTTGACCATTCCCACCATGACCCCATGAAAGAACTTCTCCTTTATCTGTCAAAGTAAGATAATGATATCCACCACTAGCTATCTGAACTACTCGAACATCTTTGAGGCCTGGAACAGGTTGAGGTTTCCAGCCACCAATTTTATCACCCCTGATATAATTTTCCACATAATATGCATATTTTCCTGAGCTTCCCTGAACAATATCACTTCTTGATTTAGCAACCCCAAAACTTCTAAATATCTGAACTATCTCTTCATCTGCAACCTTTCCAACACCAAATTCAAGCGATATCAAACTAATGAAATCAACAACTCGGCTAATCAACCTAACTAATTTATAAACATCACAACCAGCTAGATACACCACTTCTACAATAGGCAATGGCTTCTGATCCTTTCCCATCACAATAACACCTCCATCCAGATTTCCATATCTGCTACTACTACCGAATTCACCAAGCAACTCAGCATTCCCTTGTTCAACAGCACTCCTGATACAAGTTCCTCCACAGTATTCATTCCCTCTTCTATCAACAAGTCCAATAAGAACTAAATTTGCAGTTGAATGTATCATTGAGGATCCCTTAATAACTACTATATTTCTAACTTCAAGAAAAGAAGTTGGGATAGTTGCCTCACCTTCCGAAAACTCACTTCCGGAATTAACAAGTTTAATCAAGCTTGTATGATCCTCGAGTTCCCCGAATTCCAACAACTCTTCGTCGTCCACCTGATCTTGAATGTGTTGCTTGATTCTTTCATAGTCTTGTTCTAATCCCGCTCTAATTTCTTCCAAATCCTCATCAACAACAACAATATCAAAGTCATCATGATAGCGACTCAGACCAGAAGTAGCTGATGCAATCAAATGAATCTGACCATATTTTTCTTTGTGAAACTTCAAAAGACAATTCAAAAGGTTCGCCTCACATTCACTAGGTTGAAACCCTTTGGATGCCTCCAAAACATCTTGGGATTCACTAATTAGCAAACCTTCTAATTGAGGAGAGTACTGATAGACCTCAGATTTCAAAGCTATCAAATACAAGCGAATCTGGATTTCTTCCAACTGATAAGGAGAAAGTTCAGTATCAGAATCCCCTGCCATTTCAATATAAGATAATTCCTCTTCTTCAATAGTTATCATTTTAGTGATGACTTCAATAGTTCCCAAATACTTCCTTCCTAGCTCAATTGTTTGTTGCAAGGTGGTTGGTTCAAACATTGTGATGAAAGCTTGTGATTCTTCAGTGAGCCCACTAATAAAACTAGCAACAAAATACTCTTCAGAAAAATCCCTGTTGTTCAATAGTAGCAACCCAACTTTCAATTCTACAAATCTTTCTACATAATCCGAGTAAGAACCACTTTGCGCCTTTTAATTTATCAAATTCAATTAATTTTAGCTTCTTTCCATCCCTCAAATCTAGCGGATAACACTTCTAAAAATTGTTTGCCATGTAATATCTACTTATTTTAGCCGGAATTTTGACACCAATGTGTCATTTACCCCTCAAAGTGCTCACACGCTAGTGTGATTTTTTGTGAATCCATTATATTAGGAATACATTTAAAATACCCATTGCATTTGAGGATCCAAAGCCTAAGACGAGTACCATCAAAATGGGGGAAATCGACTTTAGGTAAGGGGTTCATAGCTTGAATACCTTGGTTTTTCCACTTCTTTACCTCCTTGAGCCGTTGATTAAGCTCATAACCCACAACCCGAGAATAGTGCGCTCTGATACCAATTGTAGCGATCCCAGCACTACCAACACTATAATCCATATTTTTTGTATAATTTTCTGGAAATAAGAAGGTAAATTGCATATAGAGGAAAAGAGTAAGAGATCGAGAGATGAAGATTTGAAGAAATTGGGAGAGAGAGAATTAGATAGGAAGAGAGATAGTTAGAGGAGAGAGAATAGTGTAAATTTTTCTGATATCTCATTCATCGGCCGCAGGCCGTATTTGTAACAAACAGTGGGGTCCACACATAGATGGATATTCCTTAGGTAAATTTAATGCTGAATTAAAATAGATAATGGAGATTCCAGGTCATTCTAAATGTCTGGGCCCAACACTGAGAAGCCCAACATTTCCTCGTTCAGATAATTACACTCAGGCGGATTTGACTCAGCGACTCGCTTCGTTCAGATAAATCCACTCAGGTGGATTTGGCTCAGCAGATCCTCCAACTCGGATCCTCGTTCATATAAACTTCCGCGCCTGACTCTTCAAATTTTCCTCTAACCCGAAATGAGTACTCCCATTCAGACTATCCTCGAGCTTCCTTTAACCCCGAGCGAGCCCTCCTCATTCAGACTATCCTGAGCTTTTAACCTTGAATGAGCCCTCCTCATTCAGATAAACCCGAGCCCACTCTTCAAACCTTCCTCTAACCCGAAATGAGCCCTCCTCATTCAGACACATGTACTCGAAACCCCTTTTCTCCACTGACACCGAAAACCCCAATTCTATCTCTCCCTTCGTTCCCAACTCATGATCATGACACACTTGTTAGAAATTAAATTAGATCCAAATAACATTTACGATGATTAACCTAAATATGAAGACTTTAATAATGCGAAGCTTACCTGAATCAATGAATTGATTTATGTCTTGGACATGTTTGATTTTTCAAACTATCAGTTTCATCCGTCTTCACTTTTCCGCAGAGAGAATACATATTGTTGAATAAACGTAAAGATGTTTAGGGATCATAACTCTAACTTATATAATAAGTTTCCCTTGTTTTATATTTGATCCCTCAATAAATAAAAAATCACTTAATAATATCTACACACCCATGATCATTTTAATATTCATATTAGCCAATAACTTAAATTTTAGTGAATCACTTTAATTGGATTTCCTTAAGACAACTATACACATTTAATTTGACGTGTGGAAGTCCAATATGTTGGATATTTCCAACTGCACTATCAATTTTAATTTATTGAATATTTTTAAGTCATCCCAATGCATGTGTAATCACATACATTACCAACAATTATTAACTTCACTTATCAGATTGAATTGACCCATAACCAATCCAGAAAAACCAAAAAAAACACGTTATCCTTAACAATAATTTTATTTAGAGAGAATTTGATAATAATTCAATTGATCTTGATTAAATGATGAAAATATATGACATTTGTCTGTCACAGCTTGCATAATTGATTTCAACACAAGTTGAATTTTTTTCATATGCTTTATTTTATGTGTCTCCTGTCATAGAGTGTGGATTTATTTTTTTGACAGAAGAGTGTGGATTTTTAAGCTATTTAAATTTTAATGAATTTTATTGACTTACCACATAGGAGTACATTCTATCATATACATTAATAGTTAATTGAAGTCTCTATTCTAATTAATAGAGGTTAACTCAATATACTAAACTACTCATTTTAAGGAATGATGACATGAATTGTTGAATTCCTGATTCTCTACCGTAATCCTGCAAACAGCACATGTACATGCAGTAAAAATTTAAATAGTAAAATAACTTTTACAGCACTATATAATTTAAAAACATTACGCAAAATTCTCTCTTGAAAATTGACCGATATCTCTCTGCATTTTTTTATTTTTTTGGAAAGGACCTTCTGCACTTTATTAAATAAATCAAAATTTCCTTGAAAAAAACAAGTTAACAATTCTATTTTTTCAGCTTCTTTTATCTCCTTCATAATATACTTTCACGATTTTAATATTTGAAAGAACAAGATACATAAGATACAAGAAAATAACAATGTTGAATTATTTTTCAAAAACAAAAGAATTAAATTTATTTTATAAATCTATGAAAATTTCGTGCAATTTTCAAATAAAGAATTTTGGTTAAAAAAAAGTTCACCTCATCAGAGTCTCCATTTCCGTAGTGCAATGCATTATGCACGTGAAGCTGTACAGCCGTAAAGCTTGAAATGAATGATTAGTAAATAAAAGAGTTTCAAGTTATATAATTTGAATATTTGAATCCATATAATTATACAAGCTCATCAAGTACAAAACTGTCACTCTCACAATCAGAAGAACACAAAATGTCGTAATTTTCTATAAAATTTTCATACTTTTGTTTTTGCATCATCTTTAATTAACCATACTTTTGGCTTTTGCAAGCCCATGTGAGGCATCCAGTTCAGATTGTGACTCATCTTCCAAACTTTTCCACACTATCTCTCTTTTCTCTTGTTCAAATTTACAAATTTGTAAAATCACTTTTCTTGAAGAAATTTTGCTTCTATAATGACAACTTTTCCTGCCCCCGAAATCCCCCTTCTTCTCTACCTGCTTTTTCCATGTTTGTGATCATGGTATGTAGAATTTGTTTAAAAGGTAAGATTTTTTTAAATCACTTTTCTTCTCCACACGTACACTCTCACAGGCATTAGCGTGTCTCTGAGGCAATACACCGAACACCTTGTCTACAATGCTTTTTATATAATGGAGCTGCGTTTGCTTGGGGTGGAAATGTAATTTCGCCTCTTTGCTTTTTCAGCCTACACTTTACACCATCATAGGATTGATTTCAAGAAAAGGGGGCTTTCAACCGTCTTCTTATTATAGGCATTGCGTGTGACTTTATAGGCATTAGGTATATTTTCTTGTTTTTTTAGGCTTTTGATTTCAGGCACAAATTCGAGTGAAATTAATTAACCCATGACATAATCTTGAATCTTGAAAATTGAAACTCAGTTTAATTCCGGAAAAAAAGATGGGGTCTTTCAGTGGTTTAGGCATTGGTTTAAGTTTTGTTTTTGGTTGCATTTTAATGGGCTTGTAGCAGAGCTATACTATCTGCTATGGTGGAAAAAGAGAATAGCAAATTCCAACAACGAAATTCATGAAGATTTATCCTTTCTCTTCTGCTGGAAAAAGCCCACTTCTTTCAACAGTGAAACCAGCACTCAAGAACTCACAAACCCTTCAAGAAATCAAGAAAATGATCAAGATTTAGAATTGGGCTCAAACAAGAATTTAGGGGTGTCAAAAGATCAGTTTTCTGAAGAAGGGATTGAGCAAGAACTTATGAGAATCCACAATCTCAGTGGCCCTCCAAGATTTCTCTTCACAATCAAAGAAGAAAGCAGGGAAGATCTTGATTCAGAAGATGGGAAATCAAGAAAAGGGTCAAGGGCAAGAAGCTTGAGTGATCTTGTTTTTGCAGCAGATTCAAACCCTTATCTCACACCAATTTCATCACCCACTCTAAAACCTGCAAACAATCTGTTGGATTCCTACAATCACCATGGGATAAACCCGCTTTTCGAGTCGATTACGGAGGCGGAAATCAACAGATTGAGGTCCTCCCCTCCCCCAAAATTCAAGTTCTTGAAAGATGCAGAGGATAAGCTTTTGAGGAAGATGATAATGGAGGAATCTGGCAGGAAATTGGGGCTGAGAGATGAGGAAAAAATGGGGTATTGTGATTTTGTTTCGGTTATTGATGTGAGGGAGAAGCTGCATAATCAGGCATCACAGGTACTTCCATTGCCTTCTTCTCCAAACAGGGGATAGTGAGAACTCGCAGAGTAATGTTATTGTGGAATACAAGATTTTAATTGATGCTTGTGAGTTTAGTTTTAAATTAATCTCTCATTAATTCATTTGCAGTTGATCTGTATATATGTGTTGATTGATTCTACAGATGTTTTTATTCTGTGTTTTGATTTCGGCCTTCTCACTGATATAGAGTTAGATCACAAACTCTTCTCAATAAGAGCAACACTTGTGTGCGTAACTAATACTATTTAATAGAAACAACTAATACTCTTTAGTGAAAATCACTAATATACGATTTAGTGAAAACAAAGAATATTATTCACTAAAAATAACTAATATAGTTCATAATATTAACTAATAGTGAAAACAGTTAATACTGTGGAATTGGTGTATACAAGAATTTGCATGCTCCTAAGTTTTTTTTTTTTTTGAAACCCTTTCTAACTCATGCTCTTAAGTTTTCGCTTATCTGATAGTTCTGTGATTTGTCTCGTATTCGATATTTCCTATACATGCTATGTAAAAATGGTTGGGTCTTGCATGCAGTAGGTGCATTCTAGTTTAATTCAAAACATATACAACTTTTCGCACTGAAACGTGAAAGTGCAACTTGTTTCACGAATACAGGTTGCACGTTTCAATATAAACAAGTTGTATATTTTAAAAATATACCTATAGCATGCACGGTACACATAATGCACATGAGATCCATTCATAAAAGTAATTCAATAATATGGGATAAAATTCTAATTAAATATAGATATTTTCAAATTGTGTGGCCAGGTGAAATTGTTAATATGGAGATATTATTTAGAATTTTAAAGTATTTTAATTAGAAAATGAAATGTTAGGACAGAGAAATTCTAACTTGTTTAGTTTTAGAGGATAATAAAGAGGGAAAAATATGGAGACAAGAGGCATTGGCTATGTTGGAAAGAGCAGTGAAGAATCTTTTTTCTCTTTTGGGTCAGTTTTCTTTTGTTTTTTCGTTCGTCTTGTTTTGGAGGAAAAGAAATGCAGTGTTTTTGCCATATGTATATCGACATTTTGCTTTCAACTTTTATGTTTTTCCCACATAATTCCTAGACTCCTAGTACTAAACGGATTTGATAATTGTTTTTTTAATTAAGATCTTATTATAATGGAGAATCATGTGTAAGAATATTCGTGAAATCATGAAATACAGAATATTCTTGAACTAAAATATTTGTGCAGTAGTCGGATTCTGAGTCACACAATGTTGTATGTCTCATTTGGTTCACCGGAGAGGTTGAGGTTAGCGGCGTAATCCCAAATAATCAGTTATTTGGTTGAAGGTCTAGGATATTTTTAGTCTGAGTATAAAAATATGTTTAATTCCTGTATTAAGGAATACATTTATCTATATGGAAGGTGACATAAAATATGTCTAAAATATAATATTACAATGTTGTTATCATATTCTTACTTAAAATGACTAAAAGATGTTATTTTACAATCCAAATATATATATTTTGATGTAAATAATCTAGTTCAATTAATCAAATCTTATAAAATGCTTTCAAATTCTATCGTAACTAATCAATCTAGTCTTGTGAAGCAAACGAGACCTATGTAAATATATTATGATGAAACTCGTACTTAAGTGTGATAATTCTTTTGTATGCACTCGGTACATCGTGTAATTTAAATGTATATTTTAAGTATATAATTTTTCATTGAAATACATAAGTATGTGAAAACAAATTGCATATTTCATTAAAAATAAATTGTATATTTCATTGGAAACAACTTTAGTATTTTAAAAAGACACTTGAATCACATAATACATTTGGCATACAAGAGACTTGAGATTTACTCGTACAAGATGCTTTCTCTCACACAAACATTCCTATAAAATTTGTTCATCGTAAAAAAAAAAAAATCATTTTATGTTTATTAATTTTATATTGTGAATAAATTTCATTGGAAGTTTATTCTTTCTCTTATAGTTAAGTGATGTTATATCATTGATATCACTTGTAGTATAAAATTAAGACCGTGTGGCCAACATTCAAGTTAAAGAGTTGGTCTCCCATGAATCAAGTCTAGGTTATAAATTTGATTTATTTGACTCATTTCACTCATTTTCAACACATTTTTCTAAATCGCTAAATTTGACCCGTATTATACTCTGAATAAGACCAAATATTATAAATTAAAAATAATGCTCATAGCATAAAACAAATCTATACAAGTTCTTGTCCAAGTTAAAAATACTTATGCATAAAACCACTCATTATTCGGTATATATCATTTTAATGTGCTGTTCTATCATTAAAGCTTTGCTCATGCTTTGTTACAAAAATGCGGAACATTGGTGTGTCTTCCAATAATAATGATGACTGAATTCGTTCGAACTTGTATATATTCTATCTTCTACTTACTAATATAAAGTATTTATTTACTTATTAATATATATTGATATGAATATATCAAATAAAATAATTTGTACTCCACTCATTTGTAATATGGAATCTTAAGAAAACAACGCTCGTGTAAAAACTATTTGACTAAATAATTAAATTTAGCACATATTTTTTGTTTTTCATTAAATTTAGCACATATTTTTTTATCTCTCTTTAAATTTAGTATTCCCTCCGTCTCAAACTCGACCATTGTATTACTGTGTGCTCGAAGTTAAAAAAAAAGTTATTTATTAGTATTTTATGTGATAAAATGTTGGGAGTAGAAAGAAGAATTCAACTTTATTGAAGAGTATAATAATTTTTATTAAATGTGATAAAGTGATAAAGTGTTGAGTGTATGAGAGAGTGACATATGTTATATACGTGGGTGTTTGAAGGGTGTGAGTTTAAGTGAGTATTTCCATTTAAAAAAAGGTGTAGTCAAGATTGGGACGCCCGAAACGGAAAAGTAGTAGTCGAGTTTGGGACGGAGGGAGTACATATTTTCACTTAATATTTAAAAACATTCCGAGTCATCATTTTCGACAAAATTCGTCTAAACATGGTCATTGAAGTTAACATGTAAATATTAAAATAAAAAAAATAAAAAGTATCTCCTCCTAAAATTAAAAAATAGCGAATCGAGATGTTTTTATATCCCGCTTAATCTAATTTTAGGTGGTGATATTTTTTATTTTTTTATCTTTTAATATTTACACGTCAGCAAAACATGTAATCTTCGACGACCACATCAGACGAACCTTATTGAATATGGTAACTCATGATGTTTTTTTAGTATTAAGTTAAAGTATGTATTACATTTAGAAAGAGAATAAAATATATGCTAAAATCGATGAAAAATTAAAAATATGAACTATATTTAATTATTTGAACAAACTATTTGAATATGATTGGGTTACCTATACTAGGGCCATAAAGTACCATCTTTATAGATGTAAAAACTGCAATTATCGATTAAAAATGGTTTATGTGGAACATGCATTTCTATCATTACCCTTCGGTATTTGAGTTTGCAGCACATGATATGTCACAGCACAAGTACAATTTTGGATTGTACAATTATTATTATTTAATTTTAAAAGAATTGCGTATATATAAAATATACATACACCGTGCTAACTGCTATGTTGCATAGATGCGGGTGCAGGTGCGATAAGATACGGGTACGGGGATACGGATTAAAAAAAAAAAGAATGCGATACGGCAAGGATAAGTCTGTTTATTTATATTTTATTATATATAACACTTATAAGATATATAAAAATTTTAAAATTATCATATCAAATGTATGTAATTCACATAAAACTTAAGCATTTTCAATAATTTAATGTAATTAAGTAACAAACATTAATTCAAATAACATCAGTTCAATACATAAGTTATATTAAGAAATTCAATAAAAAAAACAAGTGATATATTTTCAATTTAAATTATATTGCATAATAATGTTCAATTCAAATAATACATTTAGTACTTAATAAAATGACCATCTAGATTTTAGTCTTAAAAAATTGCAAGGATAAACAAAAAAAAATTGAAAAAAATTATTTTTTCTAAACCACTCACGCACCCTTCCCGCACCGGATACGCGTATCCTAATTTTTTTTTAAAAAATTACTCACGAATTCGCCACGTGGCGTATCCGGTGCGAATCCCACGCGAATCGCACCCGCACCCGCGGAGTATCCGATACTGCACCGTGGTTTTTTTAGAAAAATCTGTGCATCATAGGTGCTAAGTGAGTGATGGTATGAGATTGCATAATTTGTGTACTTTTGTAGTTAAGACACTCGCAAGCTCTAGTATTTCACGACATATATATGATCCTTAATTTTTTGTACTTCAAATTCCATTCTCAGAAATACATGATGTATAAATGTATAATTGGTGTGGAAAATTATGTCCACGGTTTGACTAAGAATTCAACGAAGATTTCGGTGGTTGAATTTAGGAAAAAAAGGCTCCAAACTTTCGTATGCGGGGACCTCGCCAGATTGCTCGCAGGTACCTGAAAAACACGCCGGAGGGGGTTCCGGTGTAAACTCTCCGACACTCAAGTCAGTGACTGTTTTATCTCACGTAAAAGGGATAATAAGAGCTTGAACTTTAGATATCTTAGTAAAGTATGTGCTTGTATCTCTTATGATACCTGGAAGGAGGTATTTATACACCTCCGATGGAACGCCCCCCATCTTCCTTCTCCTCCTCCCACGTTCCCGTCGTGGGTCTGGTTCTCTTCCTTCTCATTTTTCCATGTTTGCACGTCTTTCCCCTGGTTTTTGGATTATATTAACAACTTCTCTCTTACCCAGTGTATTTCTCAACGGTTAGGCTTGTAAACTTTAGTTTTCTGGATATCCGGAACTGAATATCTCTTCCACTCCATCTGACTCACTCGGATCCTTCATCCTGAGCCGTTGATAGCCCCTCTTTCCTACGGTTGAGATATGCTTCACTCCTTTAGAACAAATCTTCCCACAGTTCTCGGTAACGCCCTCTGGGTCTCGATTAAAGACCCGAATCTCCTCAACCCACTATCCTTTGGGCCACTTGGCATAATCTGGCCCAAGTACTTGTTGTTTATTCCCCTAATTTAGGCGATCAAATCTTCGGGCTTCATCTCTTTAGATCCCTCTGGGCTTAGGACTCCTTTGGGCCCAGTTGTCCCTCGAGCTCGAGCCCCATAGCCTGTATTCTTCCGTCAACTACTCTAGTCAAGAATGCCATGCGTCACCTGGTTACTGGCTAACACAAATATCCCCCATCAAATACTCCCCCCGACTCTCGAGAAGTGATTCTACTCTTGAGAGGATGCTAATCCCTCCAGGTTCCTAGGTATCCATACCTCTAATGAGACGCGTGACTTTTAGTCTCTTGCTATATTTTCCCGCCTGGGCTTCCTATTCAAGTGTCTTTTCGAATTCCGATGAATGCGGGGTCCAAGCGCTACACCGTCTAATCCCTCCACTTAGCGTATCCTAATCATTTCCTTCCCATTTTCTCTTTGAGATTCTTCGTTGTTACCCTTCCTTCCTTCTTCCCGATTTTCCTTTTCTCCGGTCCAATCCTTCTTCAGGCGCTCACACGAGTTTTCCCGAGTCTCCAGGTACAGTCTTTCTTCCCTTCTTGTGTGGTAGTTTCGTTATCGTTCCTATGTCAAACCCTAGGATTATCGCTGATCGAATGACGGATCCCGACTGGGTAACCGGGGATTTCGAGTTAGATCTTGACATTTTCGCCGATTACCGGGATGATAAGCTTATTCCTCCGTCATACTGGGTTAAACTCCCCCAGGAAGGGGAGAGACCCAACCATCCTCCGTCGGATCCTGCTGGTGAAAGAACCCTAGCCTTTTGGCATGCATATCTAGAAGGTTGTCTTCGCTTTCCCATCCCCTCATACCTCTGTGAAATCTCTAATTTGTTTCGAATTCCTATGAATCAATTCGCTCCTAATGTTATTAGGTCTATGCTCTCGTTTTTCATGTTGATAAAAGGCAACGGGGGTGACCCTACTACCCGTATATTTTGCTCTGAATATACCTGTAAATCTGTGGGTGCATTCTTTTATGTGTGTGATCGTCATCCGAACGATGTAAATTTCTGGGCAAAGTTTCTAATGCCAATCGGGATTGGGTTAACCACTGGTTCTTTGTGACTCATGATGCTCCTTGGGTTTTGCTAGCCAGGATTGGATCTATCAGAATCCCTCCCCTTCTATTCCCCACCATCCCCTTTCACCTGTTACTCTGCAAATCATAAATAATTTGAACATTCATGCCATAAAAAATCCCTATTCACTCACAACCTTATGTTCCAATCCACGTTTGCTTTCGCACTTCGGGTTCAGCCTCGTTCAAGTTCCCTTAAGGCCCGCAGATGGTAATCCTTTACTTATTTCATCCTGTCATTTATATCATCGGACTTGGTAAATTTATAACTCGTGCCTTCGTCTTTTGCAGAGATGTTGTGGAAAAGTAAGCGCGTTGAAGAAACTTCCAAGTCAGATAACCCGGAGAAGGTAGATGCTTCTGTCCAGCCTACTATTGGGGAATAAGTTGCACGGATCTATTCGGGATAAATATTTAAATACAAATTTAATTCTGATAATTATTACTAACATGAATTAATCCTATATTAATTCAAATAATAATTCAACAACAAATCATGCATATAATCAATTCACGTAAATCCTACGCAGGCGGAATTTCTACGAGTTTACGTGAATGTACCTCTTGGAGCGGCAATGGCCTCGTTGATTAAACACACCAAAAGAACCTTCTCAAGTATTCCCTTAATTCTTGCTCGACAATCCGGTGGAAGGATGCTCGCAAACAATTAACAAAAGGAAAAATAAAAAATTGTTGCACCACCTTTGTGGATTTACTAATTTTTCCAGCACATGGAATTGTACACTACTCACAATTGACGTTTTTCAAAAAAATACAATCTGTCGACGTTTCAAAATATTTGATATTTTATCGACGCTGATATTTTTCCGAAAAACTAATTTTCGTGTGTGTTGCTGGGAATGAAACATTCATCCCCTATTTATAGAGGGTGGTGGTCAAAATTTCATGTGGAATAGGGAGGAAAAAATCTTTTCTTGATCTCCAAGAAATCTTGAATATATCTCATATATTCTTTTCTCCATAATTAAAATATTCCACAAAATCCCACTCTCTTATTTGTTATGGAATATTTTGAAATATTAGGGAACAAGAATCCAAGATTTGGATCTTCTTGAATTTATGAGATATTCTTGTATTTCAAGTAATACATATCTTTCATAATATCTTTTCGAGAAAATCAAGAAAATCTTTCTTGCCCTTTATATTCAAAATTTTCGAAAATACTATATGGATAACCAAGTGGGAGATTTCTTGAATTTAATGAGATAATCTTGTATTCCAAGAATACATATCTTCATTCCATAACAAAATTCAAAGAAAATTTTCTCCCCTTTTAATCCATAATTTTCGAATTTATGAGGAAAAATAAGGCAACAATATTTATTTTATTTTAAACACCTTTTTCAGTTATTGGACTTTATGTTGGGCTACTTAGGGGGCCTTTAGGAGAATTAAGATTGGACCTTCCAATGGATCTTGAATTATCAATATTGAGCCACAATATTATTCAAGCCCATAAATATTAATTAATCCCACTACATAATTAATATTGCACTATCCATCTTAACCCATATTACAGTCAATATGACTCCCAGTTATTATTTCCCGTGTTTAAGATTATCTAGCCCATTAATTAATTCAAGCCACTGAAATAGCTTTCCATTAATTAATATCTTTTGTCCTTGGTTAAGGAGCGGTTCAACATTATTATCCATACCGGAAACTAGTTCCACTTGCAAGATTTGATATGATAAAGCTTATGAACCTCCCAAGGGGGCAAATTGAACAAGCGTACTTGCACACGATTCTTCGTATTACATCTTAGCAATCACATGTGACCAATAATATTGCCCATGATAAAAAGTATTAAATCTCGTTGATTCTCTACCCATGATAAGTCAAAGCAATAGTTACCAACCACACGTGATCCTATTTAAGGAACGAAGATTAAGAAATAATGAATCACTGAGGTCTAATTCTTCCTTGTTCAGTTCTGAAGAATTTGTCCTCATGTAGGTCCTATTCAGTGCATCAGTCATGCACTAGTGTAATCTCTTGGTCAAGACAAGTCAATCCGAGCCTTACACTTCAACCTTTCGATGGATTGTTCATTTCCATCTAGGTCGTGAATGGTGTACTTTTAGTTACAAGGGACTGTTAATTTAATCTTCTGTGATCTAGTATCACTAAATTAACTACAATGTAACACGTACTATTTAATGAACAGTTATGCAGTAAATATATATAACATTCAATGATATTTAAAGCATCAGTGATAAACAATTTATTTCAGTAAATAAGTCCGAAATTCAGTTTTGATTATACAAAGTAAAAGCATACTTTCCAGTATAATCCCAACAATCTCCCACTTATACTCAAAGTCTACTTTTAAGTATACTACAACATGTCTCGTGTAATTCCTAATACGTGACATCTAATGTCACCTACATGAACCTAATAATTTCTCCCACTTATACTCAAAGCAGATTGGCAACGGTCTTGACACCCATTCCTTCCACATGTCTCTCGAATGTATTCAGAGGCAGACCCTTTGTGAATGGATCTGCTAGGTTGTCTTCTGACGCGATTTTTGCCACCTCTATATCTCATCTCTTAACGATTTCTCGTATAAGATGGTATTTCCTTTCAATGTGTTTGCTGGCCTGGTGGGCTCTTGGTTCCCTTGAATTTGCATCTGCTCCGGCATTGTCACAATAAACAGTGATTGTGCTGGGCAAATTCGGAACTACGTCCAAGTCCACTAGGAAGTTCTTGAGCCAAACCGCTTCTTTCGCTGCCTCGCAAGCAGCTACATATTCGGCTTCCATGGTAGAATCTGCGACGCATTTCTGCTTGACGCTTCTCCATGTCATGGCTCCTCCCCCCATGCAAAACACACTACCGGAGGTAGATTTTCTGGAGTCTATGTCTAATTGGAAATTTGAGTCCGTGTAGCCAATGGGGATTAGACTATCTGACTGATAAATTAACATTCTATCCCGAGTTCTTTTCAGATACTTCAGAATGTTTTTAACTTTCGTCCAATGTTCTTTCCCCGGGTTACTTTGATATCTTGCCACCATGCCAACGACAATGCAGATATCCGGTCTCGTACACAGCATTGCATACATAAGGCTTCCAACAGCCGAAGCATATGGAATGCCTTTCATGTCATCTATCTCCTTTTGTGTCTTAGGACACATTTTCTTGGATAGATGGATTCCATGTCTGAAAGGTACGAAGCCTTTCTTGGAATCCTGCATGCTGAATCTTTTCAAGACAGTGTCTATGTATGAAGCTTGTGATAAGTCTATCATCCTTTTCTTGCGATCTCGAGTGATCTTGATCCCAAGGATGTGTGCGGCTTCCCCTAAGTCCTTCATATCAAACTGTTTTGAAAGCCATGCCCCTACGTCTGATAACACCTTTACATCGTTCCCGATGATCAGAATGTCGTCTACATATAGTACTAAGAATACCAATGCAGTTCTGACACGCTTTTTGTACACACAACTTTCGAACTCGTTTTGATAAAACCCATAAGACTTTATAACATGATCAAAACATTGGTTCCAAGCTCTGGATGCTTGTTTGAGTCCGTAAATGGACTTCATGAGCTTACAAACTAGGTGTTCTTGGCCTTTTTCAATGAAGCCTTGGGGTTGTTGCATATAGATCTCTCCATCAAGACTTGATTATGAAAGCTATCTTGACATCCATTTGCCGTTCAAAAGTCGAGATCTTGCAAAGAATCGATGAGAGAATTCCGATGGACTTGAGCATATCTGGCGAAAAAGTTTCCTCATAATCGATCCTTTCTTTTCGAGTATAACCTTTCGCCATTTAGTCTTGCCTTGAAGGTTTTCACCTTCCCGTCTGTCCTCTTTTTCTCTTATACACCCACTTGCAACCAATGGGTTTGACCCCATTAAGTGGTTCGACTAGCTCCCACACTCTGTTATGATACATAGAACCCATTTTGGCTTTCATTCTTTGTTTTGCAAGAAACCATCGTTGTCTTGGATTGCCTCGTCATATGTCCATGGGTCTCGATTTGTCTTGATCAGGAATCAAGCCCGAGGACTCTCCTATTCCCATGAATCTCTCTCGTTGTTTCACAACACTCCCACTACGACGAGTTCGGTTGTGTAAAGTGTGTCGTTTGGTATGTCATCTTATGCAGTTGGCATTGAGGTTAGCCCCTTAGCTCATTTAAGGTAATCTCACTTCGGGTCTTCTTTCGCTCATATAGTCTTCTTCCAAAATCTAAAGTGGGTGCTTATTACCACCTTTTTGATCTTCGGGACCATAGAATATACACCCTTTTTGTTCCCTGGGGTATCCCCAAAGAACCTTAATTACGATCGAGATCCAATTTATCGCTTCCTTGTCCAACACGTGGGTCGGACACCCCCAAATCTTCATGTGTCTCAAACCGGGCTTGCGCCGGTCCACAATTCTTTGGGGAGTTTTGGGAACCGATTTGGATGGCACCAAGTTCGAAATGTAGGTTTTTGTTTTTCAAGGCATGACCTAGAAACGACTTGGGAAGATCCGCATAACTCATCATAGATCTAACCATTTCCAAAAGAGTTCTGTTTCTTCGCTCTGCAACCCCGTTTTGTTGAGGGGTTCCGGGTGCAGTTAGCTGTGATGCAATCCCTTCACCAGACAAGTAGTTCAAAAACTCATCGCTGAGGTATTCGCCTCCACGATCGGATCGTAGAGACTTGATACGTTTTTCCCTATGATTCTCTGCTTGAGCCTTAAATTCTTTGAATTTCTCAAAGGTCTCAGATTTATGCTTCATGAGGAAAATATAACTGTACCTTGAGTAGTCATCAATAAAAGTGACAAAATACTCATAACCTCCTCTTGATTTGGTTGACATTGGACCACATACGTCTGTGTGAACGATTTCTAACACTTCTTTGGCTCTATTCCCCTTGCCTCCGAATGCCCTCTTGGTCATTTTACTCTCCAAACATGATTCGCAGGTTGGAATTGGTTCAACTTGGAGAGACTCCAGTGAACCTGCTTCTACCAACCTTTGGATCCTCTTTGGATTAATATGTCCCAATCTTAGATGCCATAGAAGTGTCTCGTTCACGTTTTCTTTTATCGGAAATAGTTGATGTGTTATAGGATGCATTTCGTTAGTGGTGTGCACAATTAATTGTATAGAGATTTTCCATCAATGTCCCATAACAGATACACTCATCATTTCAAGAAATGATTTCATTCTTATTAGAAGAAACTAAGTGTCTATTAATGTAATTTTAGAAACCGAAAGTGAATTCTTTCTAAAATCGGGAACATAAAGAACATCTCTTAAAATTAGAACTCGTCTTCAAAAGACAGTGCACTTCTCCCATCGCTTCACCGCCACTCTAGTAGCATCGCCCAGTGTGATGAGGATCTCACTGCCACTAAGTTGTCGGATCAGTTTGAACCCGTGAAGCAAACATGATTAGTGGATCCCGTATCAACTACCCACGAATGAGAAGTATACGCCGCTAAACAAGTTTAAACAATTAGTGCGTGAGAATTACCTTTCTTTTCGGCCCTTTTGGGATTGGAACAGGCAAACCTCCATTGTCCTCTTTCACCGCAACTTAAGCACTTCCTCTTTGGATTTTCCTTGACACCACCAGCATTCGTCATCTTATCATTGCCCTTGGCAACAGTTGAGTCTGATTGCTTATGGCCTTTTGTCATCTTCTTCTTCTTGCCATCCCTTGGCCTAGAAGATGAAGACGACCACTTTGCTTTCAAAGCTTGAGTTTGGTGCCCTATCAACATCTCTCGCCGAGACCAAAGCTTGCAACAAATCGACTTATGGCGCAAAATTGCTCGAAACTTTTGGGCAGAGAATGAAGTACCAAATTCATCTGAGTCTCCAGATTATAATCTGTACTCAGAACTTCAAGTTTGTTCAGATGGGCCATCAATTTTGAGGACGTAATCCCTTACGGGTTTGCCCTCCACCAATTTCAATGACGATATCTCTCGCAAGGTGATCTGACGAGTCTCGCATTTTTGACTCGTCGGTTGGCTCATCCCGATTTTGGTGTGTCAAGAATCCACTTGTGCTTTTTTGTGCGCTTAGACAATTATAATTTTTCTGCTTCCAATCAATATAGTTTCCATACTTATTCTATTGACTTTAAGTATAATAGCAGTGGATTAAAAGGTTACGACATGCTGAACTAAAATAAATAATAATATGCATAAGCATAAATATATCACAAGGTTCGATCACATGTTTCATATTAAAATCTCAAAAAAATATGAACATGCATCACTAACATTCAAAAAACAGTTTAAATAAATAAGCGTGGGGTGGGTCATTATTTAAACACATTCAAAAAAGTTATAAACAAGAACGATTATAAACCTTTAATATCCAGATTAATAGTTGAATCCACTTGACCAATATAAAATTGACAGGACTTGAGGAAGTATATGCATATCAATTTTATACCTAAGTAATAACCATGATTAAATACAGAATTATTATTTCGCTTTGAACGAGCCTCGTGGGGAGGGTCATCGTCGCCACTAGTAATAATCCACAATCATCTATTTGGAATTCATTCATGTGAAAGCTAACTTTTGACCGTCCCGTGGGGGGAATTTCTCCAAAAGAATTCACAAATAAATAAATCATGGAGGTCAAAATTAATTCTATTTTATTATCCGGAATAAAATTGTCAATTAATTATTTAAACATACTTAGTAATTTTTGAAGGTGAGATTTTTCATTGGGAAACTCTCATGCAAACACATTTAAATAAATTAAATAAAACATAAGAAAACACAATAATAAATCAAGCAAAGCGGAAAAATAAACATATTGGGCACAAATTATCCAATTGTCATGGTTTGATTTTTCTTGGCTTGATTTTGAAGAAACGCCGTCTTGAATTTCTCCCACTCGATCGTCTCGAAAAGAACTCCGTCTCGAAATGCCACTCCAAGTAGCTCGCAGTCGGGATGCACGCCCGCATCAAGCCGGCCCCTTGGCCGAGTCAGCCTCGGCAGCTTCAGCACGCCTCGGCAGCAGCTCGACAGCAGCTCGCGCGTATCCGCGCATGCACGCTCACCTCGCCCGCAGATCTCGGCAGCGCCGCGCGTCCCCGCGCGCGCTCGCCATCGCCCGCCCGTCCGCCTCTGCTTCACGTGCATGGTCACGTGCGTCAGGTCAATCCCGCCCGTGCAGCGTGGCGCCCGTCGCGTAAGCGTCGACTTCCAGCGTGCCTCCCTTAGCACGTTTGTGCCGATGCCGCGTCGTCAGCGTCTGATTCCGGATCTATCCATTAATTCTTCATCTGGCCTCCGTTTAGATCGGTTACAATTTATTTACAAAAAAAAATAAATAAACCTAGATGGTAATCTGATACATTGATCCAAATCAAACAAATTCTAATCTACTCGTGGATTTTCTCACTAGGCAAAATGAATTAGAACGAATCGAATTAAAAACCACAATTTATATGCATGCATAAATAAACACATTAAATTCCATGACAATTGGATACCTGCAAAATAGATCTAGCAATTCTACTATCCAATTTCAAATTTAATGAAAACAAATTAAATTACAATTTAAAATTCAGAGCCCGAAACCGAGACTCTGATACTAGTTGTTGGGGAATAAGTTGCACGGATCTATTCGGGATAAATATTTAAATACAAATTTAATTCTGATAAGTATTACTAGCATGAATTAATTCTGTTGGAAGATGAATTTAATAAAGATATGATTTTGATTAGATCCCAAAACCCCTGAGTATGACATGTTCAGGATAATCTTGATAGTTGAGTCAGGATTCAGTTTTTAGAGTATTCAGGATGTTATCTGCAAAATGTATAGTCGTGAGATATAGATCGAGGTTAGATCTCAAAGATTCTCAAGAACTCAAGAAGTTTCAAGAAACCGTTTCAAGATGAAATCGAAGTCTCTGAGTTTCAAAGATGAAATCGAGAAAATGAAGACTCAAAGAGAAATCGAGATATCAAGACTCGCAGAAATCGAGATATCAAGACTCAAGATTGAAATCGAGAATCAAGACTCAAAGATGAAGACTCGAAGATATCGGCCAAGATATCTCAGAAGACTCAAGACCCTAAAGACTCGTATACCCTCAAGACTCGAGAAGACTCAAGACTCGAAAGACTCAAGACTCAAGACTCAAGATCAAGATCAAGATCAAGATCAAGAATATCGAAGGCCGCGAATTATCAAGACTCAAAGAATGCATCAATGCTCAAAAGATAAACTCAATGTTCCGAGGCAATCAAAAATATCTATCTCAAGGATGCAATATCGAAAGATCACGATTCTTAGAAAAATAGATATTGCCCAAGACATTCAAATGCGCATAAAAGGAACTAAGACAAAGTGTTGTTAAGGTTATATCACTTTCGAGAGATTGTAACCAAAAAGAGCCGTTGAGTTGTCTACCTTTAACTGGAGACAAAAGTCAAAAAGAGGAAGACAACACTGTACCATACTGACACTGACAACGGCATGTCACTTGAAAAGATGTCAGAAGTACTAAGTTCCAGACTGCAAAAAGTGAAGACCGGCTACATGAAAGGCTATTGCCTAAAACGTGTTAGGGAGTCTCAAACCCTAAATATAGCCGTTTCTTTTCACACACCATAAGAGGAAACTCACGGTTATCTCTTCCAACGGATAGTTTTTCAAGAGTAATCTTGGTGTATGCCTATAAATACTTGTGACCCTCTACATTGTAAGGTTACGGAAATTTGTAAGCAACTCAAGAGCTCAAACTTATTATTGCAAGTTGAAGCACTCGAAAACCCAAGAATTTCCCAAGTGCTTTAAATCGAAGAGAGCTCATTCCACTAAGCCTAGCTTGATAAGATATATCCAAAGCTTAGTCGAGATATCCTAGCATTTGCATTGGTCTTTATTGTAAAGGATATCTCGTTCTAGTTGGAAACCAACCAAGAAACCCCAAACCCTTTGTAAAGGTAGTTTGAGTGTGATTGTTGGTGAGATTGGAGTTGTAAAGAGTTAGTAAACTACATTGAGGTAGTCGTAAAGCTCTAGAGAAGAAGTGAGTAATCTATCTTGGATGAGCAGAAGCTTGTGTGAGTTTTGAGTTAGTAAACTACGAGAGGTAGTCGAAAAGCTCAAAATTAGAAAGGTTAGTAAACTACAGAGGTAGTCAGAAAGCCTTAGGAAGTGATTAGTGAATTTCTCTGAAGAGATCAGGGAGAGTGGACGTAGGAGCTTGATTCTCTGAACCACTATAATTTGTTGTGTTCTTTGCTTTCTGTTTTGCTTGATTTATCTGTTGCATTACTGTGTTTTGAAAGCATATTTTCACTGATATTTCAGTTGGAATCAATCCACTGAAAGTTGCATATAATTGAATCACAGCCTAATCACTATTCCATTAAAGGAAGGTTTTCAAAAAAAGCTTAAAACGAGTATAAACTAAGGGCCAACCATTCCAAGACATCCGAGTAGCTAGAACAGATAGTTACCAAATCGAACTTACTCTTCCGAGGTTCATTAAGTTAGTTATCGATCCAAGCAACTCGGGATCTCTGAAAACTTCGGACTCGGTTAGGATAATCTCGAGGTATCTGAAAGCGGCTTCCGGATAAAGCTGTCTCGATGAGACTTTGACTCGGAAAGCGATTTGTGCTTCAGGACCAAATCATCGGACAACTGAACCAAAAAGTGACCTCGAGAAAAGAAAAAGTTTTAAAATCACTGAACACGTGTATTCCCCCCCATACACGTGTAAGACTCGTTTGCACCGGGACCAACAAATCCTATATTAATTCAAATAGTAATTCAACAACAAATCATGCATATAATCAATTCACGTAAATCCTACGCATGCGGAATTTCCACGAGTTTATGTCAACGTACCTCTTGGAGCGGCAATGGCCTCGTTGATTAAACACACCAAAAGAACCTTCCCAAGTATTCCCTTAATCCTTGCTCGACAATCCGGTGGAAGGATGCTCGCGAACAATTAACAAAAAGGAAAAAAAAAATCGTTGCACCACCTTTTGTGAATTTACTAATTTTTCCAAAGACATGGAATTTTACACTACTCACAATTGACGTTTTTTGAAAAAATACAATCTGTCGACGTTTCAAAATATTTGATATTTTATCGATGCTGATATTTTTCCGAAAAACCAATTTTCGTGTGTGTTGCTGGGAATGAAACATTCATCCCCTATTTATAGAGGGTAGTGGTCGAAATTTCATGTGGAATAGGGAGGAAAAAATCTTTTCTTGATCTCCAAGAAATCTTGAATATATCTCATATATTTTTTTCTCCATAATTAAAATATTCCACAAAATCCCACTCTCTTATTTGTTATGGAATATTTCGAAATATTAGGGAACAAGAATCCAAGATTTGGATCTTCTTGAATTTATGAGATATTCTTGTATTTCAAGAAATACATATCTTTCATAATATCTTTTCAAGAAAATCAAGAAAATCTTTCTTGCCCTTTATATTCAAAATTTTCGAAAATACTATATGGATAACCAAGTGGGAGATTTATTGAATTTAATGAGATAATCTTGTATTCCAAGAATACATATCTTCCTTCCATAACAAAATTCAAAGAAAATCTTTCCCCCCTTTTAATCCATAATTTTCGAATTTATGAGGAAAAATAAGGCAACAATATTTATTTTATTTTAAACACCTTTTTCAGTTATTGGACTTTATGTTGGGCTACTTAGGGGGCCTTTAGGAGAATTAAGATTGGACCTTCCAATGGATCTTGAATTATCAATATTGAGCCACAATATTATTCAAGCCCATAAATATTAATTAATCCCACTACATAATTAATATTGCACTATCCATCTTAACCCATATTACAGTCAATATGGCTCCCAGTTATTATTTCCCGTGTTTAAGATTATCTAGCCCATTAATTAATTCAAGCCACTGAAATAGCTTTCCATTAATTAAAAGCTTTTGTCCTTGGTTAAGGAACGGTTCAACATTATTATCCATGCCGGAAACTAGTTCCACTTGCAAGATTTGATATGATAAAGCTTATGAACCTTCCAAGGGGGCAAATCGAACAAGCGTACTTGCACACGATTCTTCGTATTAAATCTTAGCAATCACATGTGACCAATAATATTGCCCAAGATAAAAAATATTGAATCTCGTTGATTCTCTACCCATGATAAGTCAAAGCAATAGTTACCAACCACATGTGATCCTATTTAAGGAACGAAGATTAAGAAATAACAAACCACTGAGGTCTAATTCTTCCTTGTTAAGTTCTGAAGAATTTGTCCTCTTGTAGGTCCTATTCAGTGCATCAGTCATGCACTAGTGTAATCTCTTGGTCAAGACAAGCCAATCCGAGCCTTACACTTCAACCTTTCACGATGGATTGTTCATTTCCATCTAGGTCGTGATGGTGTACTTTTAGTTACAAGGGACTGTTAATTTAATCTTCTGTGATCTGGTATCACTAAATTAGCTACAATGTAACACGTACTATTTAATGAACAATTATGCAGTAAATATATGTAACATTCAATGATATTTAAAGCATCAGTGATAAGTAATTTATTTCAGTAAATAAGTCCGAAATTTAGTTTTGATTATACAAAGTAAAAGCATACTTTCCAGTATAATCTCAACACCTACCATCCAGGAACCTTCAAAACCCGTTCCCGAGAATGTCCCAACTTATAGCACCACCCAGCCAATCTTGGAGTCTGGTGAGTTGGCCCCCTCGAATAGTAGCATTTCAAAGTGATCCAAGAACCTCAAAGGTAAAGGTGTATCGTCCTCCAGCTCCCAACCTATTTCCGAGATGCGTCGTAAGTACCGCACCCATCAATCTGCAGGGGCTTCTGCTACCCCGATTGAAATTGAAGAAGATCCAGCCCCTACCAACACCGGGATTCGATATTTCGGCAGGCCTCTCTCGTTGGCTGAAGCTACCAAATTGCAACTCTTGAGTGGGGATGAGAAACAACGACTAATCGCGGATTACTATGCTCGTGTTAAATGTCTTGATCAGCTTCGTGTTCAATTTTCTGCTATATGTGTTCCTTACTTTCTAACTTCTCGTTTTCTCTTTCTCAGCTCGGGGTGTTACTCTCAGATCTGTCTACTTATGAAGGAGCTCAACTTGCTGCACATGTGTCTTCTCTAGAGGAGTCTCTCTCTACTGAAAATAAGAAACACACCGTATTCCAAACTCAAGTTCGTAAGCTGGAGGCTACTGTCAGGAAACTGGATACTCGCAATATTACTCTAGAAGTGGATCTTGCTGCAGCAGAAAGTGCATTGAAGGGCGCTCAAGCTCAGGTTGCATCTCGAGTTGTTTTGGAGGAGATGGTGGCTAAAGAGGCCGAATTCTTGGGGTTCAAGCGGTGTATCAATACATTGTTCGAGACTGAGGCAGGTCAACAACTTCTTCACTCCCTCTCAAGGACCTCGGTGGAAAAATATCAGCAACACGTCAGCTACTTGTCCGACATGGTGCCTTACGTGAAGCATTTCTTCAGCAGTGGTTTCGAGGCAGCCGTGGCTCAGAGGGAAGCCGCTGACTTTCCCGGAACTTATGACAAACAGAAAGCTCTGGAAGCGGTAGAGCCTCCCAGCTGTTTGTAGGTGATGCCAATGGTGACGTTGAAGAGAAGTGCTGGTTTCCCCTCATTAGTGGGAAGTACGCCGGCTTCGCCAGAGGGTCCGAGGGTTAGAGGACTTAGTTCTTGCCGGCGCTCCCTTTTGTCCTTTGCAACCTGTCTCTCCAGCCTGCACTTAGCAAACTCTTAGTGTTTCAACCCGATTGACCACTCCCCAAATGCCTTGTCAAGATACTGGTGCCTCTGGTCCTATCCCGCTGCTCCCGCTCTGAAAATTGAAGTTGTTTCTCCTACTCTTCCTTCCGATGATCAAGTTCTCATTTCTTAACTGTCTTCTTAAATGCAACTTTTGTTCTGATGGGCTGTGTCCCTTTATGACTGAATTGTTATTTTCTAAATACTTGTGGTTTTTTTGCTTAGATCATCCATCCCTGCTCCTGACTAGGGGATGATCTCTTAGCTTTTGACGAACAATTTCCTAGATTGCTCTTCTCTGTGGGGAGCGTAATCTGGGCAACTTTTGTGGTTCGCAGGACCATCCCCTACTCCCCCTATAAATTATGCTTTTCTATAACTCTCTTTCTGGCCAAAGTGGTATTTGGCCTTATTATGTTGTTCGTATGTTGGGATATCGGCAGGAACAGGGATTCAAAAGTGTCTTCCCCTTATCACAGTAGATACATGTCTTTCTTTCTCATTTATATTCATGATATGCAAGGAAAAAATTTGAGTGAGTACTTAAATAGGATTGCACAAATACCTCTAGGTGAGAGATTTCGTTCTTTTTGCTCTGTGGATTTCCTTCCCCCCGGAGTCGCTGTTTCTGCCTTCCTTTATCAGCTGTCATGGTATTTTGAAAATAGATCTGTATTTTTCATTTTCCTGTACGTCCTCAAGGTCGAGTTTTCTCTACAGTAAGGTCCTCTTCTCTAGGGCCTTAATCTTTTAGTACCTTTAGAAAATGACTCAACTCGACACCCTTTTGAGGGCCTTAGTTTCTCCATATCTTTACTCAAAAAGTATTAATTCGACACCCTTTTATGGGCCTTAATTTTTCAATGTCTTTACAAAAGACTTAATTCGACACCCTTTTGAGGGCCTTGATTTCTCAGTGCCTTTATTCAAAAAGGCTTAATTCGACACCCTTTTATGGGCCTTAATTTCTCAGTGTCTTTATCCAAAAAGACTTAATTCGACACCCTTTTGAGGGCCTTAATTTCTCAGTGTCTTTATCCAAAAAGACTTAATTCAACACCCTTTTGAGGGCCTTAATTTCCCAGTGTCTTTATCCGAAAAGACTTAATTCGACACCCTTTTGAGGGCCTTAATTTCTCAGTGCCTTTGTTCGAAAAGACTTAATTCGACACCCTTTTGAGGGCCTTAATTTCTCAAATAACTCAAGTAATTTAAAAGGAAATACGCATGCTTCATTGATATAGTAAAGGGTAAATCAACATAGATCGTACATCACTCAGATCTGTGCCGGCCTAATCAAAACCTCCTTATAGTAAAACCCAGTGGGAAATCTCTAAGCAGGAAAAAAGAGTACTAGTGAAGCTAAAAAAATGCAAAAACTTTAACCAGCTCCTCCTCCCACTTCCCCGAGGATGTTTGCTTTCTCAAATATAGAATTTCTTCAAATTACACAAGTTCCAAGGGCGTGCAATCTGTCTTCCTTCCATGTCTTGCAATCTGTATGCTCCTCCTTTCAGTGCCTGCGTGACTTTATAAGGACCCTCCCAATTAGGTTCCAGCTTTCCTGTGTTCTTCAATGCATCGGCCCTTCGAAGGACCAGATCTCCCTCCTTGAACTTCCTCAGAATCACTTTCCTGTTGTATGCAGCTTTGATCTGGCTTTTATATTTTTCTGCTTTCAGATGGACAATTTCCTTTTCTTCATCCAGCATATCCAGGTTCTCCCGCATCATTGCCTCATTGCGTTCCTCCTCAAAATGCAGGAGTCTATGAGATTCAATCCCTACCTCTGCAGGAATTACCGCCGCTGCTCCATACACTAAGTGGAAAGGAGATTCTCCTGTTGCCCTCCTTAGCGTAGTTCGATAAGCCCATAAGACTGCTTCCAACTCATCGACCCACTTTCCTCCTGACTTGTCCAATCTAGTTCTTATCCCGTTAACAATAGTCCTATTAGTCACCTCCACTTGCCCATTTGCTTGAGGGTGTGCCACTGATGTGAATTTCTGAATTATTCCCATCTCCTTGCACCAAGCCTGTACAACTGCTCCATTGAACTGAGTGCCATTATTTGACACCAGTATCCTTGGTACTCCAAACCTGCAGCAAATATTTCTCCACAAGAACTTAATCACATTATTTTCATCAATCTTAGCCAAAGGGCTAACCTCTACCCATTTACTAAAATAATCAATGGCCACGATCAGGAATTTCCTTTATCCAGTTGCCCTATGGAAAGGGCCCACCAGGTCAACTCCCCATCTAGCAAACGGACATGGTGCTTGCATTGCCATCATCTCCTCAGCAGGTACATGGATCAAAGGACCGTGCTTCTGACATTTCTCACATTTCTTTACCAGTTCCTTCGCATCTCTAATCATAGTCGGCCAGAAGTACCCAGCTCTCAAGGCCTTCCTCGTAATCAATCAAAAACCTGCATGATCCACGCAACATCCTTCGTGTATTTCCCTGAGTATGTACTCCCCCTCGTTCATGGACAAACATCTCAAGTATGGTTCCGTGAATGAACATTTATACAAGTATCCTCCGATCAAGCAGAACCGGGCTTGATACTTTTGTCCTTTTCGTCGCCCTTTAGGAGGATCTTCTCCAGCCAACGCTCTACGAATCTCAGTTCTCCAGTCATCTCCTTCCTCTAAAGCCGCGACCATGGGGAAAATCACCTCATTTTCCTCACTCATAATGGTTATTGACATTCCTTCTTCTACAGCTACCAAGCTAGCTAGTTTTGACAAACTATCTGCCTTCGCGTTCTGCTCTCGAGGTATCTGGGTTACCTCAAAGGTCTGTTCTACTTCTTACATCCGCAACTCTTTCCAGGTACATCATCATCCTCTCGTCCTTAGCCAGATATTCTCCCTTTACTTGCTGGGCGACCAATTGAGAATCAGTGTAAATGATTACACATTGACCTCCCATTTTTGCCACCATCTCTGCTCCACGTATCAAGGCCTCGTATTCTGCCCCATTATTGGAAGTATGGAATTCGAAGCGGACTGCAAATTGCAACTCTTCTCCATAGGGATCTATAATAAAGATACCTGCACCACAACCAGTTATTGTTACAGAGCCATCCACATACACCTGCCATTCCTTCTCCAACTCCGGACGAGTGGTTTCTTGTATGAAGTCGGACAAGGCTTGTGCCTTGATCGCCCTTCTGGTTTCGAAGTCCACCTCATATTCTCCGAGCTCTATAGCCCATTTGACCATCCTTCCTGATAAATTGGCCCGACCTAACACCTGTTTAAGGGGATAATTAGTTCGAACAATTATTTATTGCGAAAGAAAGTAAAGTCTTAGCCTTTTTGCGGTGACTATGATGGTTAACGCCGCCTTTTCAGTTTCTGAGTATCTGGCCTCAGCTCCTTGTATCACTTTACTCACATAGTAAATATGCTTCTGAACCGCACCTTCCTCCTTAATCAATACTGATCTAAGGGAATTTTCCCCTACCGATAATTTTCCCCTACCGAGAAGTATAAGTACAGGACCTCTCCCATCACTGGCTTAGTCAGTTGAGGCTGTCGGGATTATACTGGAAAGTATGCTTTTACTTTGTATAATCACACTGAGTTTCTGTCTTATTTACTGAAATAAATTATTTATCACTGATGCTTTAAATATCATCGAATGTTACATATATTTACTGCATAACTGTTCAATAAGAAGTACGTGTTACATTGTAGTTAATTTAGTGATACCAGATCACAGAAGATTAAATTAACAGTCCCTTGTAACTAAACGTACACTTTCACGGCCTATATGGAAATGAACAAACCATCACGAAAGGTTAAGGTGTAAGGCTCAGATTGACTTGTCTTGACCAAGAGATTGCACCAGTGCATCATGATGCAATCGAACAGACCTTCTGAGAGAACAAATTCTCCAAAGACCGAAAAATAGAAGAATTAGGCCTCGATTGGTTCATTATTTCTTAATCTTCGCTCCTTAAATAGGATGGCAGTGCAATCAATAACCGCTTTTTTTGACTTATGATGAGAAGAGGATCATTGAGATTCAATACCTTGTATCTTGGACAATATTATTGATTACACGTCTTGTTTGATTTGTCCCCTTGGGAGGCTCATAAGATTTATCATACCAAATCTTGCAAGTGGAATTTATTTCCGGTATGGATAATAATGCTGAGTCGTTCCTTAACCAAGGAAAAAGATATTAATTAATATAAAGCTATTTCAGTGGCTTAAATTAATTAATGGACTAGATAATCTTAAACACGGGAAATAATAATCGGGAGCCATATTAACAGTAATATTGGTTAAGATGGATAGTGCAATATTAATTATATAGTGAGATTAATTAATATTTATGGGCTTGAATAATATTGTGGCTCAATATTGAAAATTCAAACTCCATTGGAAGGTCCAATCTTAATTCTCCTAAAGGCCCCCTAAGTAGCCCAAACATAAAGTCCAATAACTGAAAAAGGTGTTTAAAATAAAATAAATTATTGTTGCCTAATTTTTCTAAAAATTTCAAAAATTATAAATAAAAGAGGGAGAAAGATTTTCTTTGAATTTTGTTATGGAATGAAGATAAGTACTCTTGGAATACAAGATTATCTCATTAAATTCAAGAAATCTCCCACTTGGTTATTTATTAGGATATTTTCAAAAATTCCATAACATAAGGAGGGAAGATTTTATTTGGGAGATATATTGAGAAATAGAATATATTGGATATACCCAAAATTGTTTCTTGGAGAAGAAGCAAGGAAATTTCCCAATCTCCCCTAAAGCCCTAAATTTTTACCCCCTTGTATTATAAATAAATAGGGATGAATTTTTCATTCCCAATGCAATTCCATGTGTTGGAAAAATTAGAAATCCACAAAGGTGGTGCAACATAATTTTTATTTTTCCCTTTTGTTAATTGTTCGCGATTGTCCTTCCACCGGATTGACGAGCAAGGACTTGGGAATACTTGGGAAGACTTTTTGGTGTGTTCGTGCGAACGGGATCCACCTTCTAGACGATTGCCACTCCAAGAGGTTAGTTCACGTAAACTCCTAGCTTTTCCGCATGCGTAGGATTTATGTGACGAAACTTGTATGCATGATTTGTTGTTGAATTATTATTTGAATTAATATAGGATTAATTCATACTAGTAATAATTGTCAGAATTAAATTTGTATTTAAATTCACCCCGAATAGATCCGGGCACCCACTATTCCCCAACAAGCTGCATCGAGCCCACGGTTTGGACTCAATTTTAAATTGTAATTTAATTCGTTGTTCATTGAATTTGGAATTGGATAGTAGAATTGCTAGATCTTTTTTGCAGGGATCTAATTGTCATGATATTTGATGAATGTTTATTTATGCATGCATATAAATTGTGGTTTTTAATTCAATTCGTTCGAATTCATTTTGCCTCGTGAGAAAATCCACAAGTAGATTAGGATTTGTTTGATTCATTCAATGTAATAGACTAGTCTAGATCTAGGTTTATTTATTTTGTAAATAAATTGTAACTGGATCGAAGACGGAGGCGGAGATGAAGATGGATCCTAACCAGCGCAAGCGGCGCGTCGTCATTGTAACGTGCAAGGGAGGCACGACGATACGACGCGATCGGAACCTTGTGCATGGGCGGGCTACTCCGACGATGGGCGGCGCGCACACCAGATCTTGCCGACGCTCACGGACGCGAAAGGGTGGCATCTTTGAGCCGAAGGTCTGACAATCCTTGGCGATGCGGTGACGATCGATGCGAGGGGCAGGTGAGATCGCATAAGCGGAACCTTATTTGGTCAGCGGCTTCCCCTGGCGAAAGCCGCCGCGGCTAAAAGTGGCCGGGCGCTTATCTACATAAGTCTTTCGCCCGACGACGACACGGCGGGGAGTGCAAAGCGTGCACTCCGTCCCGCGATCCGTCGATGGCGGGAAAGAGCGTGGCGATTTTTCGAGAGGCGATTGAGTGGGAGCTTTTTAAAGACGAGCGAAGAAGACAATAAGGACAATTTCTCGAGATCAAAGACATGACAAAAATTAACCGTGACAATTGGATATATGTGCCCAATGTGTTTAATTTTTATTTTGATATATACTTTATTTTTCGCATGCGTTTAACAATGTGTTTTAGAATATGCGATGCATGAGAAATTGCTGTGAAAATTCTCACTTTCAAAAATTACTAAGTATGATTTATATAATTAATTAATAATTTTATTCCGGATAATAAAATTGATTAATTTTGGCCTCCATTATTTATTTATTTGTGAATTCTTTAGGAGAAATTCCCCCCACGGGACAGCCAAAAGATAGCTTTCACATGAATAAATTCCAAACAGATGATTGTGGATTATTATTAATGGCGACGATGACCCTCCCCACGAGGCTCGTTCAAAGCGAAATAATAATTCTGTATTTAATCATGGTTATTACTTAGGTATAAAATTGATATGCATATACTTCCCCGAAGTCCCTAACAATTTTATATTGGTCAAGTGGGAGCCAACTATTAATCTGGATATTAAAGGTTTGTAATTGTTCTTGTTTGTAACCTGCTTGAATGTGTTTAAATAATGACTCACCCTACGTGGCTTATTTAAACTGTTTTGAGATGTTGGCTGATGCATGTTCATATTTTTTTTGAGATTTTAATATGAAACATGTGATCTAATTTTGTGATAATTTTGTCCTTATACAAATCGTTATTTATTTCAGTTCATCATGTCGCAACCTTTTAATCCTCTGTTCAATATACTGAAAGACAATTTACTTACAGGTGAAAATTATTTTGTTTGGAAACAAAAACTTATGAGTGACCTTGCTTCACATGAATCCAAATGGGTACTTAGTGCACCAAAATCCGAAAAACCAGCTAAGAATGCAAGCATATGGTAAGAGATGGAATATAATGAATGGGAGCTGGAAAATGAATTGATAAAGGAAATAATCATGACACAGATGTCAGATTTAACAAACACCTTCATCAAGGTTTTGCAACAGCTGCAGACATTATGGGATATCTCGAGGCGATGTTCGCACATCGGGCCCATTTGGAAATTCAAAGCATCAAGCATGACATGGTCAAGCTAAAATTGGAAGAAGGGATGAATGTGAAAGAACACATCCTTAGGGTTATGGTTCTCTTTGAAGAACTAGCGACTCTGTTGGGAGATGAATTAAATAAAGAAGTTTTGATTAGATCCCAAAATCCCTGAGTATGACATGTTCAGGATAATCTTGATAGATCGAGTCGATTCAAGATAGAGTGTTCAGAAGTTATCTCGCACTATGTATAGTCGCCAGACATAGATCGTGTTAGATTTTGAAGAAACTGAAGACTTTCTGTAAGTTTCAAGAAATCAAGACTTAAAGTTTCAAGAAATCAAGACTCGTAAGTTTCAAGAAACTGAACTCAAGAGAAGTTTCAACAAACTGAAGACTCAAGAAGTTTCAAGAAATCAAGACTCAAGAAGTAATCAAGAAACCAAGACTCAAGAAGTTGTCAAGACACTAAAGACTCAAGATGGACATCAAGACTCAAGATGTCATCAAGACTCGGGATGTCATCAAGACTCAAGATGTCATCAAGACTCAAGATGTCATCGATTTACACTAAAGACTCAAGACATCAAGACCCGTAAGACATCAAGACTCGGAAGACATCAAGACTCGTAAGATTCTCAAGAGACAGAAGATATCAAGACACAAGAGATAATCAAGACTCGATGAAAGATATCAATACTCAGTATAACCTGAATGTTCAGAGGCACTGAATAATATCTATCTGAAGACTACAAAACTGAGAAAAACGCAAATATTCAGAAAAATAGATATTGCCCAAGGCATTCATATCGCATAAAAGGAACCAAGTCTAAGTGTTGTTTAAGGTTATCTCATTAAGAGATTGACCAAAAAGAGTCAAGTATGTTTGTCTACATTTATCAAGACAAGAACCAATCGTAGGAAGACAACATCAGCATTTTATCGACATCGAAAAGCGACGGACACCAATCATGTCGAGTACTATGTTCCGCATCGCAAAAATTGGTGATTGCTACATGAATGCATATTTCCTAAAACATGCAAGGGAGTATTCAAACCCTAAATATAGTGCTTCATCAAACACCATAAGAGAAAACTCATGAAGCTATCTCCTCCAACGGATAGTTTTTCAAGAGTGACCTTGGTGAAGTTGCTTTATAAATACTAGTGACCCTTTTACATTGAGAGGTCACGGAAATTTCAAAGCAACTCAAGAGCTCATTCAGATATTGAAAATTGAAGCACTTTCGAAAAACCTAGAATTTCCCAAGTGTTTCACATTGGAGAGAGCTCATTCACTAAGCCTAGATTGATAAGAAATATCCAAAGCTTAGTAGAGATATCCTAGCCTTTACATTGTTTTTATTGTAAAGGATATCTCATCCTAGTTGGAAACCAACCCAAAACCCAAACCCTTTGTTAAGGTAGTTTGTGTGTGTTTTGTTGGTGAGTTGGAGTTGTAAAGAGTTAGTAAGCTACAGTGAGTTAGCCAGAAACTCTAGAGAAGAAGTTAGTAAGCTACTTGTGGTAGTCTAAACACTTATGTGTGTTTGAGTTAGTAAGCTGCAATGAGTCAGCCAGAAAACTCAAGGTAGAAAAGTGAGTAAGCTACAGTGAGTTAGCCAGAAAGTTTTAGAAAGTGGTTAAGGAATTTCTCTGAAGGTCAGAGAGAGTGGACGTAGGAGCTTGAGTCTCTGAACCACTATAATTGCTGTGTTGTTTTGTTTTCTGTACTGCATTATTATATGTTGCATGTTTTTCACTGAAAGCATAATTCACTGATATTCAGTTGGAACCAATCCAATCGAACTTGCATCAAACCCATCACGGCCTTTAATCATTTGTTTTTATTAAAAGGAAGATTTTCAGCAAAACTAAAAACGAGTATAAACATAGGGCCAACCATTCTACACACTTGACTAGCTAGAACAGATAGTTACCAAACTGAACTAACTCTACTGAGGGTTCAGTAAGATAAATATCTGATCCAAGCTCCTCAGGATCTCTGATAAACTCGAGCTCGGTTGAAATTTTCTGAAAGTTAAAGCTTAGGATCATTGTCTCAGTAGACTTTGACTCAGGGCAATCTGTGTTTCTCAGGGCCAAATCATCAGGACAACCTGACCCATCTGACCTCGGTGAAAGTAAAGTTTTAAAAATCACTGAACACGTGAATTCCCCCCATACACGTGTGAGACTCGTTAGCACAGAGACCAACAGACTCTTGGCGAAAAATGTGATTTCAAATGCAAAGTTGATTTCATACTCAATTCTCTGCCAAAGAGTTATGATCATCCCTATGTGGAATATCTAATGGAAGATATGGACTTCACTGTGGACGATCTCATAAGAGCTCTCACTTTGGTCGAAGAGGAAAATGAGCGCAAGAAAACGAGCAAGGTTAAAAAGGGGTCTACTTCTAATTCTAGGTCAAGTGGTGGTAAGAATAATGAATAGTCTCTAAGGATTAACCAGTTCTACTCAAACTTCAAAAATGAAGGACTGTTGGGAAATTTATAGTTTTGATGAAAGTTCCAAAAACACATGTAATAGGACCACGGTCCGGACTGTTAGTACCGATCGATGTTTACATTATCGCTATAGGAGACCCGCTTGATAATGATTGTATAGAAAAACCGATGTAATAGATAGGTCACATATTGAGGGGAACTCAATATGTAAAGGTCGATCCAAGAATCGGAAGAAAGTCGATATCCGACCAGAGCGTAACGCTAAACCGAATCGAAAGATCGATCGAATCGATCTTGTCGATAACTCAAAAAGTCATGAAGCTCAAACCTCTATACTAGAAGATCGATGACTTCCGGAAGATAAGACCGAAGACCTACATCACCGAGTCACCAAATTGAAGCTAAGTCAACAGCGCCAGAAGACTCCATCGTGGATCGATTCGGTTGATCGACGATCACCATAAGATGAAAATCGATGTTTCATCTTATCATACGTCTACTTGATCCGAACAAGATGAATACAAACCTTAGTTGGAGGAACAACACCGCAAAGCAAGGCTTTCATCCAATAAGGAAGAAACACGATGAACAGAGCCGATATCAAGGGATTCGATGTTGCTCTCTCAAACGGGCTTATAAACTTTCAACCATGCCGCTCTCAAGCACGTCACATCAAGCCTGCAACTCTACCTAAAATAGCCTGAGATTCAAATTGCTCTCCAACGGCTCTTTGATCTCAAGGTCTATAAATATGGGATCACACTTCAGAGTGAAACACGGAAATGCTTGGACAAACAACATAATCAAGAAGCTCAAACTATAGTCAGATTTCCGCACGAAGAACACTACTACAAGCTTATTTTATATTGTGTTCATCCCATAAGTTCTTAGCAAGAAATCTTTTCATCTAGCTATCAGGCTGCTTATACGCAAGGAAAGATTTCATAGTTGGAACCTCAACAATCTTACCCAAACCCCAAGTTAGGATAAGTTGTTTAGCAAGATTTCAGTCTAGGGTTTCTAGTACTGATTTCTGGGATCGGTTGAGTGAGAACTCTTAAAACATCTGTTGGTGTACTGTGTTGGACTAACACACTAATCTAAGTCCGGTCGGTTAAGTCGGTTAAGTTGGTGCCCCTTGAAAGGGAAGAGTGGACGTGGGGACCGGTTTGTCCGAACCACTATAAATCTTATTGTGCCTTTTCTTTTGCTTTGATTAATCGCTCTCACATCGCACAATCTTAAAGCGCGATACATTCTAAGTTAAGATCGAACAAACACCAAGCTTACGATCGACGGGACACGAAAATTTACGTCATCGATTAAAAAGATAAAACTTGGAATCGATTTATACAAACCGGTTTTTCACGGGTAAAACTTAAGCTTCCGCACACATCGATTAATCGATAGTTCTGCGAATCGATCCGCCTTTCCGGCGTTCAAGAAGTTGGTTATCGAACCAACCGATTCACTCGCGACTTTGATCGGGGCATCTGCTTCACACCGATCCGCTTGCGAAAAGTTTTTGAGTTCTATTCACCCCTCCCCTCTAGACTTCTGCCCTCACTTAACCCGTTCGGGACCTACAAGGACTAAGTACGAAGATCTGTTTGGAGTGTGGCGAGAGAGGTCATTGGAGGTGGGCCTGTTCCAAACCCTTGAGGAATGGAAAGAAAGGTAATTCTCACGCACTAGTTGTTGAAACTTGTTTGGCGGCGTATGCTTCCCATTCGTGGGTAGTTGATATGGGATCCACTGATCATGTTTGTTTCACTCTACAGGGGTTCAAACGGACCCAGTAACTTAGTGGGAGTGAGATCCTCATCACACTGGGCGATGCTACGAGAGTGGCGGCTGAAGCAGTGGGAGAAGTGCAGTTGTCTTTTGAAGACAAAGTTTTAATTTTGAGAGATGTTCTTTACGTTCCTAGTTTTAGAAAGAATTTAATTTCAGTTTCTAAACTATTTCTTGATGGATATTCGGTTACTTTTAATAAAGTTGTTACCATTACTCTAAATAATGAGTTTATCTGTCATGGAACATTGTCGAATAATCTCTACACAATTAATTGTATACATCACTCACAAAATGCATCTTATAACACATCGACTGTTTCGATAAAAGAAAACGTTCATCAAACGTGAACAAAACACTTTTATAGCATCTAAGACTAGGTCATATCAATCCAAAGAGGATCCAAAGGTTGGTCCAAGATGGTTCGTTGGAGTCTCTCCAGGTTGAACCATTTCCAACCTACGAATTGTGTTTAGAGGGTAAAATGACCAAGAGGGCATTTGGAGCCAATGGGAATAGAGCCAAGGAAGTGTTGGAGATCGTTCACACCGATGTATGTGGTCCAATGTCAATCAAAGCAAGAGGAGGCTATGAGTATTTCGTTACTTTTATCGGTGATTACTCAAGATACGGATACATTTTCCTAATGAAGCATAAATCTGAGACCTTTGAAAAATTCAAAGAATTTAAGGCTCAAGCAGAGAATCATAGGGAAAAACGTATCAAGTCTCTACGATTTGATCGTGGAGGCAAATACCTCGGCCGAAATTCTTGAACTACTTATCGGATGAAGGGATTGTATCCCGCTTAATCGCATCTTAACCCCTCAACAAAATGGAGTTGAACGAAGAAAATGTAACTCTTTTAGAAATGATCAGGTTAATGATGAGTTATGCGGATCTACCCAAATCATTTTGGGGTCACGCCTTGAAAAACAAATGCCTACATTCTAAACTTGGTGCCATCCAAATCGGTTCCCAAAACCCCTAAAGAATTGTGGACCCAAGCAAGCCCGATCCCAGGTCACATGAGAATCAGGGGTGTCCTCAGATATCGTCTTTGACAAGAAAGCCGATAAATTGGATCCAAGATCAGAATTAAGGCTGTTTATAGGATACCCCGAGGTAACGAAAGGGTACATGTTCTATGGTCCCGAAGATCAAAAGGTGGTAATCAGTACACACTTTAGATTTTTGAAAAAGAGGACTATATGAACGACAAAAGCCCGTAGTGAGATTACCTTGAATGAGCTAAAGAGGCTTACCTCAATGCCAACTGCATAAATCGATATACCAAAAGACACACTTACACAACCGAACCTGAACCTCGTCGCGATTGGGGGAGGGTTATCCGACAGCCCGAAAGATTCATGGGGATAGGAGAGTCTTCGGACTTGATCCCCGGTGAAAATGAATCGGACCCATAGACTTACAAAGAGGCAATCCGTGACAAGGATGCAGATTCTTGGCAAACGGCAATGAAAGCCGAAATGGGTTCTATGGATCAAAACAAGGTGTGAGAGCTCGTCGAACCACTTAATGGGGTCAAACCCATTGGATGCAAGTGGGTATACAAGAGAAAAAGGGGATCAGACGGAAAGGTGGAAACCTTCAAAGCTAGACTTGTGGCAAAAGGTTACACTCAGAAAGAAGGGATCGACTATGAGGAAACCTTTTTGCCTGTAGCCATGCTAAAGTCCATCCGCATTCTCTTGTCGATAGCTTCGCATCTCAATTTTGAGATCTGGCAAATGGATGTCAAGACAGCTTTCCTCAATGGAAGTCTTGAAGAAGAAATCTATATGCAACAACCCGAATGCTTCATTGAAAAAGGCCAAGAACATCTTGTTTGCAAGCTCAAAAGGTCCATCTACGGACTGAAGCAAGCATCGCGTGCTTGGAACCAATGTTTTGATCAAGTTTTAAAGTCTTACGGGTTCGATCAAAACGAGTTCGAAAGTTGTGTGTACAAAAAGCGTGTCGGAACTGCATTGGTATTCTTAGTACTATACTTAGACGATATTCTGCTCATCGGACACGATGTAAAGGTTTTGTCAGACGTAAGGGCATGGCTGTCAAAACAGTTTGATATGAAGGACTTAGGGGAAGCCGGTCACATCCTTGGGATCAAGATCACTCGAGATGGCAAGAAAATGATGATAGGCTTATCGCAAGCCTCATACATAGATACTGTCTTGAAGCGATTCAGCATGCAGGATTCCAAGAAAGGCTTCACACCTTTCAGACATGGAATCCATCTATCCAAAGAAATGTGCCCAAAGAAGCAAATGGAGATAGATGACATGAAAGGCATTCCTTATGCTTCGGCTGTTGGAAGCCTCATGTATGCTATGCTATGCACGAGGCTGGATATCTGCTTTGCCGTCGACATGGTAGCAAGATATCAGAGTAATCCAGGGAAAGAACATTGGACTGCAGTTAAAAACATTCTGAAGTATCTGAAAAGAACTCGCGATAGAATGTTTGTTTATCAGTCAGACAGTCTGATTCTCATCGGTTACACGGACTCGGATTTCCAATCAGACCTAGATTCTAGAAAATCTACCTCGGGTAGTGTGTTTTGCATGGGGGGAGGAGCCATGACATGGAGAAGCGTTAAGCAGAAATGCATAGCGGACTCTACCATGGAAGCAGAATACGTAGCTGCTTGCGAGGCAGCGAAAGAAGCGGTTTAGCTCAAAAACTTCCTAGTGGACTTGGACGTAGTACCAAATTTACCCAGCACCATCACAGTCTACTTTGATAATGTCAGAGCAGTTGCAAATTCAAGGGAACCAAGAGCCCACAAGGCCAGCAAACACATTGAAAGGAAATACCATCTTATACGAGAAATCGTTAAGAGAGGAGATATAGAGGTGGCAAAAATCGCGTCAGAAGACAACCTAGCAGATCCATTCACAAAGGGTCTGCCTCAGAATACATTCGAGAGACATGTGGAAGGAATGAGTGTCAAGACCGTTGTCAATCTGCTTTGAGTATAAGTGGGAGATATTATTAGGTTCGTGTAGGTGTAATGTAGATTCTACACGAGACGTGTTGTAGTATACTTAAAAGCAGACTTTGAGTATAAGTGGGAGATTGTTGGGATTATACTGGAAAGTATGCTTTTACTTTGTATAATCACACTGAGTTTCTGTCTTATGTACTGAAAATAAATTATTTATCACTGATGCTTTAAATATCATTGAATGTTACATATATCTACTGCATAACTGTTCAATAAGAAGTACATGTTACATTGTAGTTAATTTAGTGATACCAGATCACAGAAGATTAAATTAACAGTCCCTTGTAACTAAAAGTACATTTTCACGACCTAGATGGAAATGAACAACCATCACGAAAGGTTGAGGTGTAAGGCTCAGATTGACTTGTCTTGACCAAGAGATTGCACCAGTGCATCATGATGCACTGAACAGGACCTACAGGAGGACAAATTCTTCAGCACTGAAAATAGAAGAATTAGACCTCAGTGGTTCATTATTTCTTAATCTCCGTTCCTTAAATAGGATCGTGTGCAATCAATAATCGTTGCTTTGAATTATGATGGGAAGAGGATCATTGAGATTCAATACCTTGTATCTTGGGCAATGGTATTGATTACACGACGATTGCTAAGATTTAATACGGTGAAACGTGTGCAAGTATGTCTTGTTTGATTTGTCCCCTTGGGAGGCTCATAAGATTTATCATATCAAATCCTGCAAGTGGAATTTATTTTCGGTATGGATAATAATGTTGAGCCGTTCCTTAACCAAGGAAAAAGATGTTAATTAATATAAAGCTATTTCAGTGGCTTAAATTAATTAATGGACTAGATAATCTTAAACCCGAGAAATAATAACCGAGAGTCATATTAACAGTAATATGGGTTAAGATGGATAGTGCAATATTAATGTAGTGGGATTAATTAATATTTATGGGCTTGAATAATATTGTGGCTCAATATTGAAAATTCAAAGTCCATTGGAAGGTCCAATCTTAATTCTCCTAAAGGCCCCCTAAGTAGCCCAAACATAAAGTCCAATAACTGAAAAAGATGTTTAAAATAAAATAAATTATTGATGCCTAATTTTTCTCAAAATTTCGAAAATTATAAATAAAAGAGGGAGAAAGATTTTCTTTGAATTTTGTTATGGAATGAAGATAAGTACTCTTGGAATACAAATTATCTCATTAAATTCAAGAAATCTCCCACTTGGTTATTTATTAGGATATTTTCGAAAATTCCATAACATAAGGAGGGAAGATTTTATTTGGGAGATATATTGGGAAATAGAATATATTGGATATATCCAAAATTGTTTCTTGGAGAAGAAGCAAGGAAATTTCTCAATCTCCCCTAAAGCCCTAAATTTTCGTCCTCCCTTGTATTATAAATAGGGGATGAATTTTTCATCCCCAATGCAATTCCATGTGTTGGAAAAATTAGAAATCCACAAAGGTGGTGCAACATAATTTTTATTTTTCCCTTTTGTTAATATTTCACGAGTGTCCTTCCACCGGATTGACGAGCAAGGACTTGGGAATACTTGGGAAGACTTTTTGGAGTGTTCGTGCGAACGGGATCCACCTTCTAGACGATTGTCACTCCAAGAGGTTAGTTCACGTAAACTCCTAGCTTTTTCGCATGCGTAGGATTTATGTGACGAACTTGTATGCATGATTTGTTGTTGAATTATTATTTGAATTAATATAGGATTAATTCATGCTAGTAATAATTGTCATAATTAAATTTGCATTTAAATTCACTCCGAATAGATCCGGGCACCCACTATTCCCCAACAGAGGCAACCGAGCTAAGTGTGACTTCAATTCCTCAAACGCCTTCTGGCATTCCTCGTCCCAAGCAAATCTTGTTCCTTTCCTTAGCACCCTGAAAAAGTGAAGGCTTTTCTCCGCAGACTTAGAGATGAACCTGCTTAGGACTGTTATTCTTCCATTCAATCTTTGTAACTCCCCAATGTTGGTAGGGGGCTGCATATCCAACACCGCCTGCACCTTCACCGGGTTTACTTCAATTCCTCTCTGTGTCACCATGTAACCCAGGAACTTGCCTGACCTCACACCAAAAGAGCATTTTGCTGGGTTTAGTTCATTCCATTGGCCCGAATCACGCCGAAGGCTTCTTCCAAATCAGCTACATGTCCTCTGGCCTCCACACTTTTGACTAGCATATCATCCACATAAACTTCCATATTTCGTCTCAGTAACTTACGAAATATTTTACCAACCATTCGTTGATAAGTGGCTCCTGCATTAATTAAACCGAAAGGCATCCTAACATATGCAAAAGTACCACAGGAAACAATAAAGCTGACCTTAGGTTTTTCCCTATGAAATAACAATATTTGGTGATAGCCTTGGTATGCGTCCATCATGCTCAGCAACTCGAACCCCGACGTTGAGTCCACCAGCTGGTCAATTCTCAGCAAGGGATAGTGGTCTTTCGGACATGCTTTGTTCAGGTCCCTGAAATCAATACACATCATCCACTTGCCAGCACCCTTCGAGACTAACACCGCATTGGCCAACCATTCCGAGAAATCCACTGACTCAATGTGTCCAGCTTTCAGCAACTTTCTAACCTCTTCCCTGATGATCTCGTCCTTTTCTTGCCCAAAATGCCTCAGTTTTTGTTTTACTGGCTTCGCTCCTTCTTTAACATTGAGGAAATGCATAGCCACATCTGATGAGATTCCTGTCATGTCTCCTGGAGAAAAGGCAAAAATATCTGCATTTCTCCTTAGCACTTTAATCAGCTTTTCCGTTAACACTTCATCCATCTGGGTACCTATCCTGATGGTATAACCAATTTTCCCAGGATACAATTCTATCGCCATCAGCTCCTCATCGGCCTGGATCTTCACCGAATTCTCCTCTTCTGACATCTTGGCTTTCTTCACCTCAGGATCCTCTCCTTCAAGTCTTTCCAGTTTGTCCTGTACGCTTTTATCGGTCACTCGTACAACTTCCACGTAACATTTTCTGGCCAGAGTTTGGTCTCCGCTGACTTCTCCCATCTCATCTCCCACTGGGAACTTCATCTTCATGTGGTAAGTGGATACCACTGCTTGGAACGCATTCAGTAGTGGCCTCCCAAAAATCACATTATACGAGGCCGGTGCCTGCACGATCAGGAAATTCACCATAAGGAATCTGCTCCTTGGATACTCCCCCAATCCTACCTGCAGTGTGACCTCCCCCAAGGGCTGGATAGCCCCGCCTGTGAAACCGTAGAGGGAGGTTTCAACAGGACGCAGCTTTGCATTCAACTCCATTCTCTTGTAACAATCCCACATCATGATATATGTTGAGCTCCCTGTATCCACAAAGATCCGGGCTACATCATATCCTGCGATGTCAGTAGTAATAATTAAAGCATCAGTATGGGGTCCTCTTAGTCCCCCTCCATCTTCTGGTCCGAAGGATATCTTCGGAGTCACCTCCATTTTTCCTACTTCATTCATTTCGATCATCCTCTTCTCCGGATTGGTTTCCATTTCTCGGGCACTTTTCTTCCTGGCTCGGAAGGAATCTCCCACCGCTGGTCCTCCTACAATGATCTGGATAAAATCTCTTTTCTGGACTGGAGGTTTCTCAGCCTCCTCTTTTCTCCTTTTATCAAGCTCATCTGTCTTCTCTTCAGGTTCCCTTCTTTTGCTTCCTCGAGAGCTTTGTCGATCTCGGTACACAAACTCCTTTAAATGTCCTGCCTGGATCAACCTTTCTATTTCGTCCTTCAAATGAAAACATTGGTTTGTATCATGACCATAATCATTATGAAAGCGACAAAACTTATCTAATTTTGGCTTCAACGGCCCCCGACCCCTTGACCAGGGGAAGTTCATCTCAAGAAGATCTCCTGCCACCTCCAAAACCTCAGCTGGCTGGATCTTCAGGGGTGTATATTTTTCAAATCTCGGTTGTGGTCCATTAAAGGATCTTGCGCCTTCCGACCTGTCCTCCATTTTGTTTTCTGCCCTTGACTCTGTCCTCCCTTCGTTCCTACCCTTCCGAGAATCTGAGTCTCTTCTTTTATCGCTAGACTTGGTTTCTGCCTTCTTGGCCTTTCTGATTTCCTCCAGGGTAACGTACTTCTCCGCCCTATTTAGTAAGTCGTCGAAGGACGTTACCGGCTTCTTAGCGAGTGACGAGAATAATTCCCCATCCCGTAATCCGTTAGTTAGCGCGTTAGTTTTCACTTCTGGAGTAGCGGTAGGGACCTCCAGGGCAGCCTGATTAAACCGCTTCAGAAATTCTCTCAAACTTTCATTTTCTCCCTGTCTCATGTTGAAAAGAGTCAGGGTGGCTCTTGGCTGCCTCCTGGCACTAGCGAACTGGTGCAAGAACATCTTGCTGAAACCTGCAAATGAGTGGATACTATTTGGGCCCAATTGGCTGAACCATTGTTGGGCAGCCTTTGACAAAGTGGTTAGAAAGACCCTACATTTTACCCCCTCCCCATATCGATGTAATAAGGCAGCATTCTCAAAACGGACTAAATGTTCATAAGGATCCGTGGTTCCGTCATACTCAAATGTCAAAGGTTTAAAATTAAAAGGCAACTCATCACTTAGAATATCCTCAGAAAATTGACAACCAGCCATATGTCTAACATCACTTACCTGTTTCAGCTGCTTCCTCATTGTCTCCATCTCCTTCTGAAGGGACAATAATCGATGACTAACTCCCCCATCATAGGTTGGATCTGAACTCTCACCCATGTCCATTGTTTCCGTCTTCCAAGGCGGGCTATCTCGACCCCCTCCTCTCCTTGGGTGAGGGGTTTCCTCATCTGGTGTTTGCTTCTTCCGAGGATCCCCTTGATCTGCATGAGATTCTTCTCCATATCTGCGTCCAGTCGGCTCATAAGGGACCTGGCTCCCCCTCTCCCTTGAATCTCCTTCAGGTCCAGGAGGATGTAACCTCGTCTGGATCCTTCCCGCAAAAGCACTTTCTACCGCTTTAGCGACCAATTCTCCTAACTGGTCCATACTGACAGTCACCATTGTAGAGTTTGGTGGTGCAGGATGAGGTATCTCCCGTGAAGCTGCTACAGGAGTAGGACCTTAAAGTTGGGATACCGGTGTTGTCATCCCTCCTCCAGTTCCCTGGCTTGAGGACTCTACATGTGTGGTGCCTCCTCCCCGACCCGCACCTCCCACCGGGACCGAATCCGCTGACGTCTTCTAGAGAGGGGAGGCAGTGGGATTCCCCCTCCCAGCCATCCGCGCGTCTCCCATAAATGTCGGGGGAGGTGTCGGGGCCGTAGTTCCTTTACCCATAGGCGGCATCCCATAAAGTGGTGGTGCAGTTGGGGTCTGTTGAGGACTCTTGCCGACGTTTCCGGTAGAGCCTTGCTGGGCAGGTTGATCCCCAGCCATTTCGCAATTAACTTGCAGAGATTCTTACTTGGAAACAAGGGTTTAACTCACGTCTTTAGCCCTGTGTTCCCACAGACGGCGCCAATTTGGTGTGGAAAATTATGTCCACGGTTTGACTAAGAATTCAACGAAGATTTCGGTGGTTGAATTTAGGAATAAAAGGCTCCAAACTTCCGTATGCAGGGACCTCGCCAGATTGCTCGCAGGTACCTGAAAAACACGCCGGAGGGGGTTCCGACGTAGACTCTCCGACGCTCAAGTCAGTGACTGTTTTTTCTCACGTAAAAGGGATAATAAGAGCTTGAACTTTAGATATCTTAGTAAAGTATGTGCTTGTGTCTCTTATGATACCTGGAAGGAGGTATTTATACACCTCCGATGGAACGCCCCCCATCTTCCTTCTCCTCCTCCCACATTCCCGTCGTGGGTCTAGTTCTCTTCCTTCTCCTTTTCCCATGTTTGCACGTTCTTTCCCCTGGTTTTCGGATTAGATTAACAGCTTCTCTCTTACCCCGTGTATTTCTCAACGGTTAGGCTTGTAGACTTCAGTTTCCTGGATATCCGGAACTGAATCTCTCTTCCACTCCATCTGACTCACTCGGATCCTTCATCATGAGCCGTCGATAGCCCCTCTTTCCTACGGTTGAGATATGCTTCACTCCTTTAGAACAAATCTTCCCACAGGTCTCGGTAACGCCCTTTGGGCCTCGATTAAAGACCCGAATCTCCTCAACCCACTATCGTTTGGGCCGCTTGGCATAATCTGGTCCAAGTACTTGATGTTTATTCCCCTAATATAGGCGATCAAATCTTCGGGCTTCATCTCTTTAGATCCCTCTGGGCTTAGGGCTCCTTTGGGCCCAGTTGTCCCTCTAGCTCGAGCCCCATAGCCTGTATTCTTCCGTCAATTACTCTAGTTAAGAATGCCACACATCACCTGCTTACTGGCTAACACAAATATCCTCCATCAATAATAATCATAAGATTCGTTGATATCATGCTTTAACAACAAAAAAAAAAAGGAACCGATGATAAAATATTTTACGTGAAATATTAGTACAAATTGAAAAACAGTTGAAAACTTGCGGATTTTTTGCATAATGAATCGGGTCAAATAAATTTGTAGATTTTTCGCAGATTGAATCGGGTCATTATGACTTCTTCTTTTATCTTATTTTTCTTTTCATTATCTTTTTGTTGTGGAAAAACGATTTTTCCATACTTTAACTCGGTGCGTTTTAATTACTTTTTTTCTACACAAACAGTCTCTCAACGTTGCTTTTTTGTGTATGTTTACCTAATTTACACGTAAGTGATATGAAAACGCCACCACTATAAAGTACAAATAAAAATTTCTAATTGTACCTCTTTATATTTATTTGACTAATTAAAAGCGAAACAAATAGTATCTTGACCTTTGCCTACCCATTTCTTCAAAAAAATTAACTTTCCAGTAGCCTACCACGACTTCTTCTTTCAAAAAAAATCAATGAAATATAAACCTACTAACATATGGATCGAACATGATAAGACATTTTGAATGTTCATTAAAAAAATATCATCGTATAATTAGAAATGTATGTAAGTGGATATAACAAATCTTTTTAGTAATTTTTGTGAACTTTTCTCAAGCACAAATGCTAAAAACGCCTATATATTGGGTTAAATTTCTTTTAATTATATGTATCACAATTTCTCATGCGAAATTTATTCGAGTATGAAATTGATATTATTACTTTTGTAAACCATTACTCGTATTTAATATTATGATCTCAGCTATAGTGATTTCAGTCGATAAATATTAAGTTATTAATTTATACAATGAACAAGTTTCATTGGAAACTTACTCTATACACATTAGTCTTACTGATTTAAATTTGAAATATAACTATTGATATCATCTGTGTCAATTTAAGTACAATTTGATGCTATAGTCGAGCTATATGACTGTATATACCTTATTGATAGGTTTAAAGATTTAGGGTCCGTTTGGTATAATTTGGAAATGATAATGATAATAAGTATCATTGAGAGGTCAATTATTAAGGGTTATTGATGTTAAAATATGAACATTGGGTATCAGTGTATCATGTGAGGTGGGTTGAGTGAGTAAGTGTAATCAATTGCTTACTTCTATTCTCATTATTTGTGTATCAAAACTACCAAACAACATTAATAGAAGTGATTATCATTACACACCTCCATTACCCCTAATTCAACGACCCTTTAGATGATGGAACACGTATGCACCAGTTATGCCGTATAATTTAAATGCATTTTTGAAACGTTGAATTTGTTTATTTTAAAAGTTCAAATTGTTTACTCAAAACGTTCAACTTGTTACATTTTGATAAAATCAAATTAAATATTTTAATTAAACTAGTTGCACGTTTATAAAAATGTACCTGCACATGCACGTTGGTAAAGATGTACCGACGGTCCGGCACATCTTGTGCACAAAGAGACTAATGACAAAACCAACCGTCAATTTCAAAATATGGTCGATTTTTTTTAAAAAAAATTTATCTTTTTTTTTTTTTAAATAAAATAAAAATGAAATTCATTCAATCAAGCACAAGGGGTGCTCAAAACTCAATCAGTACAAGTTTACATGATTCAAGTTCACACGATTCAAACCGTCAAACTCACAACTTTAAAGGAATACAATTAAATGGATGACTCTCCCAAATATGAAAAGGAACCACAAAAGATAATGGGCAGTGGACGCGAATCCACTTTCACGAGCAAAATTTTATTTCGTTCATTCAAAATATACGAGCCCTTCTTGAAGATGAACGAATTACGTGCCTTTCAGATTTTCCAAAAAGTAACTTGCCAGATCAAGCCTGCAAATTTTCAAAATATAATGGATGCACAGCACAGCGCGCTTTCGTCATAATAAACTAGGCTCCCTTCCTTCCCAATCGTTGCAAACATTTGAAGTTACTCTATCTGACTATGAGATATTAACTAAGAAAGTTCATATATTCATTTCCCTCATGATTGAGTACTTATTGATTTTTTTGAAGGTACTAGTGTAAATATTTTTTACAACACACCAAACTTTACGAAGACATCTCATGCCCCTATTTTAGTCGATAAAATAACTGTATACAACAATATATGATTTGTTAAGCTACAAGAAAATAAAAAATTGCTTACAAAAAATTTCAAATGACTACAAAATTTTCTTACAAAAATGATGTAGTCCTTAAAAAGTGAGGGTTGTCTACAATTTGTCTACCAACTTTTAGAATAATCTTTTAAAAAATACCTGCACAAATAATTTTTTAGACGAACAAATTACCTACGAGCAATCTACTTATACATTTGTAATTTTCGCAGGCAGACTTACCAACACAAATAATTTTCTAGCAATTTACATTTTCGTAAACAATTACATTTGTAATTTAAAATAGCCTTTATAATTATAAAATTATATACTCCCTCCGTCTCATAGCTAACGGTAAAATAACCATTATTTTTGTATCATAGTTAATGGTAAAGTAGCCAAAAAATACAAATCCGTTCTAACTAACACTCTCTCAATACCAACTTATTTACTATAAGTCACTCTCTCATACCCTCAACACTTTATCACTTTATCATCTTTAATAAATATTATTCAACTATTTAATAAAGTTGATTTCCTCTTTCTACCGCCAACACTTTATCCATATTCCACTAAATTCTTATGAACAGTCAAAATCCCATTAACTTTGGGACGAAGGGAGTAGATTACTATTGAAGGACGAAATTATTTTCGTTGAAAATTTCGTAGAAATGTTTAAAAAAGATTGAAAAATTTCGTAGGCAATGCACTATTTTTTTGTAGTATTAGGATCAACTATTTTTTTTAAAAAATACACATATTAATTAATTATTTTTAATAAAAAATACTCTCTCCATCCACCAATCTTATACCTGATCCTTTTTGCACATGTTTTAAGGAAAAAATAGATAAAGTAGATAAAATAAGGGTATTATGGGTATTTTGAGATTTATTTATTAATAAAGTGGTTGGTTGTGAGTGAAAGTACAATGACATTTGAAGTAATTAAATGATGGTTAGAGGATAAAGATAAAGTAATTTTTTCCATAAATGGAGTATGCATAAGATGGTGGACAGACAAATAAAGCAAGTGTACATAAGCTTGATGGACGAAGGGAGTATTAATTATATACTCAGACAAATTGATGTACACATAACATGAGTATTGTTACTCATTTTAGAAAATATTAATTTTAAAAAATGTACTCCATACAAAATTTTTCTAATAATAATTCATCATCATTCCTCAAATTACCTACAAATAAATCGCATGCGGAAATGTAATTCATAGTTAAATTTATTTGTATGTGTTATTTACAAAAATATCGAGATTAAAGAGTTTGGGTGTGGCTTAGCATTTGGTAATAAAAAAAAGTAATTGTAAGTGTTGTATACCAATAAATGTCTATGATTGAGTAATGAGATGAATGTTCTTTAATAAATGTGAGAGAACAATTCATGAGAGATTTGGTGAGTAATCAATTCTTATGTTATTGAGTTTTAAATGTCAACTATTTATAATACTATTTGGGAGAGTGAATCTCACTCTCCTATCTAGCTATACAATGGGCATTAAACGCCTACAAAGTTATTAAATGTTGAAAATCGCCGTATATGGCTGTCACTAAAAGGTAGCAGTAGGTCGATTGAGGTCGGCCTATCTCGTCTTGTTTGATCGCTGACTTTTCATACAAATCCCCGAATTTCAGCCAGAAGCTTGCGTAGACTTCCTAAAGTAGATTGCTAAATATGTCCTATCGCCGATATTCTCTAATTTCGACATGGTCAAGGAAGATTTCTTAAATGGAATCTTTGACGCACGTCACATCACAATTAATGCTTACTACCCCGCTTGGTTGAGCTCCTCGTTATACTTGGTCAGCGAGATATCGAGGTCGCTAAACAGCCGACGTTGCGTAACTCATCGAATTTAATTAAGTCCTTTAGATAGGAAAAAAAATGTGAGATAAGGAGGTGGATTCCACCTCGCATTTTATCACACACAACGATAGGCAATTTCAAATTACAAATGTAATTGCCTCAATATAAATTGACTACGTAATTATTTGTGTACATATTTGTTTGCCTACAAAAATTATACATGTGTAGGTGATTATGGGTTGAATTGCATGATTTTCATGTTATATTTGGAGTTATTAAGGGGTGATTTGATGAGATTTGCTTGAATTGATATAAATTATGCTACTAAACCTTCTACAAAACATTGATTCCTTTGAGTTAGTATGTGGGCTATGTGGGTAGAAATCATTTTTCTCTAATAAGGGTATATATGTATTTTCATTAAAAAAATGGATAAATATCTTCTTCTTTTTTATGAAAAATAAGAAGATATATTTATTTGTTAATAAAAGTTGGTATATATCTTTTTATCCCGGTAGGGTATGTATGATTGGCATATTTATTATATTATTTCAATGAATATAGTGCATATATTAATTAAATGCACCACCTTTATGAAAATAAATTTATCTATCGTATTGGAAATAGACTCTTTAAATTTAAAATTATTAATTTATAGATAAATTAATATCTCTCTAAAATAATACTCTCTCTGTCCACCAAAACTGTGTTCATTTCGTTTTGACATGTTGTACGGGAAGGTAAATAAGTCAATTTATGACTAACATAATTGATTGTGAGTAGAGTATAATGATAACTTGACTAATTAAGTAATTGTGGACGATGAAGATAAAAAAATTGTGTCCATAAACATTCTTAATTTACCTTTCCGCATAACATGTCAAAACGATATGAACACAATTTTGGTGGACGGAGGGAGTAAATTTTACCGATCCAAACAATATTAATTTATAGAGGTTTTACCCGTGTATATGATTTCGCATATCCATGCACATTTTGTTTGGGTTTTTGAATACATTTGTACTCAAGTAAATAATACTCCATCCGTTCATATCAGTTTCCACATCGATCTGGGCACGTAAATCAATGAAAAGTTACTTTTTTGCTTTATTAAAATAATAAAAGAAGGGTATTTTGGTCAAATTAATATTAATTGTATGAATGTTAATTAATTGTATTAGAAAAATAATGACATAGATGATAATAAATATATATTGTGAGGGTAAGAATTATATGTAATTTTTTTTTTGTGTGTGTGTGAAAACTAATGTGAAACAAATAAAAAAGAAAATTGTGAAAACTGATCATTTTGGATGAAAAGGAGTACCATATTTATCTTTTTAAAAAGACTTAATTGTGAATAAAATCACCGTCTTTTCACAAATTGCAATCTAATCTAAACTTTTGAATTTTAGCGAACAAATCATCACTTTTACTCTTTTTTGCAATTTCAACTTCGGGCAGTTTGCCTTCTTGCCCGAAAATTTATGTGTACAAAAATTGCACCATCGTCAGCCCAGTAAGCATCCACGTCAAAAAATATTTATTAACATAATAAATAAAAATTTAAAAACAAATTAATATAATATATACTAAAAATGAATTTAAAAAATAAAATAGAAATTAAAAGAATAAAATAATTAAAATTAAAAATCAAATATTCATCCTCTTCACATCTTCATTCTTGAGAAAAAAAAATTCAATTACACAAAAATCTCTTCATTTTCAACATAATGTTGCCTCCGCCGCTACCCCCAAAGACACCATCCCACCGTTGCCCCACCCCGATCCCACGTTCCTTTCGTCATCGCATCTTCACAAAGTAATTTTAATTCTGCAAAAAAATTCAAAATTCTCTAAATTCTAATTACACAAAAAATTTCAACATCCAATTACTAAAATATTTGTTGCTTCAATTACACTAAATCAAACTATTCTGCAATTAAAAAAAACAAAAAAACAAGGTCGCTATATATACCATGCTCCTTTACAAAAAACGAGCTCCCATTTCAAGAGTCGGGTATGAAGTAGCGTGAGCGGTGACCCAATTCACATTTCAAAATTGATTCAAGTGTTGAGGGAAGGAAATATGAATGTAAAATGGAGGTGTCAGCTGAAATTTTTTGTAGAACCATTTTTTTTTTCGAGGATGAAGATGTGAAGAGGATGAATATTTATTTTTTAATTTTGCATTTTAATTATTTTATTTTATTCTCTACTTTGTAAATTCATTTTTAGTATATATAATATTAATTAATTTATTTATTTATTTATTATGTTAATAAATATTTTTTGACGTGGATGCTTACTGGGCTAATGATGGTGCAATTTTTGTACACATTATTTTTGGGCAAGAGGGTAACCTGCCCAGAGTTGGAATTGCAAAAAAGAGTAAAAGTGATAATTTATTTGCCAAAATTCAAAAGTTTATATTAGATTGCAATTTGTGAAAATGTGATGATTTTATTCGCAATTAATGTCTTTTAAAAAATAGATTTTGCCTCAATTAATTAATTCTTATCCAAGAGTTGCAATTAATTGATTTTCTTATCCAATGTTACAATTTTTGCATTATAAATAAATTATCAACATTTACATTTTTCACAGAACTACAATTGCTTTTGATAAATTAGTTGCTTTATCAACAGTGTTATTTTCAACTTGAACCATGCCGACTAATCAAATTTCTCAATTTTTTATTTTTTCAACTTTAACAACAATGTTATTGCTTGTTAGTGATTATTTTGTTGGAACAGATTCCGAATCTATCAATGGTTCTATTGTTAATTTCTCACCTGTAGTAGCAACATTGTACGAGAGTCCAGAAGGACCAGGAAGTGGTAATAATTAAAATACTTTTAATTTCTTTTATTTTTTACTTATCATTAATTTATGAATATATTTGCGCTTAAAATACGATTTTCATTTAATTAATATAATTGTAATTTTTTTCCACTTATAATTTTTATTTAGGGGGAGCATGCTGATATAAACAAGATTTGGGAGGTCCTCCATATTATGATTTTACAACAGCAGGAAATGACAACTTATTCTTAAATGGAAAGGGGTGTGGAACTTGTTATCAGGTTTCAAGATTATTTCTTTTACGCGCATATATTACTATATAAATATTTAACACGCATAATGGTTTATTATTATTATTATTATTATTATTATTATTATTATTATTATTATTATTTTGGTGAGAGTGAGATATTATATGTATGAGAAAAGAAAAAGGATAAAAAGAAGTAATGCCAAAATTTTACCTTTATTTTAAGATTTAAAACTGAATATATATAATCGATATTATTTTAATCAAAATGTTGGTTCGATTTGCTCTTAAAAAAAGGTAAATTAAAATTAGGCCAGACTTCAAACCAAATTGAACGGCAAATTTTTTGTTTGTTAAATGGTTTTTGTGAATATTTTTTTTTTTTGCTTAAATTCTAAAACTATATAGAGAATATTATACAACTAATTTATTAGTCCTTTTGACCAGCACGACAAGTTGAATTGAATTGTTGAACTATATTTGTTTTAAAAAAATATCATCCAAATAATTTTTTTAAAATAATAAAATATTGCTCAAATAATTAAAACTTCTGATTTTGAACAAAATAATAAAAGTAAATTACTCATGATTTGCTTGAGAAAGATTTATTTGCTTATTTGTTTCTACATTAATGTTTGTTCATATCAATAAAGATGAACCACAAATTAATTTATTTTTTAATTAACAATAATTTTCAGGTGAAATGCACAGAAAATCCCCTTTGCTCAACATATCCAATTACTATAACAATCACAAATTATTGTCCGGGCGCTTGCAACAATGAACCTTTTCATTTTGATTTAAGTGGTAAAGCTTGGGATCTTCTATAGTCAGAAATGAGTTTGCTCTTCCTGATGTTAGGGAATTCTTTGATACCGTTAGATCATTGATCCAACGTAAAATATTAATTTTAAATGATTGCACTTTGTGTTAGTGTATTAGCTATGTGCATACTGCAATCGCACTGCATCGCCCTATCAATAAATTAAATTAATATTTATAAAATGATAAAAATATCCTTTTCATTTCAACAATTAAAAAAATAAATTGTAAAATTACATATATTGACATTTTATTTTAAATAAAATACTTTTAAATTCAATTAAAATGATAAATATATTATAAAATAAAAATATCCTAATCAGCATTATGATTGCCCTAATTTTTTCAGTCGTGGAAGAAAAGAAAAAAAAGAATGAACGATGATAGAGCAAGAAAATCTACAAAAATAAATTTCACTCAATTCCAAATAGAAGCAAAACATCAGTGTTGAAGAGGGTAACACAATTGAAAAGCAAAACAAATTTCACACAATGATATTTAACACTTTGTTCAAAGATTGGCCCTAAATCCCCTGAAGTACTTTTGTTCTAAGAGTTTGTCCTTTAAACTTTTGATTCCCCGTGCCCTATCTTGTTTGGCTCCGATGGAATTTTTTAGCCTCTGTATTTTGTAAGGTTTGGGGTGCCTTTTTTTTTTAATTAAAATATTTTTCGTCAATAAAAAATAAAGATGATTGGTATTATTTTTTGGGATGGAAAAGTAGTTGGAAAAAGATTTTAAAACCAATATAATTTTTAATGCAGATTTAGAGTTTTTTAATGGCGGTTTACAACTTTTCATCATCCTATGGGAAGAAGATGATGATAGGAGGAGAAAAAGGAAGAGAAGTCTAATTATTTCAAGGATATTTTAGTTAATTTACATAAGGCTATTTTAATCTAAATTTTATTAGGTTGTGTATCAAAATTTTGGGGGCTTCGTTTAATAATTATTAAAATATCATAATTTTTTTTTAATATTAATAAAAGGATTTTTCAGTAATTTTATATGTTTTCTAAAATAAATAAATTATTTTGTCTCAATCTAAACTAGATTCTTAAATTACGTTTGATGATTACGTTTAATTTTTTATTGGTCTCCTAAGGTTAGGGAGAGCGAAGTTGTTTTTTACCATAGAAAAGCCGTAAAGCTTTTGGAGCTTTAGCCAAACGTGGACAAGAGAGCAATTTACGCCAATATGAAAGAATTAATATTCAATATCAAAGGTATACAATATATATTATTAAATAAGTATATATTTTTAAAATGTATTAAATCCTCAAATTACAATTCCTACATTATGTTGCACATTTTTTGCAGGGTAAATTGTGGATATTAGCAGACACAAGTTTCAACAATTGAATCGAGAAAGACATGGGTAGCCACAAGAATAATACATGATAATTGGAATAATATAGTTTTTTGGGTCCAATATACAAGTCTTGGAGCTTTGAATATTTTCATTTTTTTTTCGAAACCTGAATATTTTCATTTTGAAATGTGAAATTCTTGAAACTTATTCATTATGTTATGTGTAGGTTTGAATAATATATTTAATATTTGTGGCTTCGTTTCTATTTTCTTCAGTTTTAAATTTATTTTTTGCATCAATACAAAAACTAATATTTGTCTTTAAATAAGTGTAATTAAGCAAAAATATATTCTAATTGCACAAAAACTTATAAAATTTAACAATATAAAACATTATTTATGCAATTATTTTTTATTACTCAGTATCCGACCCAAGAACAAACTAAGCTGGGGGATCAGAACCCATCGTCAACTAGCGCGGACACTATTTATGCATTTATGAATTCAATCAAATATCAATTTCCTACATAACTCAAAAGCTCTCTCTTAATCGTGTGCATGATAATAATTTTCATATTTAAATATTAGTGATTTGTGAAAGGTAGATGATCTTTCTCGCAAACTGTCAAATTTCGACTACATCTTTTTTTTTTTTTGAGCGCAATTTTAACCACACCTTAAGAGCGACATTTCGAGTTAATTTCACAAATCGTCCTGTATTTATATCTGAATCCAATTTTAATTTTTTATATTTTTTATTTTATGAATTTTGATCTTTTTATTATTAGTTTTGGTCATTTTTAATAGAAATTTTAAAACTAGACCGGAAAATATTGCTACTGAAATTTTAAAAATTCGTAGATAATCCTTATCATTTAATAAACAAATTGTTTTGTTGGAAAACTCTATACTATTTAATAAATTGTGTAGTCAATTCTTTAATTTATTGTGGTGGTGGTAGACAATTGATTCCAAGATAGGAATTTCGGAATGCCCATTAAATAATTTTTTGTAATAACTCCGTCTCCCAAAAGTATGTTCAGAAATTGAAACAGACTTTAAAAAAAGGTAAATTAAGTACGTTTATGAACATAACTTTAATTATTTTCATCATCCACCCTACCACTTGCGCCCCTCATTTAATTTTAGACTCAAGTTTGATTCGCTTTAATCTAATTAGAGTTATGAGAGTTATAAGGTGGATTGACAATTTAAATGAAGATTTTGGGTCTTGGTGTCTTAACTACTAACTTAACAACTAACTTTGCTCCATCAAAAAATAATAATTTATTTTCATCATCCAACAATCACTTAATTACTCAAATCATTATTATACTTTACTCACAATCAATTATATTATTCATAAATGGACTTAATTTATATTTTCGTAAAATCTATTTTACCTATCTAAGCATACTTTTTTAAGGACGGGTGAGTATTATACAATATTCTACATGCAACACAAGTTTGTTCTATATTTTTGCATATTTTAGAGTTTGAATCACAAATGGTCTCATAACTTTAATCATAAATGGTCCCATAATTTTAGTCTCAAATATATTTAGTCCTGTAACTTTTTTATCATCGATTTAGTCCCAATAACTTTGAGAATGTCCAATTTTAGTCCCAAATCGATCGAAAAAACTCACGACGTCAATTTGGAGCTTTCCGGCGGATACTGTGGATTGACTGCCACATGTATTTTTATTTGTGTTTGACTAATTCTTGTCGTCAATTTTGGTTCAATTTCAAGTTTTTTAAAAAAGTTTTTTTTAATTATATCTTAAAATTCCAAATTTGTTTAAAAAAAACGCGACAATCCAAATACAACATCCGGTCGAAAAAAGCCCCAAATTAAAACGAAAAGGCGACATCGTTTTTGAGTTTTCCGATCGAACTTGAGATTAAAATTGAATATCACAAAATTATTGAGCTAAATCGATAATAAAAAAAATAATGAGACTAAATCTATTTAATACAAAATTTATGAGACCAATTGTGATTTAAACTCCATATTCTACAATCTACATGCTACACATACGACTTGCATTGATTGCAATAAGTAACAATTTCTTGAATCCAGCCAATACAATTTATTGCTTTTGTATCTCACTAAAAAAATCAGAGGAATAAAAGAAAATTTAAAATAATAGTTTAAGGGGGGTTGTTCATCATTAAGTAAAACAGAGAAAATATAAAAGTACAACTTTATCCCCCAAGACAAGAAAAGTTTCACTTTCATCACGCGTTGTGCCTAAAAGTCGTGCCCACCTTGAAAGAATTCGCTGCGATTATTTAAACGCAAAGATTGCCCAAAATTCTGCATCAATCAACAGAAAACACTATCGCATTCCAAAATTCGAATTGGCTGCTCAATTTCTTACTAATTTGGATGTATTATTTCGTTTAAAATAATTTAAACTTTTTTTGGATGTATTCTTTTCAAAAACTTATAAACACCATCCAATTGCTGGAGGGAAAATACGACCCCACCTTATAGTTTTGAGACTATAATGTATACAAATTTCATTAATTAAGTGCAGTGCAAATAAATATATATACTTATTTTATGTTATATGCAATAAATATTTGCCCTTCCTCACAATATTTGCCCCTGAAAATAATATGAATGATGAATAGGTTCAAAACCATCATGGTGGTTTCAATTGATTTTTTTCTCGTATGTAAATTATTTTCCAATATTTTAGAAGGGAAAATTAATCTTTTTGTCATGTAATTTTAACCTATTTTAATAATGATTACTAATTTACGATTTTTTATTTTAATTCTGTAACTTTATAAAATTCAACTTTTCATTTTGTCACCTTGCAGGTGATATGACTAAAAAATCGAATTTTTCTAAATTATAGGACTGAAATTAAAATTCGTAAATTATGATCTTGATCCTGTAATTTTATAAAATTTGAATTTTTAGTCTTGTCACCTACTATTGCAGGTAACTAGTCGGTGACAGGACGAAAATGTCAAATTTTGTAAAGTTACAGGATCAAGATAAAAAATCATAAATTAATAGGACCAAGATAAAAATGACTCAAAATTACATGACAAAAAGATATATTTTTTCATTTTAGAACTAGAACTTACTAATAGATTATTTTTTACCTATTAATAAGTTGATCCAAAATTTTGTATTTATTTATAAATTTTTCATTTTTTTTATGTTCGATCGAGCAAGGATAGAGAAAAAAGTTAATTCAACATCTAAAAAATGAGTTTAATAGGTGATACAGCGACAATTAGCTATTCACAGTCACAACAGACAACATGCATCTGTCCTATTACTGATATAATGACACGTTGAATTCGTTTTAAATTAATTTACTTGGTGATTATTTGTATGATAAAGTCTTGTATTAACATTATGCATAGTGCAATTCAAATGTATTTTTTAAAATATAAATTTAATTTATTAAAATGTATAACTTATTGAGGGTAATATAACAAGTTTAATATTTTAGTATAATTAAATTGAACAAATATAAAACAAATTATATTTATTAAAAATGTACTCTCTCCGTCCCATTATTTATGGTAAAGTAGCCCATATTTTTGTCTCAATCTTTATGATAAAGTTACTTACACACTTTATCACTTTATCACATAAAATATTAATAAACAACACTTTTTACCCTCAATTATCCACCACTTTATCATATAAAATACTAATAAACAACTCTTCTTACCCCACCACTTTATCACTATTCCACTAAATTCTTATGAACAGTGAGAATCCCATAAAGATTGGGATGGAGGGAGTATTTGAATTGTACGATACACCTAGATCACATGAGACTTGTTCTATTCGTAGATCATCTCTTTGAATAAATTACTGTTAAAAGTCTAAATTACAGAAGTCATATTTTTTGGTTTTTGAATTTGTCTTTTCGTTGCTCTTTTTTGGTGGACTTGCATTCAAATGCATGCATCTTGATCTTACCAAACATATGAAATTACTTATTTGGCAAAGTTTCATATGAAATTGATTTATCGTGAACCACTCATACTATTGCTTGTAAAAATTAATACTATAGTTACTATAATATTAATTTCTATAAGCAATAGTATGAGTGATGTACGGTAAACCAGTTTTACATAAAACTTTCTCTACTTATTTATTTATTTATTAAGACAAAATGAGATGGCTCCTATGGCAAAAGAACTAATACCATAACCATTTAGAAGGGTTAAAGAAAAAAAAACATCTAGAGCCCATTTGGCATGACTTGAGAATAGTAATAGTAATGAATATCATTTAGAGATCAATTGATTGCTTACTTGATTAAAATATCAACAATGAATATCATTTAAGAATGGTTGAGTGAAGAGTGGAACTAAGCAAGAAAAATAGGATAATGAAAATAGGATAATCAATTACTTACTCATATTCCATTATAAAAATGTAATAAACATGTCAAGTATTTTTTATGGAAATAATTCTCATTACCAAATAGCAAGCGGAACTTTATTTATCTATTTATTAAAGTCATATTTTGAAAAAAATCAATTTAAAAAATTGAACTTTCACACTAAAAGTCTTCGGATTCTAATCTTAAACGGGTACTACCCGATTAGAGTTTTATGATGTTATATTTAAAGGGTCTGGTTATCCACACCCCCAAGTTAACTACCAAATATACCCTTTTAAAAAAGAGTGGGTTTCCTGTGCACCAAGTGTACCGTGCACTCGGTATAGGAGTGACCCATTAAGAAAATGAGACATTGTCATTAGTGAAAATGAGGATCCACGATAAAAAAATGGACAAGATCAAAGTGAGTGTACGGATCTAGAGTCTGTGTACCAAGTGCATATGAGACATTGACTTTAAAAAAACCTTACTCCCTCTTCTCCCCTTTCTAATTTCTCTCTTTTTTCTTTTCTACATTTTGCCTCCTCCACTCCGACCAATTCCATCGTCCCTCAGCCGTAGGTAGGAAATTCTTCCAATAACAAAAATATATTTTTGGCAGTATTTTGGGAGGGGCAGATTGCCACCGCCGCACACCCACCACCATCCAGCCGCCTTCTTCTCTGCAATTTTTCGCCTTCATTGTCCAATCTTCACTTGTTGCCATTGTTTTGAAGATGATGAATGAAAAAAAATTGGATTTAATTATTAGTTTGGAGGTTGTATTTCATTAACAGTTGATTTCAACCCGTTCTTACATTGGGACGGATATTGGGGGTGTGTATAACCGGACCCATATTTAAATTAGCATTTCGGCCTACCCTGGTATGACTAAATGGGCCTTACCTATTGGGCCAATATGTGGGTCTTACTTCCTGGGTCAAGATTTGGGTCTACTAGAGTCCAATTCCAATCATTCTGGATTCGAATTTTATTGGATCCTCAATATAGTTTACACTTTACAGTTTTAGTTTTTTTTATTCGAAATTTATACTTTAGATTTTGTCTTTTTTTTTCCCGGTTATATATGTTCACGTTAGTCGCACAAAATCGAATTACGTTAAGTAGTAGTAGTACTTAATTACTGAGTATATTTACTCAATCTTAGTATAAATTTATTTATATACAATTAAAATTATTTTTACACTGAAAATCGTAAGCTAAATGAAGTTCGATCATAATATTAGTTCATTAAAAATGAAATGCACTTAATTATTTTTACTAAACCGATTGGAATGCCATAGCCAGGCTCGATTAATTATTTTTACTATACCAATTGCAGACAAATACATGCAGTTATAATTAAACAAGGTATGCAAGCAATAAATAATGTCAATCAGTGTCTTTCTAGTTTCTCGTGATGTGGGAAATGCTCCGTATTATGGATATGCGGCAGCAGGAAACAACGAAAATATTTCTTTTAAAATTATTTCTTTTACTCTTATTATTTTAAATTTTAAATCACGAAGTGAGATTGATATATATATATATATATATATATATATATATATATATAGCATTGTTAATCCGGCGCGGGCTAACGGACCTACCTGCTTAAACCTATTATTATATATTGGGGTTAGGGCGAAGAATGGGAGGCCCGTTTAAAATCGGGCCTTTTTTGCCCGGATCGATTAACCTCATACTAAACAGACCAACCCTGCTTAGCCCGCTTATATTTATATATACTCATTTTTTTTTTCTAATTTTTTAATTAATTTTTTTAAAGTTTTTTTTCAATTATGGCCAATCAATTACAAATTAAATATTTCTATTTGATTTAGTCAATTAATAATTAATCCTCTCCAATTCAATATTTTTTAACAGTTTTGAATTTCTATTGAATTGAATAAATAAGTAAAATATTAATTCAATATAAAATAATAATATAATATTTTTATAAATTCTATTATGAAATTTGTTCATAATATGAAACTGATATCATTATAATTATAAATTAATATTATGATATTAATTTATAAATGTGATGATACAAATTTTATATTATTAACTAATTTCATGAGAACTTTGCTCAATTACGTTATTAAAGATGATGAGAACTAATTTTATATTTTGAACATTTGTTATTAAAGATGATGGGGCAGTCTGGATCGAAATTTTTGTCATTATGTAATGTTAATGTTTGAACATTTTTTTTTTAATTTTTTTCGGAGCCCGTTAGGTGGCCTGTTTAGCCCGCAACCCGCTAGGGTTAGGGTTAGGTCTCAACTATTAGAGGCCCGTTTAAAATGAACCGCTTAAGGCCTGAGACCGTTTGACCTGTAGCCCTGTAGGGCTGGCCCTAATGGGTTAGGGCCGACCCGTTTAACAATACTATATATATATGCGTGTGTTGATAAAAAAAAGTTGCAAATGAAGTAATACCGAAAATTTTACCTTAATTAAAAAGTAAAAAATGAACATGTATAAATATCGATGTTTATTTGGTCAGACTTGAACGAATTCGATTGTTCCATTTCCAGTCCTGTTAAATGTTTGTGAATAAATATTTCTTTCTTTCTTTCTTAAATGCTAAAAATATATAGAATATACTATGAATAATATATTAAATTATAGGGCTAATTTATTAGCTGAAAGACCATCACGACAAGTTGAATCGATTTGTTCCGAAAGAATTTCGTCTCATTTAAAAACTCGAACTTGTAAAGAGACAGAAAATTAATTCTTTGTATAAAGTTATCTAGTCTCTCCTTCACTTGTGGGTTGGATTGTCGTTTACTTGTGGATTGTGTTGTCATTTGGGTTGTCAACTCTATTACTAGGAGGAAGGAGAAATCCAACAAATGTATAATTTAGTGTGGGTAGAGTCTTCATTATTGGGAGGAAGATGAAGCCCAACAAATGTATAATTTAATGTGGGTAGAGTTTTGTTGTCAGACTGTCAGCGGAGTTTGAATTCAGGATAAGGGTATAAGTTTGGAGGCTCTGATACCATTAAAAGAATATGTTTCATCTAAAAATCGAACTTTTAAAGAGGTGGAGAATTAATTCTTTTGTATATAATTTTTTAATATGTTCAAACATAATTGGTTTATTAAATCATCCAACATTAACTTCTGATTGTGAACAAAACAAAGGTTGATTGCTCATTTGATTACGAAAGATTTATTTGCATATTTTGCCTATACATTAACTTTTTTATTGGGTGATGTTTGTTCATATGAAGAAATGTGACAACGAAGATAATGAAATTATCAGATTTTTTAAAAATTATTTTATAATATTTTTTTTGTGAAATGAACATAGAATTTATTTTGCTCAGGAAAATCAGTTACTCAAAGACTTTGTTTGTTTACAGTTTTGAAGGGATTTTAAATTTTATAGGAATGATTTAAAATAAAATAAAAAGTGTATTTGGATTTTGTATATATTTGAAAGTGTGAATTTTATAAGATTTGATAGAATATGATTTTGAAAAAGTAGATGATAGAATATACTATAAAAAACAATGTAAAAATAATTGAATAATTGTGTAATGATTGATTTGTGTTGTATTATACTCACTCTGTCCACAATATTTATACCCACCTTTTTGGGCTCAAGATTTAAGAAAAAAATAGATAAAGTAGATAAAGTAAGAGTATTATATTGTACTGTGGTGTTCACTTATAGATAAAGTGGTTATTTGTGAGTGTAGTTGGAGGATAAATATAAAATGTATGTTTCCATAAAAGGTATAAGAATAAATTTGGTGGACAAACAAATAAGGAAAATATGAATAAATTTGGTGGACATCATATGCCCGCAGGTGGGCACAAATTTATATGTCCACCGCTTATGTGGTGCGTCATATATGCAAGGTTTCCACCATCATTTAATTAGTTTCTTTAATTATTTCAATATTCTCATTAGTTATATAAACTTAAACCCTAAATCATGAACCCTAAATCCTATACCCTAAACCTAAACCTAAACCCTAAATCATGAATCATTCGGCCCGGGTGAACCATGAACTACTCGGGCCAGGGTTGGGTTCGGGTCGAGTTGGGTCCGGGTCTAGTAGTTTTTTTTAATATAATTAATAAAATTGGGTAAAATATGGAATATATATAAATGAGAAGATTGAATTAATTAAAGAAATTAACTAAATGATGGTGAAGATCTTGCATATATGTTTTTGAAAAAGTAGATGATAGAAATAATATTATACTGTAAAAAGTAATGTAGAAATGATTGAATAATTGCATAATGATTGATGTGTGTTATATTATACTCCCTCTATCCACAATATTTATACCTATTTTTTTGGCACAAGATTTAAGAAAAAATAGATAAAGTAGATAAAGTAAGAATATTATAGTGTATTATGGTGTTCACTTATAGATAAAGTGGTTGTTTGTGAGTGTACTTGGAGGATAAAAATAAAATGTATGTTTCCCTGAAAGATATGAGAATAAATTTGGTGGACAAACAAATAAGGAAAGTGAGAATAAATTTGGTGGAGAGAGAGAGTATTAAGTTGAATAGATAATAATAATTAAAAAATGAGTGAGATATTTGTATTGAAAATTGTGTTTGAAAAAAGTAAGATATGTGTATTGTAGGTATTATAAAGTAGTAGAATTTTGGAGGATTTAAAATTTTGCAATTTACTCTAAACTTTTGAATAATTGCAAAAAAAATCATCATTTTAAATATTGCTACAAATTAGGTTTACAGACAATTTTTTATATGCTCGGATCTTGTTGGGAGATGAATTTAATAAAGATATGATTTTGATTAGATCTCAAAACCCCTGAGTATGACATGTTCAGAATAATCTTGATAGTTGAGTCAGGATTCAGTTTTAGAGTATTCATGATGTTATCTCGCAAAATGTATAGTCACAGATATAGATCAAAGTTAGATCTCAAGATTCTCAAGAACTCAAGAAGTTTCAAGAAACCGGTTTCAAGATGAAACCAAGTTTCAAGTTTTAGTATGAAACGAAGAAACTGAAGACTCCAGATGAAATCGAGATATCAAGACTCAAGATGAAATTGAGATATCAAGACTCAAGATGAAACCGAGGAATCAAGACTCAAAGATGAAGAATCAAGATATCACCAAGACATCCGCAGAAGACTCATAAGACTCAAGACTCAAGACTCGTTTAAGACTCCGTAAGACTCAAGATACGTACATGTAAGATCGAAGATCAAGAATATCGGTGCAGGCACGAATTACCAAGAGTCAAGAATGCATCAATGCTCAAGATAAACCCGAATGTTCCGAGGCAATCAACATATCTATCCGCTGGATGCAATATCGAGAAGATCGCATTCCTTAGAAAGTTAGATATTGCCCATAACATTCAAAGTGCGAGATAAAAGGAACTAAAGACAAAGTGTTGTTAAGGTTATATCACTCAGATTGTAACCAAAAAGAGCCGTTGAGTTGTCTACCTTTAACCGGAGACAAAAGTCAAAAAGAGGAAGACAACAACATTGTACTATCTTGACAATCGACAGTGTCATTTGAAAAAGATGTCAGAAGTACAAAGTTTCAGACTGCAAAAAGTGAAGACCGGCTACATGAAATGCTATTGCCTAAAACGTGTTAGGGAGTGTCAAACCCTAAATATAGTTGTTTCTCACACACCATAAGAGGAAACTCTCGGAGCTATCTCTCCAACAGATAGTTTTTCAAGAGTGACCTTGGTGTATGACTATAAATACTTGTGACCTTCTACATTGAAAGGTTACGGGAAATTCGTAAGCAACTCAAGAGCTCAAACTTATTATCGCAAAGTTGAAGCACTCGAAAACCCAAGAATTTCACAAGTGCTTTATATTGAAGAGAGCTCATTCAAACTAAGCCTAGCTTGATAAGATATATCCAAAAACACTGAACACGTGTATTCCCCCCCCCCATATACGTGTAAGACTCGTTTGCAGCGGGACCAACAAGTGGTATCAGAGCAGTGGTTCAACTTGACCATCTGCTTTGTTGACCAAAGTTTTATTTGCTAAAATACTTGTGGTCTATCTGAACTGATCTTATTTGCTGAATTCTTAAAAGACTCAGATAAAATGTCTTCTAAGAAACTTCCCATGTTCTCAGTGGAGAACTATGATTTATGGAGATTGAGAATGCAGACTCACGTATTTCTAAACATGAACGAATGTGGAGAGTGGTCTCAAGGGCCATTCCAATTTCTTGTGGTGAATCCCAGAGGAAATGAAAATGAGAGAAACGATCCTAGAAGCGAGATTTCCTAAGTCGATGACCAACCCGACTCTGAGGAGAGAAAGTTAGTCATTCTAGACTATATAGCTAAAGACACACTATACAGTACAATTGATGATGGTGTGATGGGAATGATCTCTCACTGTAATACTGCTAAAGAAATTTGGGATACACTAGTCAATGTGCGAAGCCACGATCATATCAAGGAAAATAAACTTTCGGTTGCAATTGGAAAGTTTGATAGTTTTGAAATGGAAGAAGGTGAATCTATTGACAAATTGGAAGTCGATTCACTAAAGATTATGAATGATCTAAATGCACTTGGAAATAAATATCCACAAAGAGAAGTTGCATTGAAAATTCTTAGAGGTCTTTCTAAGAAGTGGGATATACATGCGATGGTGATTGAAAACACCAAAAACATTAATTCAATGCCATATCAACAAGTCTTCTCCGAAAAGGCCTATGAGTTTGTAATTGATAAGAAATCCAAAAAAAGGTCGACAAAGAAAGATGATTCATCATCTAGTAAAAATGTGGCTTTTTTTAAAGCCAAAGATAAAACACAGAAAACTAGAGAGTCCGAGAACTCCTTGCTAAAAAATTGGGATGAGCTTGAGGATAAGCTAAGCACCGATGGCAAGGAGGTTTGAAAGACTTAATAATCGATATGGAAAATACAAAAGCTATTACAGAATCACAGTACCGAAGAAACCCGAGGATGATCAACCGAGAAGAAGAAGGACCTCGAAAGAGGGATCTTCATCCAAAAGGAAGGACTCCAAGTCCAAAGAAGAAAGTGATCGGGATGACGATGCCAACAGATGCTACAATTGCCAAAAAAGAAAGGTCACTTCCAAAGATGATTGTCGGATCCGAAAAGCTTGAGAGAGAAGAAAGGCAACCTAAAAGAGACAAGAAGTTCTCTAGCAAAAAGGCCATGGTTGCGTAAGAAGAACATTCGAGGAGGGATCTAGCTCTTCAGATGAAATTTTCTCGATAAAGGAAAAAGTGATGATATATGTCGATGGCCATTGAGGAGGTAAACTCTTCTTTCTCTGTTGTTGCTCCTACACTAGCACAAGAGTTGTCAAGTTCAACTGTAAACAGTCATTGTTGGTCTCGGTGCATAGGAGTCTTACACGTGTATGGGGGGGGGAATACACGTGTTCAGTGTTTTTTAAAACTTTTTCTTATTGAGGTCAGCTTGGGTCAGATAATCCTGAAGATTAGGTTCTGAAAAGCACAGATCGCTCTGAGTCAAAGTCTACTGAGACAGTGATCCTGAGCTGCTTTCAGATACCTCAGATAATCCCAACTGAGTGTCAGAGATCCTGAGTTGATTGGATCAGATAACTAACTTACTGAACCCTCAGAAGAGTAAGTTCAGTTTGGTAACTATCTGTTCTAGCTACTCAGTCGTGGGGAATGGTTGTCCCTTTAGTTTATACTCGTTTTAAGCTTTGCTGAAAACCTTCCCTTTATGAAATAGTGATTAGGCTGTGATTCAATTTACATGCAACTTCAGTGGATTGATTCCAACTGAATATCAGTGAAAAGTATGCTTTCAAAATCAAGTCAATGGAACAGTTAAGCACAGATAAGGAAAGCAATAAAGAACACATCAATTATAGTGGTTCAGAGACTCAAGCTCCTACGTCCACTCTCTCTGATCCTTAGAGAAATTCACTAAACACTTCTGAGCTTTCTGACTACCTCGCGTAGTTTACTTACTCAACTCGGCCCTGAGTTTTCTGACTACTCCACGTAGTTTACTTACTCAACCCGACCTTGAGCTTTCTGACAACCTCCGTAGTTTACTTACTCAAACACAAACAAGCTTTCAGACTATCCCTGTAGCTTACTAACTTCTCCTCTAGAGTTTTCTGACTACTCCGCGTAGTTTACTAACTCTTTACAACTTTTCTCACCAACAAACACACTCCAACTACCTTCTCAAGGGTTTGGGGTTTCTCGGTTGGTTTCCAACTAGGATGAGATATCCTTTAAAATGAAGCACAATGCAAAGGGTTAGGATATCTCGACTAAGGTTTGGATAATTCTTATCAAGCTACGCTTAGTATAGTGAGCTCTCTTCAATGTAGAAGCACTTGGGAAATTCTAAGTTTTTCGAGTGCTTTAACTTTTGCAAGAATAAGTTTGAGCTCTTGAGTGCGTATAAAATTTCCCCGCAAACCTTACAATGTAGAGGGTCACCAAAGATTTATAGGCATACACCAAGGTCACTTTTGAAAACTATCCGTTGGAGAGATAAACGTGAGTTTCCTCTTATGGTGTGTGAGAAAACGGCTATATTTAGGGTTTGAAACTCCCTAACACGTTTTTAAGCAATAACCTTTCATGTAGCCGGTCTTCACTTTTTGCGATCGAACTTTTTGTACATCCGACATCTTTTTTCAACATGACACACTACTCGGTGTCGATATGGTACAATATCGTCTTCCTCTTTTTGACTTTTGTCTCCGGGTAAAGGTAGACACCTTCAATCTCTTTTTGGTTACAAACTCGAGTTTGATATAACCTTAACAATACTTGACTTAGTTCCTTTTGTCCGCATTTGAATGTCTTGGCAAATATCTATTTTTCTAAGGAATCGCGATCTTCCGATTATTGCATCCTTGAGATAGATATATTCAAAGTGCCTCGGAACATTCAGTTCATACTTAGCATTCAAGACCTTCTTGAGTCTTGATGATTCTTGTGCCTTCGAGATTCTTGATCTTCAATCTTGATCTTTAGTCTTGCGTCTTGAGTCTTCTCGAGTCTTCGTCTTTCGAGTCTTCGAGGTCTTCGAGTCTTGTGGTCTTCCGAGTCTTGAGTCTTCGAGACATCTTGATCGATCTGTTGAATCTTCATGTTGAGCCTTTAGTTCCTCGATCTCATCGAAGTCTTGATATCTTCGGTTTCATCTTCGAAACTTGATTTTCTTGAAAACATCTTGAGTTCTTGAGTCTTGAACCTATCCTCAACTATATCTGCCGACTATACATTTTGCGAGATAACATCCCCGAATACTCTAAAATGAATCGACTTAACTATCAAGATCATTCTGAACATGTCATACTCAGGGGTTTTGAGATCTAATCAAAATCATATATCTTTTATTAAATTCATCTCCCAACAGTTTCCCCCTTTTTGATGATGCCAAAACCTTATCTTATTACAAACATATAACCTATAATCAGGTTTCAGTTTATCCTATTACAAGATTGGTTATCTCCCAACAATTTAAATCATTCAGCAATTTCTTCAGTAATGAATCTCTTTAAGTAGTTCATTACCAAATACTTAAACAATTTCCCCCATATAAACATACAATCAGTTCAGAGACATTCATTCAGCATATCAAAATAAAAGACATGTAAATAAGATAATGAGATATTATCTTTTGAGCATAATGATAAATCTTCATTGATGATTGGCTTGAGTTACAGATTACAATGAGTTTATCAACAAAATCAAAAAGACAAAAAATTTAAAGATTACAGAATCTTCTGAGTCTCCAGTCTTCTGATTTGGCTCTTCAGTCTTCTGCTCTTCAGTTTGCTTCATTCTCAACTTCATCAGCGGGCACCTCCAGGTCAAACATTCCGAAAAATCTTTTCTTCAGCTCATTTCTTTCCTTAATAATATCCGGACTGTTTCCTGTGAAACCCAACTGACCAGCATACTGAGCAATTTCTTGAGTAATGGCCTTCTCATTTACCAAGCCATTACCAAGTCTCGGAGGAGGATAGGAATATGGACCAGGGGCTACTATCTGTACCTCTCTCCTTCATCCGCAAGGTTAATCCACTCAGAGATACTTTGGATAGAAGGTTAGGAGATATTCAATGAATGCTTCATTCTGATCTGAGCTTTCCCCTCTCCATTCCCTGAGAACATCATAATTGAACCAGAAGGTTCTCTTGACCTCTTCCCACATATCGTTGAGTTTGATAGGCATCCATTTATCAACGTGGGGCCACTTTAGTGCTTTTGATGTCCCTTTCCTCTTGCTCGCAAACTTCCTAAATTCACTCCTTCGCTTCTGCTCTTCGTCTATCTTCTTTTCGATCCGCAGACGCTCCGAGACCGGCAAAGCCCGACTTTCTTAACTTGTTTCTATTTGGAGTGTCTTGAGCATCTCTCGTGTTGAAGACTTTCTTACGAGGTTGAGACTTCGATTCTTCCGCTTTCTTCATCATCCGAATCGACTTTCTCGGATTGACTTAGAAGCCTTTGCACGCTTGCTTTCAGGTTGAACACCGCCCAAGGCTTTCCTCTTCATAGGCAAATTAGCAGCAGCTTGGCTTGTTCCAACCTTTGCTCTAGCACTCAGTTTCTCTCTTGCAACATCAAGCATGGTTTGCTCAGAACCTCGAGTGTAGATAAGCTTCTCTACCTGAGCGAACTTCAACTTCTCAGTAGCTTCGACTTCTCTTAAGGCTTTGGCTAGGTTATACATTTCAAATCTTTAAAGGCCTGCCTTCTTCTCCAAAGTCGTGCCATGAACTTTCTGAGGTCTTCACCTTCCTTTTCCCCCTTCTTGGCACCGTAATTTGGAAGAAGTCTGGAGAGTGTTGTGTCCATGTGATATTGCTCTTTGCTCACACAGCGAACCTCTCATGCTATCTGATCTTGTTCGTCTTCCAGCCTCCTTAGATGGTTCTTGGCCACAGAAAATTCTTCAGATAAATGGGCAAATGGCCCGGCGAGAGTGCTTCCTTGAACATCTCTGTCATCTTGGTCATGAGCATTGAGCTCATTTCTCAACAACAGATTTTATCATCACTTCATTCCTCTCGCCATTTTCCTCCTCCGAAATGCAACACTCCGGTGCTTCGTTTTCATTTCAAGATCTTGAGCTCACCTTTGACTCCTCCAAATTTTCATTCAAACTTATCTTCCATGGAGGTCATCCGTGAGGTCGAGTGTTTTGGATTAGCACCACCAAGAAAATGACTAAGACCTTCCATCTTCCGAGCTTGATTGGCCAATGTTTCTTCCATCTGAGCAATCTTGATCATCATTGGCTCAACCTTCTCAAGTTTCTCCATCAAGGGAGTGAGATCAATCTCAGGAACCTTCTGCACCTTCTGTGTTGTTTGATCATCTTGAGCTTCAGCTTCGTCCTGAGCTCCGATCTCACCGAGCCTTAGTATGTTTATCGACGCGAGTTCGAATTAAAGATATGACTTTTCGTTAACTTTGGCATAATTGTTAATAGTGCAAAAGGTACTGAAGAGTGCTAGCTTTAGTCCGAGGTTGACCAATTCGGTTTGATCGACAATGAAGTTTCCTTTCTCCATCCGAGATCCCGATCCTCGGCATCTCCCCGTTGGTCCCCATCTCCATCTTGAGATTTGTCTCCTTTGCTTTAGGGGCACCAACTTGATGGCTTTTCTCGGTAACTTCCTCTCGAACCCATCTCATCAAAATCGGAGTTTTTCATCTGAGCTTTGTCCTTCGAACCACGAGAAGTCGGTCGAAAAAGGTCTCCTCATTCCACCAGGTCTTCCCCTCTGAAAGCGGCAATATCAAGCATCTCGGGAAGAGTCCGATTGAGGATGAACACGATTGTCCTTAATCAAGAAAATATCTTGCGCAGATCGGGTATGAGTTGAGCTCGGGGTAGCGGTCAAGAATGAATCGTTCCCCCTTGCTCCTCCACTCGCCTTCTTGAGCCTCACCCTTATTCCATCTCGGGCTCTCTGGTTCAGTTGAAGCTTCTGCTGAGGGATCAAGAAGTAGATCACTTAGGAGCTCATCAAGAATAATGCTGCTCCCGAGTCTCGGCCCCCTCGAAGGTTGTCTTGATCGAGTCCTCGGTTTGATCCGAGTGGGTTACGGGGCTAAAGTGACACTTCCTCCAGATTGGTTACGAGTTAGCTCTTGTTTATGCAGTAGCCACTTTTTTTTTAGTAGGAATCTCGAGGCTGAGTTCCTTTGAAAATTTCTGAGAAATTTTGTCTGAACTTAGAGATGTCTCAAGCACCTCAGAGAAGACCTGCTCCTCAGTCTGTTCTTGTGCCTTTGAGATAACCTGAGCCAAAACTTGCAATGACGAACTCTGAGCGGTTTGGCCCTCGGGTTGAATCTCCTCCAGAATCATCTTGCCATCTTCATCGGTGAGAACCACCAATCTTCTGCGCTTTGGGGCAAGGTTCTTCCGCTTCATTATTTTTGCACCTGCCCATCTTTGCTTCCAACAAAACCTTCCCCCGGTTTTGTTGAGTCTCTTTTTCACCACAATTGGTGATTCTACCTTCTTTTTTCTCTTTCCCGATGGCCTCGCTTTTGCGGCAAGAATGAGTTTAAAGAGAATTTTGGACTTAGGAATGGGGTCGAATTGGCGAAGATATCCTCCTCCTCTCGCACATCTCCAAAATATAAGCAATTTTGGTGGCATGGTGGATCTTGCCTTTTATTGAGATCGCCTGTCAACCTTCTTCAAAACTTTGTCGTCCGCTTTCACTCACCGTCTGCGAATCAAAAATTTCACCCGGTTGAAGTCGGTGGTGGGTGAGGCCTCGATTGTCGCCATCAATCGAGCTTGGGTCTTGATGCGCTCAAAACTCCCATAAGACTCATGGTGCACTTGCTCACAATATCCATCAACACACGATATTGTGGCTTTAAGTGCCTTTTATGCAAAGGTCACCTCAAATTTAACAGATTCTCAAAGAATCCTATCTAAGTACTCTCGCTTCTCTACCCGACATATACATCCCGGGATCCTCTCTCCTCATCACGAGCTCAAAAACATCATTCATTTTTTTCGAACTATATACAAATCCCTCTCAAAATCGATGTATTTGGACGACTGCTCTAAATGTGATACAGTAATCTTAGAATGCATACAGTCCTCTTCATCTATCTTCAAGTTATAGATGAATTCGATTACCTCTTTTGCAAACTCCTGGTCTGGTCGGCTTGCGACTAGATGGGTGAGTTTAGCCAGTCGAATCATATGCAGAGCCTTCTCTTCTGGCTTTGAGTTGGTTGTGCTTTCGAGTGAGACAACGAACTCGTACTAAGGCTTGTTGGTTTCGGCTAATTTCTCGAACAAGGTTGGAGCCATTTTAGAGATTGATTGAAGAAATGAAGATTTAGGGTTTGGGATTTTCTGGGCAAAGAGAATTTTTTAATTGTAGAGGATTTGGGAACGAAGGGTTTGATAAAATTTTGGCTTGAATGGCTTATTGGGGTATAAATAGCTTCGAGATCGTGGGGAATTGTGTTGGTTAGGTGAAAAACAATGGTTGAGATTAATCTCCGATTAATCGGGTATACGAACCGACGATCTCCGAAAAGTAAGCCGCCAAAATATCCTCATTGGTCATTAATGTAACAGAGCATTAAATGACTGTTGACCTTCTTTGGAATTTAAAACGATCCCGCCCAAAAACATTCCTCAGGTGTTTTGTATTTATTGCGAAAGATTACTGAGCTTCACTTAAGCAATAAATGAGTCGCATGGGTCATTACTTCTTCAGACTAATGTTCCCTCTATCAGTCTTACTGAGTACTGACCTTGATAAAATGTCAAGATAATATCGAAATCTTGAATTGGTTCAAGATATCTCGAAATCTTGACCTTCAAAGAACTCTGAGTTTCCCGAGACTCCGATTCAAGATTTCCATTTTATCCCGAGCTTCAAGAGAATTCGAGAAAACCTCATGCATCCGAAAATCTTCAATTTTTGATTTTTACTCTATACACCGGGTTCTAACATCCCTAACTCAATCGAAAAGTTCCCGAAATCTTGATTCACCCAAAAGGTTTAGTCAAGATATCACTCTCTTATCGAGATGAATTTTCTCCATCCTTATGTCCTTCTTCTCGACATGATCTCTAATGAAGTGATCTCTCGATATCCACATGCTTGCATCCGTGTGCAATAATCGATTTTGTGAAATAGCAATGGCACTATTATTGTTACAAAATATTGGTACTTCATTGGCTACAACTTTATAATCCCTTAATTGTTGTCCGAGCCAAAGAATCGAAAGCACAACAACTTCCCTCGCAAACCATGTATTCAAATTTCGTAGTACTTTGTTGCTCTCGAGGTTTGTTTCTTCGAAAACCAAGATATCGACTTACTTCCTAGAAATTGACAAGTTCCCTCAAGTGGACTTCACATTAATCTGAAACCTCCATAATCGGCATCTCGAGTAACCGCTTAATTCAAGGTTATCATCACCGGATACCATAATCCTCTATTCATCGCGTGCCTTTAAGATACTTCAAGATCTTTTTGGCGACTTCCATGTGACTAAATTTAGGATTAGCTTGGTATCTTGCATATATCCCAACAACAAATGTTATATCCGCCCTACTTGTCAGAAGATAGAGTAATGATCCAATGATTCCTCTATAATCAGTATGGCTTACTGATTTGCCTTCAGAATCAGGATCCATCTTGTAGTTAGTATTCATGGGAATCCTAACTGCATTGCAATTTCAGACACCATATTTGGCAATCGGATCTCTGGTGTACTTTGCACCGGTTGATGAATATTCCTTCCTTTGATTGTTTCACTTGAAGACCTAGAAAGAAATTCATCTCTCCCATCATTGACATCTCAAACTTGCCTTTCATCAGTGTTGAAAACTTTTCACACAGCTGATGGTTTGGAGATCCAAAAATGATGTCATCAACATATATCTGAACTAGTAAGATATCTTCCCCATCCTCTATCCTCGAACGAGTTCTATCAATGTTCCTTTGACAAAACCATGGTCGATAAGAAACCGAGAAAGAGTATCATACCATGCTCGGGGCTTGTTTGAGACCATACAAAGCTTTTTCGAGCACAGAACTTGGTCATTCTGTTTGAAACCGGGAGGTTGTTCCACATAAACCTCTTCTTTAAGCACAATGTTCGAAATGCACTTTTCACATCCATTTGATAGATCGTGAACTTCATGTGGCCAAAGATATGCAAGAAACAATCGATGGCTTCTAGTCTTGCAACCGGTCTGCAAAGGTTTCATCATAATCCAAGCCTTCTTCTTGGGAATAACCTTGTGCAACTAAATTTGCCTTGTTTCTTACAATGTTGTTGTTTTCATCTCTTTTATTCTTGAAAACCCACTTGGTTCCAATGACATTGTGCCTTTCTGGTCTATCTACTAGCTCCCATACTTCATTCCTTTAGAATTGATTCAACTCATCTTGCATAGTAGTAATCCAATGAGAATCTTGTAGAGCTTCACCAATCTCAGTAGGTTCTTTCTCTGATAGGAACCAGCAGAATAGTGCACTCTCACCATGGAACCTTCTTGTTTTAACACCTTCAGTTAGATCACCCACAATCTGACTTGTAGGATGACTATCTAACCATTTCCTTCTTGATGTTCCCCCTTCAATAGTATCCTCAACATTTGAAATGTTAGGTTCAGTTAAATCAAGAAACTTCGAGGGAACAACGAGAAAGAGAAAGAGAATCATCTTCCTCGTGGAAATTCTATTCAGAACATTGTCAGAGACATTTGTTCCCCTTTGGTTGATAGATTCAGAATTTGCCTCAGCTGTGACCACATCTTCATTGGCATCACATACCTGAGTCTGAACTGGTGTCTGTTCAGATTGGTCACCTTTGGAGTGTTGGTTTTCCTGAGTCTCACCATCCTGAGTTCCATCCTAAACTTCTTTATCTTTAGGAGTTGAACTCCTATCATCAAGATACACATTCCCTTTTCTTATACCAGTCAATAATACTTTCTCATGATGTATCATCTTTCACAAAACATAAGTTCTTAGAGAACTCAACATTGAAACCCTTATCACGAAATTGGCTAATTGAAAGCAAGTTATGCTTCAATCCGATACATATGAAACATCATGGATATGAACTGAAATCGATTTCCAAAGTTCCATATCCTTCATCGTCCCGCTTGAGTTATCTCCAAAAGTGATCTCAGGGCCTCTTTGTTCAACATAGTCACCGAGTATCTTCTTGTATCTGTCATGTGTCTTGAACATCCACCGTCAAGATACCATATATCGAGAGCTTTTTCATCTCTCGCTCATCGCTGCCATGTGATCTTTAGTCGATTCGAGTGCCTTTGTTTTTTCCCGAAAAAACAGATCAATTCTTAGGTACCCGGTTTGTGTAGGGTCCTACAAGGTTAGATGTACCTTTTCTAATCCAAATCTGCCTGACAACTCTAATCACTTTAGAGTGGCTAATTTGTCTTCCATAAACATCAACATACACATCTACTACTCTGGGTGCCTTAGCGGTTTTGGTATGTGTGCTCGCTTTTAGCATGAACATGTGCCTTTGAATTCTTCTTTGGTTCGTGCCTTCGTTCGGATGCTTAGGCTTTTTGTCTTGACGGTCTAAATCTTAGTTGACTTCGGGTTCGAGTAACCTTTACCCTTAGGGCAAGTGGGGTTCAGTTGCTCGTACTAAAAACTGGTCTTTCAAAGATATCCGAGGACTTGGCTCTTCATTGAGAATGTCTCTCGATGAGTGTTTCTCATCCGAGGATTCCTCCGATGGTTCAAAGTGGAGCCTTCAGATTGCATTCTTAGCCCCGAGGCTTTGAAGTACTTGCTCGAAACTTTCCAATCGATCGCTTTCGTTTTTCTAGCCTTCACCGAGGTTTGGGCTTTCTAACCTGATAATTCAGTTTTACTGAGACCATAGGTCCTTTACCCTTGTCTAACACTTTGGGCATTTCTTCAGTTTGAAGTGTAGGTGCCATTGGTTTTACAAAGATTGTCTTCTTGCTACTTGATCAAAGATTCGGGATGACCTTGTGAGGTTCCCCTCGGAATGTATCCCAATCCGGTTTTTATAGTCACAGATCTCTCTGGTAACTCAATTTCATCTATTACATTAGATGCAAGATTCAATAGAGTTAACTTCTTCGCACTATCCTCACGATTCTGTAGAGTTTCATGCTTCTCGAGAGAGTCATTGAACTTAGTCCCGATTAGTCAATCTCTTCAAATGATTTCTCTAAATTTTTCAGTTAGGGACATTATCAACTTCTCTTTCTCTGAGAGTTGTACTTTCAGAACATCCAGTTCATCAGTAGCTCCCATTAATTGAGAAGCGATTTCAGTATGGCTAGAGTATTTCCATTTTAGATTCTCAGCTTTCAGTTCCTTATTCTACTCTTGAGTTCTATTTAGCAGTCCTTGCAAAACAAAGATAGTCCTTCATCGATTCTCAAAAGAATCCATCGGTCAAAATGACTTTTTTCGGTGGAACTTGAAAACTCTTGTCTTTAGTGTAGGAGCAACAACAGAGAAAGAAGAGTTTACCTCCTCAATGGCCATCAGACAAATGTCACCACTTTCACTGTCTGAGAATATCTCATCTGAAGGTGCTAGATCCCTCCTCAGAATGTTCTTCTTCTGCAACCATGGCCTTTTTGCTAGAGAACTTCTTGTCTCTTTTTAGCTTGCCTTTCTCTTCTCTCCTTAGCACTCAAATCTGACAATCATCTTTGAAGTGACCTTTCTTCCGCAATTATAAAGATCTGTTGGTATCATCATCCCGATCACTTTCTTCCTCGGACTTGGAGTCCTTCTTTTCGATGAAGATCCTTCACTTTTTCGTGTCCTTCTTCTTCTCGGTTGATCCGTCCTCGATTTTTTCCGTACTGTGGGTTCCTGTAATAGCTTTTTTGTATTTTCCAAATCTACTTATTAAGTCTGTCAAACCTCCTTGCCATCGGTGCTAGCTTTTCCTCAAGCTCATCCCGATTTTTGGCATGGGGTTCTCGAACTTCTCTAGTTTTTGTGTTTTATCTTTGGCTTTTAAAGCCACATTCTTACTAGATGATGAATCATCTTTCTTTGTCAAACCTTTTTGGATTTCTTATCAATTACAAATTCATAGGCCTTCAGCTCAGAGAAGACTTGTTGATATGGCATTGAATTAATGTTCTTGGTGTTTTCAATCACCACTGCATGAATATCCCATTTCTTAGAAAGACCTATAAGAATTTTCAATGCAACTTCTCTTTGTGGATATTTCTTTCCAAGTGCATTTAGATCATTCATGATCCTAGTGAATCTGACTTCCAATTTATCTATTGATTCACCATCATCCATTTCAAAACTATCAAACTTTCCAATTGCCACTGAAAGTTTGTTTTCTTTTATATGATCTGTGCATTGGCACATAACAGCTAGTGTATCCCAAATATCTTTAGCGATAGACAAAGTTGAGAGATCATTCCCATCACACCATCATCAATTGTACCGTATAGTATGTCTTTTTTGGCAATGTAGTCTAGATTGACTAACTTTCTCTCCTCAGAGTCACTTGGTCATCGACTTAGGAAAATTCTCGCTTCTGGATCAATTCTCTCATCTTCGCTCTCCGGGATTCACCACAGTAAATTGGAATGGTCCTTGAGAGACCACTCTCCACATATGCTCATGTTTGGAATACAGATGAGCCTGCATTCTCAGTCTCCATAGATCATAGTTCTCCACTGAGAACATGGGAAGTTTTTTGGAAGACATTTTTATCTGATCTTTTGAAAAGAAAAAAAATTTGAAGAAATAAGATCGGCCAGATAGACCACAAGTGTTTTTGAAAATAAAACTTTGGTCAACACACAACAACAATGGTCAAGTTGAACCACCCGCTCTCCGTACCACTTGTTGGTCCCAGGTTAACGAGTCTTACACGTATGTGGGGAGAATACACGTGTTCAAGTTTTTAAAACTTTTTCTTCTTGAGGTCGGCTTGGGTCGATAATCCTCGAAGATTAGGTTCGAAAAAAGCACAGATCGCTTCTGAGTCAAAGTCTCATCGAGACAAAGATCCCGAAATTTGCTTTCGATACCTCGATAATCCCAACCGAGTCCTGAGTGTCGAGATCCCGAGTTGCTTGGATCGAGATAACTAACTTCATGAACCCTCGAAGAGTAAGTTCATTTTGGTAACTATATGTTCTAGCTTTACTCGTCCGTGCGTAATGGTTGGCCTTTTTAGTTTATACTGCTTTAAGCTTTCTTTGAAAACCTTCCCTTTATGAAATAGTGATTAGGCTGTGATTAAATTTACATGCAACTTCAGTGGATTGATTCCAACTGAATATCAGTGAAAAGTATGCTTTCAAAATCAAGTCAATGCAACAGTTAAGCACATATAAGGAAAGCAATAAAGAACACAACAATTATAGTGGTTCGTAGACTCAAGCTCCTACGCCCACTCTCTCTCCGATCCTCGAGAAATTCACTAAATACTTCTGAGCTTTCTGACTACCTCGCGTAGTTTACTTACTCAACTTGGCCCTGAGTTTTCTGACTACTCCACGTAGTTTACTTACTCAACCCGACCTTGAGCTTTCTGACAACCTCCGTAGCTTACTTACTCAAACACAAACAAGTTTTCAGACTATCCCTGTAGCTTACTAACTTCTCCTCTAGAGTTTTCTGACTACTCCGCGTAGTTTACTAACTCTTTACAACTTTTCTCACCAACAAACACACTCCAACTACCTTCTCAAGGGTTTGGGGTTTCTCTGTTGGTTTCCAACTAGGATGAGATATCCTTTAAAATGAAGCACAATGCAAAGGGTTAGGATATCTCGACTAAGGTTTGGATAATTCTTATCAAGCTAGGCTTAGTATAGTGAGCTCTCTTCAATGTAGAAGCACTTGGGAAATTCTAAGTTTTTCGAGTGCTTTAACTTTTGCAAGAATAAGTTTGAGCTCTTGAGTTATGTATAAATTTCCCCGAACCTTACAATGTAGAGGGTCACCAAAAGATTTATAGGCATACACCAAGGTCACTTTTTGAAAACTATCCGTTGGAGAGATAGCCGTGAGTTTCCTCTTATGGTGTGTGAGAAACGGCTATATTTAGGGTTTGAAACTCCCTAACACGTTTTAGGCAATAGCCTTTCTTGTAGCCGGTCTTCACTTTTTGCAGTCTGGAACTTTTTGTACATCTGACATCTTTTTTCAATTTATCCTTTATCGCTGTCGATGATGGTACAAGATCGTCTTCCTCTTTTTGACTTTTGTCTCCGCTTAAAGGTAGACACCTTCAACAGCTCTTTTTGGTTACAAACTCTGAGTTTGATATAACCTTAAGAATACTTCTGACTTAGTTCCTTTTGTCTGCATTTGAATGTCTTGGCAAATATCTATTTTCTAAGGAATCGCAATCTTCTCAGTATTGCATCCTTCAGATAGATATATTCAGTACCTCGGAACATTCAGGTTCATACTGAGCATTCAGTACCTTACCGAGTCTTCAGTAATTACTGTGCCTTCACTATTCTTGATCTTCAATCTTCAGTCTTCAGTCTCCAGTCTTGCGTCTTCAGAGTCTTCTGAGTCTTCAGGGTCTTCTGAGTCTTCAGAGTCTTCTGAGACATACTGACTGATACATTGAATCTTCATGTTGAGCCTTCCGCCCTCGGTATCCTCATGAGTCTTGATATCTTCGGTTTCATCTTTGAAACTTCATTTCTTCATAAACATATCTTTCTTCTTGAGTCTTGAAACTTATCCCGAACTATATCTGGCGACTATACATTTTGCAGATAACATCCTGAATACTCTAAAACTGAATCCTGACTCAACTATCAAGATCATTCTGAACATGTCATACTCAGGGGTTTTGGGATCTAATCAAAATCATATATCTTTTATTAAATTCATCTCCCAACAGTCATTTTGACCTGATGGATTCTTTTGAGAGTCTAATGAAGGATTATGTTATTTTACAAGAACTGCTAAATGAAACTCAAGAGCAGAATAAAGAACTGAAAGCTGAAAATCTAAAATGGAAAGACTCTGGCAATACTGAAATCACTTCTCAATTAATGGGAGCTACTGATGAACTGGATGTTCTGAAAGTACAACTCTCAGAGAAAGAGAAGGTGATAGTGACCATAACTGAAAAGCTAGAGAAATCCACTAAAGAGATTCAGCTGATCAGAACTAAGTTCAATGACCTCTCTGAGAAGCATGAAACTCTACAGAACTGTAAGGATAGTGCATGTGCAAAGCTAACTCTATTGAATCGTGATCTAAAGTAATAGATGAAATTCAGAGTTACCAGAGATATGCCACTATAAAATCTGGATTGGGATACATTCCAGGGGGAACCTCACATGGTCATCTGAATGCTGCATCAAGTAGCAAGAAGACAATCTTTGTAAAACCAGTGGCACCTACACTTCAAACTGAAGAAATTCCCAAGGTTGTAGACAAGGAAAAGGACCCATGATTTCAAAAGAAAACCGGAATGATCGTAGTAGGAAAGCCCAAACCTCGTGAAGGCTAGAAAACCCGAAAGCACTCGGTTGGAAAATTTCGAATAAGTACTTCAAAGCCTCGGTAAGAATGCAAACCTGAAAGGATCTACATCGAATCATCGAGAGGAATCTTCGGAAGAGAAACACTTTTCAATAGAGACATTCTCAATCAAGAGACTAAGTCCTCGAGATAATGAAAGACCCAAATTTCAAAGACAGCAACCCAACCCCACTTGCCTAAGGGTAAAGGTTACCTAAACCCGAAGTCAACAAAGATTTAGACCGGTTGCAGACAAAAAGCCTAAGATCCAACAAAAGGCCCGAACCAAAGAAAAATTCAAAAGCCCATGTTCATGCTAAGGCTAAGACTCATACATCTGTGAAACCGCTAAGGCACCCAGAGTAGTAAATGTGTATGTAGATGATTATGGAAGATGAGATCAGCCACTCTAAAGTGATTAGAGTTGTCGATGATTTGGATTCTCGAAGGTACAAATAACCTTGTAGGACCCTACACAAATTGGGTACCTAAAAATTGATCTGTTTTTCAGGAGAAAAACAAGGGCACTGAGTTGATTGAAGATCACATAGCACTGATGAGTAGAGATGAAAAAGCCCCTGATGTATGGTATTTTGACAGTGGATGCTCAAGACATATGACAGGATTCAAGAAGATACTCAAAGACTATGTTGAACAAAGAGGCCCTCGAGATCACTTTTTGGAGATAACTCCAAGGGACGATCAAGGATATGGAACTTTGGAAATCGACTCAGTTCATATCCATGGTGTTTCATATGTATCTGGATTGAAGCATAACTTGCTTTCAATAAGTCAATTATGTGATAAGGGTTTTAATGTTGAGTTCTCTAAGAACTTATGTTTTGTGGAAGATGATACATCACAGAAAGTATTAATGACTGGTACTAGAAAAGGAAATGCGTATCTTGCTGATTGGAGTTCAACTCCTAAAGATACATGTTTGGTTGCTAAAAGTTCCACAGATACCGGTTGGTTATGGCATAAAAGAATGAATCACCTGAATTTCAAAACCCTGAATAAGCTTGCAAGATTAGCTCTTGTGAGAGGGTTGCCTAATGAAGTGTTCAGTAAGGAACATATTTGTGATGCGTGCCAAAAAGGAAAACAAATTTGAGCATCATTTAAAAGCAAAGTAGATGTTTCTACTGAAAGAATACTTCACTTGTTACATATGGATCTTTTTGGTCCTATAACACCAGTGAGCACTAATGGCAGGAAATACACATTGGTAGTAGTTGATGACTACTCAAGATACACTTGGGTCATATTCTTACTCAGTAAGAAAGAGACTCGAATAAAGTCGCCGAATTCTTTAAAAGGCTCAGTATTGAGAAAAATCTGAGTGTGGTCAAAATCTGATCTGACAAGGGAACTGAATTTATAAATCATATCATATCTGATTATTGTGCAGCAAATGGAATTACTCATGAAACATCAGCTGCAAGGACCCCTCAACAAAATTGTGTTGCTGAAAGAAGGAACAGGACTCTGAAAAGAAGTTCGCAAGGACAATGATAAAAAGTTTATATTCCTAAAAGATTTTGAAATTTGAGCCGCCAACACTTTGCATGCTATTCTCGTATCGCATCCATCTTGACCATGAGTCAAGGCAAAACACCCTATGAGCTTAGGAATGAAAGGAAGCCTCTTGTTTCTTTCTTTTCGTGTGTTTTGTTGCAAGTGTTTCATACACAATAATGGTAAAGATCAGTTTGAAAACATTTGATAGTAAAGGCGATGAAGGAATATTCTTAGGATATTCTCAAGTCAAGAAAAACTTCGAGTTTACAACCAGAGGACTTTATTGTGGAGGAAACACCTTATGTTGTTTTTGATGAATCTACTTGTGTTCGAAGAAACAGAAACATGATCGCAGAAGAACCGACCAAGAGGATCACCAGATTAAGCTGAAAAAAAAGAATGACAAATCATCCAATCGAACTCGAAAAGAAGAAGTCACCACATCCTATGATTGGAGTGACTCGGACTCGAATAAAGAAGTTCGAGATGAAACTCGAATGGTGAGACTCAGGAAAGCCAACACACCAAAGGTGACCAATCCGAACAAACACCGCCTTCGGTATGTGATGCCAATGAAGATGTGGTCACAAACCGAGGCAAATTCTGAATCTATCAACCAAAGGGGAACAAATGTCTCGACAATGTTCTCAATAGAATTTCCCTAGGAAGATGATTCCCTTTCTCCTTTTCTATTGTTCCTCGAGTTCTTGAATTAATCCTAACCTAACATTTCAAATGTTGAGGATACTGTTGAAGGGGGAACATCTAGAAGAAGATGGTTAGATAGTCATCCTACAAGTCAGATTGTGGGTGATCTAACTGAAGGTGTCAAAACAAGAAGGTTTCATGGTGAGAGTGCACTATTCTGCTGCTTCCTATCAGAAAAAGAGCCTAGTGAGATTGGTGAAGCTCTACAAGATTCTCATTGGATTACTGCTATGCAAGATGAGCTGAATCAATTCTCAAGGAATGAAGTATGGGAGCTAGTAGATAGGCCTGAAAGGCACAATGTCATTGGAACCAAGTGGGTATTTAAAAATAAAAGAGATGAAAACAACAACATTGTAAGAAACAAGGCAAGGCTAGTTGTACAAGGTTATTCCAAAGAAGAAGACTTGGATTATGATGAAACCTTTGCACCAGTTGCAAGACTAGAAGCCATCAGATTGTTTCTTGCATATGCTGTCCACATGAAGTTCACAGTATATCAAATGGATGTGAAAAGTGCATTTCTGAACGGTGTGCTTAAAGAAGAGGTTTATGTAGAACAACCTCCTGGTTTCAAAACAGAATGACCAAGTTTACGTGCTCGTAAAAGCTTTGTATGGTCTCAAACAAGCACCCGAGCATGGTATGATACTCTTTCTCGGTTTCTTCTTGACCATGGTTTTGTCAAAGGAACTGCTTGATAGAACTCGCTTCGGGATAGAAGATGGGGAAGATATCTTCTTTGGTTCGGATATATATGTTGATGACATCATTTTTGGATCTCCAAACCATCAGTTGTGTGAAAAGTTTTCAACACTGATGAAAGGCAAGTTTGAGATGTCAATGATGGGAGAGATGAATTTCTTTCTAGGTCTTCAAGTGAAACAATCAAAGGAAGGAATCTTCATCAACTGTGCAAAGTACACCGTAGATCCGATTGCCAAATATGGTGTATGCGATTGCAATGCAGTTAGAATTCCTATGAATACTAACTACAAGATGGATCCTGATTCTGAAGGCAAATCAGTAAGTCATACTGATTATAAGAGGAATCATTGGATCATTGCTCTATCTCACAGCAAGTAGGCCTGATATAACATTTGTTGTTGGGATATGTGCAAGATACCAAGCTAATCCTAAGGCTAGTCACATGGAGGCTGCCAAAAAGATAATGAAGTATCTCAAGGGCACAGTGAATAGAGGATTATGGTATCCAGCTGATGATAACCTTGAATTAACTGGTTACTCAGATGTTGATTATGGAGGTTGCAGGATTGACAGAAAGTCCACTACAGGAACTTGTCAATTTCTTGGAAGTAAGCTGATATCTTGGTTTTCGAAGAAACAGACCTCAGTAGCAACCAATACTACTGAAGCTGAATACATGGCTGCAGGAAGTTGTTTGTACATGATTCTTTTGCTCGCACAACAATTAAGGGATTATAAAGTTGTAGCCAATGAAGTACCAATATTTTGTGACAATAATAGTGCTATTGCTATTTCACAAAATCCGTTATTGCACACCGATGCAAGCATGTGGATATCGACATCACTTCATCGTAGATCATGTCGAGAAAAAGGACATAAGGATGGAGAAAATTCATCTTGATAAGCAGAGAGTGATATCTTGACTAAACCTATGGTCAATCAAGATTTCGTGAACTTTCAATTGAATTAGGGATGTTGGATCCGTGTATAGAGTAAAATCTAAAAATTGAAGGTTTTCGGATGCATGAAGTTTTCTCGAATTTCTCTTGAAGCTCGGGATAAAATGAAAATACTTTAATCGAGTCTCGAAAAACTTCAGATTCTCAAGGTCAAGATTTCGAGAAAGATATTGAACCCATTCAAGACTCGATATCATCTTGACATTTTATCAAGGTCAATACTTCGAGAAGACCGAGAGGGAAATTAGTCCTCAAGAACTAATGACTCATGCGACTCATTTATTGCTTAAGTGAAACTCAAGAATCATTCGCAATAAATACAAAACACCGAGGAATGTTTTTGGGCGGATCTTTGAAATTCTAAAGAAGGTCAACAGTCATTAAATGCTCTGTTACATTTAATCACCAATGAAGATAAAATGGCGGCTTACTTTTCGGGGATCGACCTTTCGCATACCCGATTAATCGTGGATTAATCTTAACCGTTGCTTTTCACCTAACCGGTACGACTTCCCACGATCTCAATCTATTTAATCCTTTGAAGCCATTCAAGCCAAACTTTATCAAACCCTTCGTTCCCAAAATCCTCTGAAAGAAAATCCCTTTGCCCAGAAAATCCCAAACCCTAAATCTTCAAATCTTCAAAATCTCAAATGGCTCCTACCATTTTCGAGAAATTAGCCGAGATGAATAAGCCATGGTACGAATACGTGGTGTCTCTGGAGAGCACGTCAAATGCCAAGCATGAAGAAGAAGCGCTCCACTTAATCAGATTGGCGAAATTGACGAACCTCGTCGCAAATCGACCAGAGGTGGAGTATACCCGTGAGGTAATAGAGTTTGTGGCAAATATGGAAATCGATGAGGAAGATTGTATAGAATCTAAGATTTCCATTTCGCATCTCGAACAATCGATGAAATATGTAGATTTTGTTCAAGAGCTCTATATAGTCCCTAAGCATCTAAATGATGTATTTGAGTTGTGCAATAGGGGAGATGATCCCTCATTGTATATGTTGGGACGGGAGCAGGAGTATCTTGACAAGGTTGCCGAGAAACCTGTTAAGTTTGAGGCAACTCTGCACAAACGGCATCTACAGCCGAAATACAGAGTATTGATGGATATTGTGGGAAAGTGCATTATGAGTCGATCTGGAAGCTTCGAGCAGATCAGCACTCCCAAACTTTGACTGATGGCGGCTATTGAGGACTCACCCACCAAGGATTTCAACTGGCTGAAATATCTGATCAAGGTGGTGATTGAGCAAGCCAATGTTATAAAAAGTGAGGATGATGGGGCAATATCTATCAAAGGCAGAATCCTCCACGCCACCAAAATTGCATTCATTCTGGAGATGTGTCGTGAGGAGGAGGATATTTTTGCCAACTCTACCCCATTCCCTAAGTCGAAAGTGATGTTCAAGCCCATTGCTGCGAAGAGGACTTTCAAGGGAAAGAAAGAGAAGAAAGTGGAATCACCGATTGCGGCTGAAAAGGAAACCCAACAAGCCAGGGGGAAGGTGTTGTTGGATGCCAAGAAGGAGCAGGGTGAGAAATTGAAGAAGCAGAAAACCCTTGCTCCTAAGCACAAAAGAATGGTGGTTCTCACTGATGATGATGAAGAAAGTGAGACTGATGAGATTCAGCCTGAGAGCCAAACTGCTCAGAAATCGTTATTACATGTTTTGGCTCAGGTTATCTCAAAGGCGCAGGATCAAACTGAGGAGCAATCTTCTCTGAGGTTCTTGAGACTTCATTGAGCTCAGACAAATTTTCTCAGGACCTCAGACCTCAGAAAATGTTCAGATTCCCTCTGAGGATATGCCGGCTCAGACCGCAGAAGATGCTCAGATTCCTGCTGAGGATATGCCCACTCAGTTCTCAGAGCAAGCAGATATTCCCACTGAGGAGGAGCCAGCTCAGACCTCAGAACCAAGTCATATCCAGACTGAGGAGCTGCCTGTCCAAACCTCAGAAGCTGCTGAGCCTCATGAGCCGATGAACTTTGAAGAGCTCCTGAGTGAGTTGTTGAAAGACCTTTCCACTGAACCTGAGAGCCCGATGCTCAAGAAAGGAGAAGCTGAAGAGACCGAATGGCGAAGCAAGGGGGAACGGTTCATTCTTGACCTCTACTCTGAGCTGAGCTCATTCCCTGACCTCCAAGACAACTTTTTCAGATTGAGGTCAACGGTCTACATCCTCAACCAGACTCTTCCAGAGATGTTGAATATTGCTTCATTTAGAGGGGGAAGACTGGTGGAACGAGGAAACATCGTTTCTCACTAAATTCTCAGGGTTCAGAAAAACCAAGCTCCGGATGAAAATTTCTGATTTTGATGAGCTTGTGAAGAGGAAGGTGGCTGAGAGAAATGCTGAAGTTGTTGCCCCTAGCAGCAGAGACAAATCTCAAGATGAGGACCAACATGGAGATGCTGAGGATCAGTCTCAGATGGAGAAGGAAACTTCTTGTGCTGATCAACCTGAAATCATTCAACCTCAGACTGAAGCTAGCACCCTTCAGACTGAGGCTCAGATAGAGACTGGAGCTCAGGATGAAGTTGATGCTCAGGTGCAGACCAACCCTTAGGTTGTGTCTGAACCTCAGATTGATCAATCAGCACAAAAGGTGCAAAATGTTCCTGAGATCGACCTCACTTCCTTAGTGGAGAAGCTTGAGAAGGTTGAGCAAATGCTGAACAAAATCACTCAGATAGAAGAGACATTGGCCAGCCAAGCTCAGAAGATGGAGAATCTGAGTTCATCTTCAGAACTGGTGCAACTTCAAGACACTCTGACCTCAAAGATGACCTCCATGGAAGACAAGCTGAATGAGAAGCTGGAGGGTGTCAAGGTTGAGCTGAGTGCTGAATTTAAACAGAAGCACCAGGAGAGAACTGAGTTTCTAGAGGTGAAATTGGCAGAGAAGAACAAAGTACTGATCAAGTCTGCTGTTGAGGAAATGAGCTCAAAGCTCATGACCAAGATGACAGAGATGTTTAAAGGTGCTCTCTCTGGCCAATTTGCCCATCTTTCTGAAGAATTCTCTGTGGCAAAGAACCACCTCAGGAGGCTAGAAGATGAACAGGATCAGTTAGCAGGAGATGTGCGCTGTGTAAGCAAAGAGCAATACCATATGGACACAACACTCTCCAGACTCCTTCCAAATTACGGTGCCAAGAAGGGGGAAAGGCCAGGTGAAGACCTCAGGAAGTTATTGGCACGTACTTTGGAGAAAAAGACGCAAAAGGAAGCTGAAAAGAATATCCTATCTGAAGCCTTGAAGGAAGTCGGCTTATTGAGAAGTTCGGGTTCAAAGAGGTGGAGAAGCCATCTACACTCGTGTTTCGAGGAAACAATGCAGAAGTTGCTATGGAGAAACCGAGTGGTAGAGGAAGGATTGAACAAGCCAAAGCGAAGGTCAATTGCCCATCAAGAGGAAGGCCGTGGTGATAGAAGAGCCTGAGGGCAAAAGAGCAAAGGCTTCTAAGCCAGTCCAGAATTAGCTGATATTGGGTACTGAAGATTCTGAGTCTGAGCCCAAGAAGAATGTCTTCAATACTAGAAGCACTCTGAAAACACTCCAGATTGAACAAGCGAAGAAAAGGCCGCTTCATTTACGTGTACCAAAGGATCGAAAAGAAAGTCAAGAAGAGCGTAAAAAAAAAGCGGGTTCGGAAGGTTCGCAAAGCAAGAGGAGAGGGAGCACTAAAGCACGGAATGGCGCGACGTTGACAAGTGGATGTCTATCCGGTTCAACGACGCGTGGAAGAAATCAAGAGAACCTTCTCGGTTCTACTATGATGTGCTCAGAGAGTGGAGAGGGAGAGCTCTCGGATCCAATGAGGCTTTCATTGATTATCTCCTAACCTTCTATCTGAAGTACCTTCAGAGTTGGATAAATCTTACGGATGAAGCAAAGGTGCAGATAACCTCCCCTGGTCCATATGTGTACCCTCCTCCCAGTCTGGAGAATGACTGTGTTAATGAGAAAGCCATTTCTCAGGAAATATCTCAATTATCTTTGCTTTCGGTTAGGTCCGACAGGAACAAATCCGGATATCATCAAATAAAGAGATGCACTGAAGAAGAGATATTACGAAATGTTCGACCTAGAAGTCCCTGCTGATGAGATTGAAGAGCAGAGTCAAGAATCGAAATCAAGAGCAAGTCAAGAACCGAATCAAGAGCTTAATCAAGAATGAAGATGAAGACTCAGAAGATGAAAACTCAGAAGATTTATGTAATCTTTTATATTTTTTTATCTTTTTGATTTTGTTCAGATAAAGTTTCATTGTAACCTGTAACAGTCTACCTATCATCAATGAAAATTTATCATTTATGCTCAAAAGATAATATCTCATTATCTTATTTACATGTCTTTTAAATTTGATATGCCTGAATAATGTCTCTGAATTAACTGTATGTTTAAGAGGGAAATTGTTTGAAAAATTAAGTATTTGGTGATGAATCCTTTGAGAGATTCATTACTGAAGAAATTGCTGTGAGATTCTCTGTTTGGAAATTAATTGTTAAGAGACTCATTATTTATGAAAAAACCAATCTTGTAATAGGATAAACTGAAACCTAAGTATAGGTTAAGTATGTTTGTAACAAGATAGGTTTTGGCATCATCAAAAAGGGGGAAATTGTAGGGAGATGAATTTAATAAAGATATGATTTTGATTAGATCCCAAAACCCCTGAGTATGACATGTTCAGAATAATCTTGATAGTTGAGTCAGGATTCAGTTTTAGAGTATTCAGGATGTTATCTGCAAAATGTATAGTCGTGAGATATAGATCGGGGTTAGGATCTCAAGATTACAAGAACTCGATAAGTTTCAAGAAACCGGTTTCAGTATGAAACTGAAGTTTCTGAAGTTTCGAAGATGAAACGAAGAAATCAAGACTCAAGATGAAATCGAGATATCAAGACTCGATGATGAAATCGAGATATCAAAGACTCGATGAAATCGAGGAACCAAGACTCAAAGATGAAGAATCGAAGATATCGGTCAAGACATCCAGAAGACTTAGAAGACTCAAGACTCGAAGACCCGGAGACTCAAGACACGAAGATGTAAGATCAAGAAATGAAGATCAAGAATATTTGAAGGCACAAAGAATTATCAAGAGTCGAAGAATGTATTGAATGCTCAAGATAAACCCGAAATGTTCCGAGGCACTCAACATATCTATATGAAGGATGCAATACTGAGAAGATCGCGATTCCTTAGAAAGTTAGATATTGCCCATAACATTCAAAGTGCAGACAAAAGGAACTTAGACAAAGTGTTGTTAAGGTTATATCACTCAGAGATTGTAACCAAAAGAGCCGTTGAGTTGTCTACCTTTAACTGGAGACAAAAGTCAAAAAGAGGAAGACAACACTGTACCATCATATCGACAATCGACGTTGACAGTCACTGAAAAAGATGTCAGAAGTACAAAGTTCCAGACTGCAAAAAGTGAAGATCGGCTACATGAAAAGTTATTGCCTAAAACGTGTTAGGGAGTGTCAAACCCTAAATATAGCCGTTTCTCACACACCATAAGAGGAAACTCTCAGAGCTATCTCTCCAACGGATAGTTTTTCAAGAGTGACCTTGGTGTATGCCTATAAATACTTGTGACCTTCTACATTGAAAGGTTACGGGAAATTTGTAAGCAACTCAAGAGCTCAAACTTATTATCGCAAAGTTGAAGCACTCGAAAACCCAAGAATTTCCCAAGTGCTTTATATTGAAGAGAGCTCATTCAAACTAAGCCTAGCTTGATAAGATATATCCAAAGCTTAGTCGAGATATCCTAGCCTTTTGCATTGTACTTCATTGTAAAGGATATCTCATCCTAGTTGGAAACCAACCAAGAAACCCCAAACCCTTTAGAAGGTAGTTTGAGTGTGATTGTTGGTGAGAAGAGTTGTAAAGAGTAAGCTCTAGAGGTGAAGTTAGTAAGCTACAGAGGTAGTCTGAAAGCTTGTTTGTGTTTGAGTAAGTAAACTACGGAGGTAGTCGAAAGCTCAAGGTCGGGTTGAGTAAGTAAACTCGTGGAGTAGTCGAGAAAGCTCAGGGGCGAAGTTGAGTAAGTAAACTACGCGAGGTAGTCGAAAAGCTCGAGAAGTGATTAGTGAATTTCTCTCGAGGATCGAGAGAGAGGGACGTAGGAGCTTGAGTCTCTGAACCACTATAAATTGCTGTGTTGTTTATTGCTTTCTTTATCTGTGCTTCAATTTGTTGCATTGACTTAAATCTGAAAGCATATTTTCACCGATATTTCAAATTGGAATCAATCCAATTTGAGTTGCATATAATTGAATCACGGCCTAATCACTATTCCATTAAAAGGAAGGTTTTCAACAAAAAGCTTAAAACGAGTATAAACTAAGGGCCAACCATTCCGACATCCGAGTAGCTAGAAACGGATAGTTACCAAACCGAACTTACTCTTACGAGGGTTCAATAAGTTAGTTATCGATCCAAGCAACTCAGGTCTCTCAAACTCGAGGACTCGGTTGGGATTATCCGAGGTTTTTAAAAAGCTCGGGGATCACCGGCCTCGATGAGACTTTGACTTAGAGCGATCTGTCTTCTCAGGACCAAATCATCGGACACAACGACCCAAGTGACCTCGAAGAAAAAGTTTTAAAAACACTGAACACGTGTATCCCCCCATACACGTGTAAGACTCGTTTGCACCGGGACCAACAGATCTAACGTGACAAATCGCTATAGTCACACCTTAATCCAAATGTCGCCATTTTACAAAACAAAAAGTCTATTAGGATTGTCACGTAAGAGAAACTAGGACAAAAAAGATCGTCCATAAATCTAACTTGTAACAATATTTAAATGTGGTGATTTATTTGTAATTAACCAAAAATTTAGATTAGATTGCAACATAGACCTTTTTTATCAGTTTTTATTTATGATATAATATAATTTATGTAAAACAAAAAGTGATTTCAATTGTCGAATTTATGGTCCTGGAATTTTCTCACAGTATACATATTCCATCATCCATTATTTTTTTTGTACAGATACATTATATTAAATACATACTATATACTTATAATTTAAAATAAGAAATGAATAATATATGCACATACAATATTAGAAAATAATTCACATCTATACATTTAATTAATCAAACGAATTAAATATTTCAAGTATTTAATTTAAAATTAATAATATAAATATTATTTCAACCCTGATACGTGCTAGTATTAATTATACTCTACAATAGATGGATGTGCTAGATTTAAAATTAAAAAATTAATGATTGATATGTAAGTTAAACTCATAAATTATCTGAAAGACTAAAATTATTCTTAAAAATTAAATAGGTTAAAATTTAAATATTAAAATATCATAAATAACTCTTCATAGAATTCTTTAAATTTGAAATAGAGGTTTTATAATAACATTAATGATATAAATAGTTAAGATATCATTCTAATTATTTTAAAATAATTTCACATTATAATGTCACCTAATATAATTAATAATGATATATACTTGGATAAACACCTTCTAAAAGATAGACATGTCATTAAATTCAAGATGACACATAAGCAAGTAAATTTTCCATTCGTAATAGGGAGACATGAAGACTTTTGACAAAAGGTAAATTTCTCATATTTTTGACAATTAATAATAACATTTTTTATATATAAACACATCATCTCAATTATTTTAAATCAACTCCATATTATGATATCACCTAATGCAATCAATAATGATACTTGGATAGGCACCTTTTAAAAATGTGGGCAGTCGTCTAATTCAATCTCAATATGACACATAAGTGGAAAAAAAAATCTATTAGTAATACAGGGGTAGGTGGTAGTGAAGATGGGCAAATATTTCCATTTTTAATAAGAATTTTTTTTTCACCAACTATACATTTTTCATCCGAAAATACCGTTAAAAATAAAAATGGGCTCCACCACGTACACATCTACCCCTCCTCCCACCTTACACTACACTATATAGTATATACACATATAAAATATATACATATAAATAAAATTATAAGGCAAAGTATAGTGTGAACAAATTTTACGGTGAAACTGGTTAAAGAGTGTGACTTATATTACTAAAGAGTGTGACTTTTTACTGTAAAAGGTGTGACGTTTTACTATAAAGAGTATTACTCATAAAAGTGAAAGGTGTGACTTATATTATAGCAAATAGCGTCGTGGTGATAACTGAAGGGTGTGACTTATATTACTAAAGAGTATGTTTGTAAAAAGAAAAAAATCAATTTCACGGTGAACAAGTTTCACAGCATACCAACTCAATTTATAATTATTTGTAAATCAAATATTACATTTAAATAGATATTGTATATTTTAGATTATAAATATTACCGTTAAAGTTATGAGATATAAAAATAAAATGATTAGGTGTAATAAAAAATCAATATTAAAAAAGATTTATTCAATTAAGATAAATCTAATGATATTTACAAATTTAAAGAATAAAAAGCAGTTGATCCCTTAAATTATTTGTTAAACTTATTATTATTATTTTAATATAAAATAACTATTTTATTTATTAATTTTATTAATGCAATAGATCAAGTATCTATTATAAAGAATTATTTGATAATTTATATTTAATTTACAATTATGATATAATAATAAATAAATAAATATGGATGGATGAGTAAGTATGTGGGCCATGTGGGTAGAAATTTTTTTTTCTAATAAAGATATACATGTGTTTTCATTAAAAAGGGACAAATATCTTTTTCTTACGAAATATGGAAATATATCTTTATTTGTTAATAAAAGTGGGTATATCTTTTTCTCCCGGTAGGGTATGTATGATGGACATATTTATTATATTATTTCAATGAATAAAGTGCATATATTAATTAAAGCCAAATAATTAAATCTAGTTCATACTTTTTATTTTTTTATCAATTTTAGTACATATTTTTTTCTCTCTTCAAATTTAGCACACATTTTCACTTAATATTTAAAAACATCTCGATTCACCATTTTCGACAAGGTCTTTCTCATATGGTCGTCAAAATTCACCCGTCTTGTTGACGTGTAACTATTAAAATAAAAAAAATAGAAAATATCACCGCCTGAAATTAAAAAAATGCGGATTATAAAAATACCTCGGGTCACTATTTTCATTTTAAGTGGTGATATTTTTTATTTTTTTATTTTAATATTTACACATCAACAATACAAGTTAACTCCGACGATTACATCAGACGAACCTTGCCGAAAATAGTGACCCGAGATGTTTTTAAGTATTAAGTGAAAGTATGTGCTAAATTTGGAGAGAGAAAAAAATATGTGCTAAAATTGATGAAAAACCAATAGTATGTGCTAAATTTGATTATTTGGCCTTAATTAAATGTACCCACCTTTATGAAAATAAATTTATCTATCATATTGGAAAGACACTCTTTAAATTTAAAATGATTAATTTAATAGATAAATTAAAATCTCTCTAAAATAATAAATTTTACCGGTCCAAACAATATTAATTTATAGAGGTTTTACTCGTGTATATAATTTTGCATATCCATGTACATTTTATTTGGATTTTTTAGTACTTCTTGTACTCAAATAAGTAATACTCCCTCCGTCCATATTAGTTTCCACACCGATCTGGACACATAAATCAATGAAAAGTCACTTTTTTGCTTTATTAAAATAAAAAAAGAATGGTATTATGGTCAAATTAATTTTAATTGTGTGAATGTTAATTAATTATATTAGAAAAAGTAATGATATAGATGATAAATAAATATATATTGTGAGGATAAGATTTTTTTTTTTTGTGTGTGTGAAAACTTGTGCGACAAATCAAAAAGAAAAGTGTGAAAACGAATCATTTGGGATGAATAGAAGCACAATATTTATCTTTTGAAAAAAAGATTTTGCCATAATTAATTAATTCTTATCCAAGTATTGCAATTAATTGATTTTCTTATCCAATGTTACAATTTTTGCAGTATAAATAAATTATCATCATTTACATTTTTCACAGAATTACAATTACTTTTGATCAATTTGTTGCTTTATCAATAGCGTTATTTCAATTTGAACCATGCCTTCTCATCAAATTTCTCAAATTTTTATCTTTTCAACTTTAACAATAATGTTATTGCTCGTTAGTGATTATTTTGTTGGAACAAATTCCGAATCTATCAATGGTACTATTGTTAATTTCTCACCTGCAGTTGCAACATGGTACGAGAGTCCAGAAGGACCAGGAAGTGGTAATAATTAATACATTTAATTTCTATTATTTTTTGCTTGTCGTTGATTTATAAATATATTTACGCTTAATATATAGTTTTCATTTAATTAATATAATTGCAATTTTTTTCCACTTATAATTTTTATTTAGGGGGAGCATGCGGATATAAACAAGATTTGGGAGGTCCTCCATATTATGGTTTTACGGCAGCAGGAAATGACAATTTGTTCCTAAATGGAAAGGGGTGTGGGACTTGTTATCAGGTTTCAAGATTATTTCTTTTACACGCATATATAAATATGTGTATTACTATTCAAACATTAACACGCAGAATGATTTTATTATTATTATTATTATTATTATTATTATTATTATTATTATTATTATAGGCAAGTGAGATATATTTATAAGAAAAGAAAAGGGAGAAAAAGAAGTAATACCAAAAATTTAGCTTTTTTTAATATTTGAACCTGAATATTCAAAACGTTGGTTCGATTCACTCTTAAAAAAAGGTAAATCAATATTAGGCCAGACTTCAAATCAAATTGAACGGCAATTTTTTGTTTGTTAAATGACTTTTGTGAATAAAATACTATTTCTTGTTTAAATTCTAAAACTATATAGAGAATATTATACGGCTAATTTATTAGTCATTTTGATCGGTATAACAAGTTGAATTGACTTGTTCAACTATATTTGTTTTAATAATATATTATCCAAATAATTTTTTTGAAACAATAAATTATTACTCAAATCATTAAAACTTCTGATTTTGAACAAAAAAAAAAGTAAATTACTCATGATTTGTTTGTGAAAAAATTATTGTTTCTACATTATTAATGTTTGTTCATGCCAATGAAAATAAACAAAAAATTAATTAATTTTTAATTAATAATAATTTTCAGGTGAAATGCACAGAAAATCCCCTTTGCTCAACTAATCCAATTACTATAACAATCACAAATTATTGCCCGGGCGCTTGCAACAATGAACCTTTTCACTTTGATTTAAGTGGTAAAGCTTTTGGAGCTTTAGCTAAACGTGGACAAGGGACCAATTTACGCCAATATGGAAGAATTAATATTCAATATCAAAGGTATACAATATATATTATTAAATCAGTATATATTTTTAAAATATATTAAATTCTCAAATTACAATTCCTACATTATGTTGTACGTTTTTTGCAGGGTAAATTGTGGATATTAGTAGACCCAGGTTCCAACAATTGACATGGGAGGCCACAAGAATAATACATGTTAATTGGAATACTATCATTTTTGGGTCCAACATATGAGTCGTGGAGCTTTGAATGTTTTCATTTTGAAATGTGAAATTCTTGAAAATTATTCATTATGTTATGCGTAGGTTTGAATAATATATTTGATATTTGTGGCTTCGTTTTTGTGTTCTTCAATTTTAAATTTATTTTTTGCATCAATAGTCTTGCATTGAACCGTCTAACCTTTTACATTTTTTTTTCCTATGAGATTGTCTATATATATATATTTAATTAATGTAAAGTTTAAATAAACTCAATCCATTTATTTCATTAATATTACAATAAAATCTCTATAAATTAAAATTATTGGGACCAAATTTATTTTATTATTCTAAAGAGTACTAGTTTATCAAATAAACTAATAATTCATTAACTTATGATCGTCTTTCCGGCATTAAAAAAATTATTTTTGACATTGCAAAATTTACTTAGGCAGTAAAATGTCAAAGAAAATTAAATTTTCCCGATATTGAAGAGAGCACTCAAAAACTAGAGCTTAGTTAATTAATAATATAATATTGAATTACCCAGATAAAAATGATATGTTCTGAAGTTCAGGACTTAACAAAAATTATAGTAATCATCATTAAGAATAATGTGGAGGATGACGACGAGGATGATACAATACTTTTGAAACGAGTTAGCTTAGATTTATGTTTTACAATTAAGGAGTTCGATGACTTCTTTTGCAGATATAGAGAACTCAAGACAATTTTACAATTTATCCTTCCATTTACACGTGGAGAAATTAATAACAAAGTACAAAACTGAAACATATATTCATCAATCATTCTTATTTTTGTTTTTGTTTTTGGTGTTAGTATTTAGTCAAAATGTTCAAATTCAACCAAACTATAATACCAAAAGAAAATCGGTTCGGTCCCTTGTTTCATTTTATATTCTATTGGTGTTTAATCTTATTAAATTTTTAACACATGAATTCAAAATATATCATTTATTTATATTCTTAAATATAACGTGAAACACCAATAATAAATATGTGATCTCGTTCCAAAGAAAACAACTTTTCCTCCTCCTAATTCCTAAAATTAATGAATCTAAATTCGTTTATAATTTACGCATGCTCGCTTAAAATATTCCAAATCCATAACACATGCGCACCACAAATAAATGAACTTAATTAGCAATTCATATTATAGAGTAGTATAGTGGAGGTGTACCTGTTGTGTTGATTATTGAAGCACATGCCTAAGATTCTCACTGCTAATATGCTCATTATTGCTAACAAATTACCAGACAAATATTCAAAGTTAGTCCCTTGTGTATTTACCAAACAAAGTTAGTCCCTTGTGTATTTACCAAACAAAGCAATTTTTTTTTTGGCTAAGTTCTGTATACATCCATGTGCATCGTGTATTTGTAATATATTTTAGAATCCTACAATTTATTATATTGAAATATGCAATTTATTTACACTAAACACTGTAATTATTTTTATGAAAAAATAATTGCACGGTTCAGCATAAACAAGTTGCACTTTTCAGTATAGTAAGTTGCACCTTTCAGTATAACAAGTTGCATGATTCTAAATACACTATAACTGCACGGTGCACCTAAATGCACTTGAGACCCACTTTTTTTTTTTAACATCAATTGCACCATGTATATGACGCGTATTTGCTATTAATTATTTTCACTGAACAATAATTATTATTTTTATAATATTAAATGTTTTTATTAAATAATATTAATTATTTTTATTAAATAATTTAATTAGTTGTTATCTTTAAATAATATTTATTGTTTGGAATGATCAATATTAGTTGTATACAAAGTGTTGCCCAAAAAAAACTTGTCACGGAATCACTAGTTGTGCGTAATTATTAAAGCATGATCCTGTTTATTTTATTACATTAAGTACGTCTAATGTGGAGGACAAATATCACTTTTGGTAAGCATATAATATTAGAACATCCAGATGGAAAAGTTAATTAAATGATACATTAGACCTATATTCTCCATTATAATTATTAATTAATGTTCATGCTCATCTCTTATTTCTTGTGCTCGCATATTAGCATACAGATGAGTAGAATGATTAATATTTTTATCCCAAATGTGGATTTATACCTACTTTTTATTTAAAAAAAAATATATTGAAATATATGTTTATTACGATCATATTTTCAGGAAAAAGATGTTTTATACTTTTTCCTGAGGTTGAAAAAGGATCAAGATCCGAACATTAACAAATGTGAGGGATAGACTTCAAGTTATTAGGAGCATCTCAATCTTTATGCATGCAAACATACAATAAGCATATGACAAAATATTGATATGAGACGCACTCATACATAAGATATTTGCATTTCCTCACGTTTGTCATATTGATATGAGACACTCTCATACATAAGATATTTGCATTTCCTCACGCATTATGATTCATAAATTTATGTAGGCGCCCATTTAATCATGGTTCAAAATTTAATATGATCCAAACTTTAAAATGACTACAACATAATTGACCTTAAGTAACACCTTTATTTTATGCAACACATTATGGTAACAATACTATTTTAATATATATATACATATATATGTATATATTTTTTTTGTAATGCTTTATGTAACACTTTATTCATATTTAACACTTGCATGTAACATTTTTAAATAAATAACATCTTTCCATAGGTAACACTTCTGAAGTAACACTTTCACCTAAGTAACACTTCTTAGCAACACTTTAATAAATGTAACACTTTTTAAGTAACAATAAAATAAGTAATATTTTTAGGTAACTCTTTTATTTATGTATATTGCCGAGAATTATGTGGAGTTTCTTGAGCTGAGTCCACAATCTATCCCTGAGCTCTTATTAAAAAAAGGGTCAAATCTGTTATCCAAATTGTTTTTTATTTGCATAGTATGAATAAGTAGAGATTAGGAAACTCATGAACGCTTTCACTGTGATTTTGTGAAACTCAATAAGCCATAATGTTACAGCACATAAAAAGCTGAATATTATCACGGTATTAAAACATTTAAAATAAAACATAACAGTATTTTAGCTAAACTCAAGTGCAAAGTGCATCCTGATGGGTAGTACAGAACCAATGGAGTCTAGAACTACATTGTTACATAATTCAGATATAGTTGAAAGTTTTACCTTTTTTTTTTTTTTTAAAGTTAGAATTTCTGAAAGGAAGGAAACAAACCTGACGAGGAATGAAGCACCGTGCTCCAAAGTAATGCTGCAGAAGAAGAATAGATACTTGGAGTCCCATAAAAAGAGTTTTAAGAAAGTACGTGGAAAATTGTTTAGTCCATTGAGTATACATGTGAATTGATATTAATTCATGCTTTTTTTTAAAAGAAAGTGAAAAAAAATGAAAAGAAAAATAATAAAAAACAAAAAACAAAAAAACAAAAAAAAAATGAAAAACACGTATTAAGTATTATTACTGTTCGAAATATAAAAATTCAAATTTACTAGTTTAGTTGGTAATTGTTTGGCTTTCACTCCTTGAGGTCTATGCTTCAATTCCCAGGAAGTACCAGCTCGTTAAATTTAAATTATTTAACAATAAATTCTTTCTTTTAATTCCTTAAACTAATATGAGAATTTAATAAAAAATTGTGAGAATAATTGAGAATTAGGATATTAATAAGCTCTTTAAAATATCGTATAAGTTGTCTAGAACCTTATAAACTCTTTAAATTTGTTTGATAAAATAAAATGTTCAACATCTTATAATATTTTAAAACACTAGAACCTTATAAGCTCTTTAAATTTGTTTGATAAAATAAAATGTTTAACATCTTATAATATTTTAAAACACTAGAACCTTATAAGCTCTTTAAATTTGTTTGGTAAAATAAAATGTTTAACATCTTAAAACACATTCTTTACAACTTATAAGCTCTTTAAATTTGTTTGGTAAAATAAAATATTTAACATCTTATAATATCTTATAACACATTCTTTACAACTTATAAGCTCCAAAAAAATAAGTTGGATATCCAACTTATTTTACTAAAATTGTATAAGGTATGCCTCATCTATTACCCCACCCCCAACCAGGCTCTGCCCAACAATCTTAGTATACAAAAATAAAAAATAATTGTTTTATATTAAATTAAATTTTAAAAAATATTTTTCTTAAATTATTAAATAACTTTTATAAGTTTTATCAGTCAAATATTTTAACAATTTATAAAGTATTTAAAATTATAACTCACAAACTCTTAAAAATAATTTATAAAATGTTAAAACTTATAACTTATAAGGTGTTTTGAATAATCTTAGCCAAATGAACTCTAATGACTAATTCTACTATTCAATGCACGTCATTATGTTCTTTAATTCTTTAACAAAATTTGTATATAATAATACTTCTTCTATTTTCATTTTCTTTTCACAATTCTAATTCTTTTACAAATCATTCTTTAATTTCTTTTCCTGTTCAATTTATGATGATTATAAATGTTAGGGTTCGAGTATAATTCCATCATTTCTCCTCCTTTGTTGTGATATCTCTCTCTTTTTCTTTTCTTTTTTTAATAATGTGCGTATTATTTATCATTATATATTATTTCATTCATGCTATTGTTATGATTTCAATTTTTGTTTCACCATTTGGATTTTATTGAATTTCACTTTGATGAACTTGATAATCAGTACACCCCGAAATAATATTGAAGATGAATTTCTTCGGTTCTAATTCACTGTTCCATTTTTCTATTCCATCTACTATTCCACATTTTAGATGAATGACAAGTGTACATCTCAACATATTAAATATGAGAATAACACCTTAATATAATCAAATAATCTATTAAAAAATTATATTTATTTATGCAAAACTAATTAATTCCTATTAAATCTCATTCCAAAAAAATATTATAAAAATATTTATAATTAATTAATTAATTTAAGCTACATATATATATTAATCAAAAATTAAGTTTATTAATTATAAATTAGAGTACGTATATTGCAATATTAATCTATCATACATAAACTAAAATTCAATAAAAAAATATGAAAATTTATTAGAAGAAGAAAAACAATTTTGATTATTTTATTTTTTACATATTTATAATCAAATTTCATATTCTAAAATTTGTATATCTTAATATATTAAAATATATGTATATCAATGGCATATATATATATATATATATATAATTTCACGTTCTAACATTTGTATTTATTGACATGACTCTTCAGTTATTATGACTAATACTCTTTTATAATGTAAGTCATACTTTTCAATTATCACTACTAATACCACTATTGTAATATAAATCATACCCTTCAGTATCACGAGTAATACTCTTTTTTACAGTAATAAGTCATATCCTTCAGTTATCACGATTAATACCCTTTAATAATATAAGACATACCCCTTAATCAATTTCACGGATTCCTGGTGTAAAATTAGTTCACCCTATATTTTATTTTTTATTTTTAATAACATATGCTCTCAATTTTTTTCTTCTAATAAATTTTTATATTTTTTTTATTGGATTTTAAAATTTATATGATAGATTAAAATTATAATATATGAACTTCAATTAATTAATGCCTAACAAACGTGTGCGTGCGTGTGTGGGGCTTAAATTTAATTAATTGTAAATATTTTTATAAGATTTTTTTTGGAATGAGATTTGGTAGGAATTAATTAGTTTTGCTTAAATAAATATAATTTCTTTAATAGATTATTTGGTTATATTGCGGTGTTATTATCATATTTATAGATAAGGTGAGATGTACACTTGTTATTCATTTAAAATGTGGAATAGTAGATGGAATAGGGAAATGGAACAGTGGATCCGAGCCAGAATTTCTTACCCAATTCCTATTAATGTATATTGAGAAGGATCACAAAAAATTAATGTATGCTTTTCGTAATATTCAATATCTAAGTTCTAATATATTAAGAACAATTAATTTATGTTGCAAAAGCCCTATTCCAGATGCATCCTACGAAGGCCCCTGAGCTAGATGGTATGTCTGCTATTTTCTATCAAAAATTCTGGGGGTGGTGGGGAACCCTGTTACTAAAATTGCTCTGAAGGTTCTTAATAAAGGGGCTGATCTGAGGGTGTTTAATCACACTCACATCGCTTTAGTTCCCAAAATTAAGAACCCTAGTTCGCCTATGGACTTTCGGCCTATTAGTCTTTGTAATGTTTCTTTGAAAATTATTACAAAGACTATTGCTAATCGTCTCAAGGTTTTTCTTCCTGATCTAATTGACCTGTGTCAATATGCTTTTATTACTGAGAGACTCATTACTGATAATGCTTTAATTGCTTTTTAGATTTTCCATTATATGAATCACAATAAGGCGGTGTCGGCAGGGTCCTATGCTTTTAAGTTATATATGAGTAAGACGTATGATAGAGTGGAGTGGGATTTTTGAGGGAGGTGTTGGTGAGGATTGGTATAGGGTGGGCTTTTTTCATACAATTTTGAGGTGTGTGAGGTCTGTGTCTTTTGAGGTTCTTGTGAATGGTGATCCATCTGTGTCGTTCCGTCCTTCTCGGGGTCTTCGTCAAGGGGACCCCCAATCACCTTATCTGTTTCTTTTTTGTGCAAAAGCCCTGTCTGCTTTGATACGGAGGGAGGTGGAGTTGGGGGTTCTTCATGGAGTTAAGATTTGTAGACGAGCTCCTACTGTCTCAAATCTTTTCTTTGTTGATGATACACTTGTGTTTGGGAAAGTTACTGTTGGGATATTTTAGTTTTGATAAATTATGCCAAAACATTATCAACTTGTATTTTTGAAGCTAATCTACAGATAACAAGTTGAGGGGGAACGAGAGAACAAATTGAGGGGGAACTCAATTAAATCGGACAAAGATGATCAAGATCGAGATGAAATTTGTAAACCGAAATTTGATCGAGATCGAGCCAATTGTCGAATCGGATATGAGTAGGATGAAGTTCGAGTAAAGTGATGAAATTTGAACAAGAAGAAACATGTTGATTTTGAAGAAGAAATCTTGTCTGATCTTGTCTGATTTCTGAATCTGGTGACGATCTTCTTGACCGGATCTGGTGACGATATTCTTGACCAGTCTGGTGACACGATCTTCTTGACGGATCTGGTGACTGATCTTCTTGACGGATCTGGTGACCCGATCTGGTGACTGATGTTCTTGACGGTCTGGTGACTGTCTTCTTGACCCGGATCTGGTGACTGATCTTCTTGACCGGATGTCGTTGACCCGGATGTTCTTGACTGATGTTGTCTTTGATCTAATCTGTTGTCTTGATCGGTCGGGAGACGAAATCTGCGGACCAGTTTCGGACCGAAAATCTGGACCAGTTTCTCTGGCCAGTTGCGGACCAATCGCATGCCAATCAAGCGACCCGGAATAAGAAGAAATTTGAGCGGTAATAAGACGAAAATAAATCGGATCCGTTAGACACACAAAAGCGGTGGCCAATAAAGAAGACAACACACATATTGATGTGACATAAAGCTGCAAGGAAAAGTGCAAAAGGACAAAGAAAAGCTGGAAGTTATTTGTATGGATTTGAATATTACTTTCCAACGGTAATATTTAAATCCACACTATAAATACATTGCACTATCTTCAAAAGAAGATTATGGAGGATCTGCAAAGTGAAATTAAAGCCAAATATTCAAGCAACTCCATTCATAGAACACAGAGCAAGAAATACACACATATATTCAAAAGTGTTCTACCCTAGATCTAAGCACAAATGCTATATCCTAAGCTTAGAGAGATTTTCCCATCCTTAGCATTGAGGCTAAACAAATGTAAGGGAAAATCTCAACCTAGTTGGAAACCAAACAAACCTTACCCAAATCAGTTTGATAGGATAAGTTTGTAGGTGAGTGTGAACTCGGTAAACATCTAGCAATCCCGAAAGGGAGGGTAGGCAATCCCGTGAGGGAGATAAGTCCCGTTTGAGTGTGAACTCGGTAAAATCTATAGGCGATCCCGTGAGGGTGATAAGTCCCGTTTGAGTGTGAACTCGGTAAACATCTGTTGGGTGTTGGACTAACACGTTAAACTAAGTCCAGTTGGTTAAGTAGGTGCCCCTGATGATAGGGAAGAGTGGATGTAGGAGTTGGACTCCGAACCACTATAAAATGGTGTGTTCTTTACTGCTTTATGTTCTTACTTGCCATATGCATTCGATTAAGCAAAACACAACACATGAGCTTAAAAAATGCAAAATCTGGAATCACTCTGCCCTCACCCCTGTTTTATATGCATTACACGATTTTTCCGCATTTCATGGGTTTTTTACCGGGACCAACAGTTACTGCTACTGCGTTGCTATGGGTGAAAGAGATACTTGCTGTGTTTGAGGAGGCTTCTGGTCAGGCTATCAATCTGAGTAAGTCTGATATCATGTTTAGAACTGGCGTCCCAAAGGATATGGGGATTGGTTTGACTGAGGTATTGGGGGTACGGAGAGTGGAACAACATTCTATCTACCTGGGTCTTCCTACGAAAGTAGGTCGATCGAGGAATGATGTGTTCCGTGTGATACTAGACACGGTAACAAAAAAGCTGAAGGATTGGAAGAGCAAGACTTTGTCACAGGTAGGGAAGATTACTTTAGTTAAGTATGTGGCCCAGGCGATTCAGACTTATTTCTTGACATGTTTCAGGATCCCTCTGGACATTATTCAGAAGATTGAGGCAGTTATTGCTCGGTTCCTATGGGGTCAGAAATGTGATGAGAAGAGAGTGCATTGACTGAGGTTACGTGATTTGGGGGCTTTCAACTGAGCCCTGTTGGCAAAGCAGAATTGGAGACTTATTCAGCACGATAACTCCTTACTTACTCGGGTCCTAAATGCTCTCTACTTTTCGAGAGGGTGCTTTCGTATGGCTGCACTAGGTTACTCTCCCAGTTATACATGGCAGAGCATTATTGAGGGTCGTAAGGTGTTGGAAAGGGGGTTGGTTTGGGTGGTTGGTAATGGGGAGTCAATTAATGTGTGAAAGGAGTCGTGGTTGTTGGATGGGGTGGATGGTGGTAGGGTGAGGACATGAAGAGAGGAGGGATAGAAGGAGCTGAGGGTGTGTGATTTGTTGGCTCATGATTGTTTTGGGTGGGATCTCGGGACGTTGGATATTATGTTTGATAGGGATGATGTGAACATGATCCGAACTTTTCCGTTAAGTCGTTCCTATAGATATGATATTCTGTCCTGGAGGTTCACCAATAATGGGATCTATTCTACGAGATTTGGTTACTTTGATACTTTTGAGCGTGCTTTCGGGATGGTGGACAAGATACATTGGCGTAAAGTTTGGGCGCTCAGAGTTATCCCAAAGATTAAAGTCTTTCCATGGAAGACTATACATTCTATTATTCCTACCAAAATTAATCTCATTGGTAGGTTTGTGGATGTGGACCCTTTTTATACGATTGTGGTGTGGAGGTTGAAACTGCAGAGCATGTATTTAGGGATTGTGTATGCGGTATGTGACATTTGTCCTATTATTGTGCCTTTTGATGAGAGCCCGTTGGATAGCTGGGTTCGGGGGATGGTTGGTAGGTTGGATGATGAGACTTTCTGTTTTTTTGTCACTATCTTGTGGACTTTGTGGTTTGTCCAAAATATGTTTGTGTTTCACGGGAGGAGTGTTGGGAAATAATGTTCCCGGATCTGTTTGAGGTGTAATTTAAATACAAATTTAAATGAACAATTATTACTAGCATGAATTAATCCTAATTCAAATAATAATCACAACAATATCATGCGAACAAGTAAATTCACGTAAAGTCCTACACATGCGGAACTAGGAGTTTACACGAATATTACCCTCGTAGAGACAACGGCTGAGACGACGGAATGGATCAACCCAAACACCTTTTCAAGTCCTTTGCTCGATTATCCGGTGGAAGATACTCACGATCAAATTTAATAAATGAATAAAGAAAAATTTATTGCACCACCTTTGTGGATTTCTAATTTTTTCAAGATTGGTATTGTATTGGGGATGAAAATTCATCCCCTATTTAAAAATAGAGGTGGCCGATTTTTAGGGCTATAAAAAGATATGGGAAGATCTTTAATTCTTGTGCAAGAAGTAATCTTGAATATATCCAATATATTATCTTTCCCATAAATAATTTTCCATAAAAATCATCCTTCTCTATTTATTGAAAATTTCAAAAATTTCATGCAATAAAAGTCAAAGTCAAAGATTCTTGAATTTATGAGATAATATTTATTGGTCCCGGTGCAAACGAGTCTTACACGTGTATGGGGGGGGAATACACGTGTTCAGTGTTTTTAAAACTTTTCTTTACTGAGGTCAGCTTGGGTCAGGTTGTTCTGATGATTTGGTCCTGAGAAGCACAAATCGCTCTGAGTCAAAGTCTACCTGAGACAATGATCCTGAGCTGCTTTCAGATACCTCAGATAATCCCAACTGATCCTGAGTTTTCAGAGATCCTGAGTTGCTTGGATCAGATAACTAACTTACTGAACCCTCAGATGAGTAAGTTCAGTTTGATAACTATCTGTTCTAGCTACTCAGATGTGCGGAATGGTTGGCCCTAAGTTTATACTCGTTTTTATGCTTTTGCTGAAAACCTTCCTTTTAATGGAATAGTGATTAGGCTGTGATTCAGTTCAGATGCAACTTCAGTGGATTGATTCCAACTGAATGTTAGTGAAAATATGCTTTCAAAATATATGCAACAGTTAATCAAAGCAAAACAGAAAGCAAAGAACACAGCAATTTATAGTGCTTCAGAGACTCAAGCTCCTACGTCCACTCTCTCTAATCTCTTCAGAGAAATTCACTAATCACCTCCTAAGGTTTTCTGACTACCTCTGTAGTTTACTAACCTTTCTATTTTGAGCTTTCTGACTACCTCTGTAGTTTACTAACTCAAAACACACACAAGCTTTCTGTCTATCCAAGATAGATTACTCACTTCTTCTCTAGAGCTTTCTGACTACCTCAATGTAGTTTACTAAATCTTTACAACTCCAATCTCACCAACAATCACACTCAAACTACCTTACAAAGGGTTTGGGGTTTCTTGGTTGGTTTCCAACTAGGATGAGATATCCTTTACAATAAAGAACAATGCAAAGGCTAGGATATCTCGACTAAGCTTTGGATATATCTTATCAAGCTAGGCTTAGTGGAATGAGCTCTCTTCGATTTAAAGCACTTGGGAAATTCTTGGGTTTTCGAGTGCTTCAACTTGCAATAATAAGTTTAAGCTCTTGAGTTGCTTACAAATTTCCCGTAACCTTCAATGTAGATGGTCACAAGTATTTATAGGCATACACCAAGGTCACTCTTGAAAACTATCCGTTGGAAGAGATAGTTTAGTGAGTTTCCTCTTATAATTAATGTGATGAACGACTATATTTAGGGTTTTAGACTCCTAGCACGTTTTAGGCAATAACCTTTCATGTAGCCCAGTCAACACTTTTTTTGCGATCGGAACTTAGTACTTCCGACATCTTTTTTTCGTGACCTATCGGCTGTCGATTAATAATAATAATGTATAATCTTGTCTTCTTCTTTTGACTTTTGTCTCCAGTTAAAGGTAGACAACCTCAACGGCTCTTTTTGGTTACTATCTCCGAGTGATATAACCTTAACAACACTTTGTCTTAGTTCCTTTTGTCTGCATGAGAATGTCTTGGGCAATATCTATTTTTCTAAGGAATCGCATTTTTTCTCGATATTGAGATAGATATTTTTGATTGCCTCGGAACATTCAGTTTTATCTTGAGCATTGATTACATTCTTGAGTCTTGATAATTCTTGTGCCTTGATAGTCTTGATCTTGATCTTACGTGTGTCGTCGGTCTTCGAGTCTTGAGGTCTTACGAGTCTTCACGGATATCTTGATGATATACTAAGTCTTAATCTTTGAGTCTCTCGATTTCATCTTGAGTCTGCGTTTCTCGATTTCTCCTTTGAGTCTTGATTTCTCGATTTCTCACTTTGAGTCTTGATTTCTTAGTTTCTCCTTTGAGTCTTGATTTCTCGGTTTCTTCTTGAAACTTGAAACTTCGATTTCATCTTGAAACTTGGTTTCTTGAAAACTTACCGAGTCTTGAACCTATCTAGAATCTAACCTTGATCTATATCTGCGACTATACATTTTCAGATAACATCCTGAATACTCTAAAACTGAATCCTGACTCAACTATCAAGATTATTCTGAACATGTCATACTCAGGGGTTTTGGGATCTAATCAAAATCAATCTTTATTAAATTCATCTCCCAACAATTTCCCCCTTTTTGATGATGCCAAAACCTATCTTGTTACAAAACACTTAACCTATACTCAGGTTTCAGTTTTTCCTATTACAAGATTGGTTATATCTCCCAACAATTTCCTAAACATTGGGTCTCCCAACAATTAATCTTCCAACAATTAAACTTAGAGACAACATTCAGGCATATCAAACGTAAAAGACATGTAAATAAGATAATGAGATATTATCTTTTGAGCATAAATGATAAGGTTTCATTGATGATAGGTAGACAGTTACAAGTTACAATGAATCTTATCTGAAAAATAAAAATAAAAAAGACAAAAAGATAAAGGATTACATGAATCTTCTGAGTCTTCATCTTCGGTCTTCTTTTGCTCTTCTGCTTGGCTCTTCAGTTCTCTTCTTCTTCCACCTCGTCAGCAGGCACCTCAAGGTTGAACATTCCATAATATCTTCTTTTTAGCGCATCTCTCTCTTTAATGATATCCTGATTGTTCCCTGTCAGGCCCAACTGAATGGAATACTGAGAAATTTCTTGAGCAATGGCTTTTTCATTCACACAGCCATTCTCCAGCCTGGGAGGAGGGTACGAGTATGGACCAGGGGCGGTTATCTGAACCTTTCCTTCATCCGCAAGGTTAATCTAGCCTTGAAGATACTTAGGATAGAAGGTCAGGAGATAGTCAATGAAAACTTCATTAGAGTCTGAGCTCTCCCCTCTCCATTCTCTGAGCACATCATAATAGAACCAAAAAGTTCTCTTTATCTCTTCCCATGCATCGTTGAGCTGGATTGGCATCCATTTGTCAACATGCGGCCATTTCTGTGCTTTTGTGTTCCCTCTCCTCTTGCTTGCGAACCTGTTGAAACCACTCCTTCTCTTCCACTCTTCTTCCATCTTCTTTCTGATCACTGGAACTCCAGAGACAGAAGCTGTGGTTTTCTTTGCTTGCTCAATTTGGAGTGACTTCAGAGCACTTCTGGTATTAAAGACTTTCTTTTGTGGCACAGACTCAGATTCTTCAATATCCAGGATTAACTTCCTCTGAATTGGCTTAGAAGCCTTAGCTCTTTTGCCCTCAGGCTCTTCAATTTCCACAGCCTTTCTTTTGATGGGCAATTCTGCTCCAGCTTGGCTTGTTCCAATTCTTCCTCTACCACTCAGTTTCTCTGCAGCAACTTCTTGCATTGTTTCTCCTGAAACCTGAGTGTAGATTGACTTCTCCACCTTCTTAAACTTCAGCTTCTCAGTGGCCTCTATTTCCTTCATGGCTTCGTCAACGATTTTCTTTTCAGCTTCCTTGATCGTCTTGCCTTTTAGAGTTTGATCCAATAATTTCATGAGATCAGCACCGGGTCTTTCCCCCTTCTTGGATCCATACTCTGGTAGAAGCCTGGAGAGTGTTGTGTCTATATGATACTGTTCTTTACTGACACTCCGCACCTCCCCTGCCAACTGATCCTGCTCCTCCTCGAGCCTTCTAAGGTGGTTCTTCGCCACTGAGAATTCTTCAGAAAGATGAGCAAATTGGCTAGAGAGAGCTTCCTTGAACATGTCTGTCATCTTGGCCATGAGCATTGAGCTCATCTCCTCAACAGCATTCTTTACCAGCATCTCATTCTTCTCTGCCAATTTAGCTTCTAGAGATTCAGTTTGCTCCTGATGCTTTTGCTTCAGCTCTGCGTTCAGCTCAGCTTTGACCCCCTCCATCTTCTCTTCTAACTTTCCTTCCATGGAGGTCAGCTTCTCAGTCATAGAGTTCTGAAGTTGCACCAATTCTGAAGAAGAACTCAAGCTTTCAATCTTCTTATCCTGGTTGGCCAATACCTCCTCGATCTGAGCAAATTTGGTCAGGATTGGCTCAACCTTCTCCAACTTCTCCATCACAGGGGTGAGATCAATCTCAGGAGTATATCTGATCTGCTGTGTCTCCTGAGCTGGCTGTTCAGCCTAAGTCTCAGTCTGAACCTGAGCTTCAGTCTGAACTGGGGCTTCAGACTCAGTCTGAATCTGGGATTCACCCTGAGCTTGGGTGTCCACCTGAGCCTCAGTCTGCATATCAGACATTACAGATTTAAAGATAGGTACTTCAGTAATCCTGGCATAATTGTTAATAGTGCCAAAAGTTACCTGAAGGCTAACTTCAGTCTGAGGATGTTCGACAGCAGGCTGTTCAGCATCAGTTGAGTCTTTCTCCTTCTGAGATTGACTCTCATCATCCCCTTGTTGGTCCCCATCCTGAGATTTGTCTTTGGAGCTCGGGGCACCAACTTCAGCAATCCTCCTCTCAGCCACTTTCCTCTTAACCAACTCATCAAAGTCAGAGATTTTCATTCTGAGCTTGGTTTTCCTGAATCCTGAGAATTCAGTCAGAAAAGTTGTTTCCTCGTTCCACCAGTCTTTCTCCTCTGAATGAACCAATGTTGAGCATTTCCGGAAGAGTCTGGTTGAGGATGAAGACCGTTGACCTCAATCTGAAGAAGATGTCTTGGAGGTCAGGGAATGAGCTCAGCTCAGGGTAGCGGTCTAGAATGAACCGTTCCCCCTTGCTTCGCCATTCGGTCTCTTCAGCTTCACCCTTCTTGAGCATCGGGCTCTCAGGTTCAGTGGAAAGATCTGCTGAAGGATCAAGCAATAGATCACTCAGGAGCTCATCAATGTTTATCTGCTCCTGAGGTTCAGCAATATCTGAGGGTTGGGCAGGCAGCTCCTCAGTCTGAATCTGACTTGGTTCTGAGGTCTGAGCTGGCGCCTCCTCAGTGGGAATCTGAGTTTGCTCTGAGGACTGAGTGGGCACTTCCTCAGCAGGAATCTGAGCATCTTCTGCGGTCTGAGCCGGCACTTCCTCAGAGGGAATCTGAACTTTCTCTGAGGTCTAAGGTCCTTGGAAAATTTCTTGAGAAAATATGTCATAACTTAGTGACGTCTCAAGAACCTCAGAGAAGACTTGCTCCTCAGTTTGATCCTGTGCCTTTGAGATAGCCTGAGCCAATACATGTAAAGGCGATTTCTGAGCAGTTTGGCTCTCAGTTTGAATCTCCTCAGCCTCACTCTCCTCCTCACCATCAGTGAGAACCACCATCATTTTGTGCTTTGGAGCCAGGGTCTTTTGCTTCTTCAATTTATCACCCTGCTCCTTCTTGGCCTCCAACAAAGCCTTCCCCCTGGCTTGTTGGGTTTCTTCAGTAGCAGCAGCAACTGGTGATTCCACCTTCTTCTCTTTCTTCCCTTTGATGGTCCTCTTTGCAGCAATGGGCTTGAACATTACTTTGGACTTAGGGAAAGGAGTAGAGTTGACAAAGATATCCTCCTCCTCTCGGCACATTTCCAAAATAAAAGCTATTTTGGTGGCATGGAGGATCTTGCCTTTGATCGATATTGAGCCATCCTCCCTTTTTATGACCTTGGCTTGCTCACTCACCACCTTGATCAGATACTTCAACCAGTTGAAATCCTTGGTGGGTGAGTCCTCAATCGCCGCCATCAATCGGAGTTTGGGAGTGCTAAACTGCTCAAAGATCCCAGATCGACTCATTATACACTTACTCACTATATCCATCAACACTCTGTATTTTGGCCTCAAATGCCTTTTATGTAAGGTCGCCTCAAACTTAACAGGATTCTCAGTAATCCTATCAAGATACTCTTGTTCCCGACCTAACATATACAAAGTGGGATCATCTCCCCTATCGCACAACTAAAAAACATCGTTTAAATTTTGTGGGACTATGTACAGCTCCCGAACAAAATCTATATACTTCGATGTATGCTCTAAGTGCGACACAAAAATCTTGGACTCAATATTATCATCCTCATCTATTTGCATATTAGAGACGAACTCTATTACCTCGCGAGAGTATTCTGCCTCATGTCGGTTCGCGACTAGATTTGTCAGCTTCGCTAGCCGGATCAAATGGAGCGCCTCTTCTTCGTTCTTAGCATTTGATGTACTCTCCAGAGATACAACGTTCTCATACCAAGGTTTATTGGTTTCGGCCAATTTGTCGAAAATGGTATAAGTCATATTGGGAATTTGAAGGTTAGGGTTTGGAGAGATGAAGGTTTTCTGGGCAAAGGGGATTTTATCTTGCAGAGGATTTTGGGAATGAGGGTTTATAAAAATGGCTTGAAATGGCTTCTCAAGGAATATATAGATCGATTTCGTGGGAAGTCGTACCGGTTTGGTGAAAAACAACGGTTGAGATTAATCGTCGATTAATCGGGTATGCGAAAGGACGATCTTCCAAAAAGTAAGCCGCCATTTTAACCTCATTGGTAAATAAATTCAACAGAGCATTTAATGACTGTTGACCTTCCTTGGAATTTCAAAGATCCCGCCCAAAAACATTCTTCAGGTGTTTTGTATTTATTGCAAATGATTACTGAGTTTCACTTAAGCAATAAATGAGTCGCATGAGTCATTACTTCTTCAGACTAATTTTCCTCTATCAGTCTTACTGAGTATTGACCTTGATAAAATGTCAGTATGATACTGAGTACTGAATGGGTTCAGTATGGTACTGAGTACTGACCTTCAGTAATCCTGAGTTTCTCGAGACTCAGTTCAGTATTTCCTATTTTATCCTGAGTTTCTCAGTAGAATTCTGAGAAAACTTCATGCATCTGAAAACCTTCAATTTTTCAGATTTACTCTATACACCTGGACCCAACATCCCTAATTCAACTGATAGTTCCTGAAATCTTAATTCAGCCAAAGGTTTAGTCAAGATGTCAACTCTCTGTTTATCAGTATGAATTTTCTCCATCCTAATGTCCTTCTTCTCGACATGATCTCTGATGAAGTGATGTCTGATATCCACATGCTTGCATCTAGTGTGCAATACCGGATTTTATGAAATAGCAATGGCACTATTATTGTCACAAAATATTGGTACTTCATTGGCTACAACCTTATAATCCATTAATTGTTGTGCGAGCGAAAAGAATCTGACCTGCACGCAGACTTCCTGCTGACCATGTATTCAACTTGATAGTCTTGGTTGCTACTAAGGCCTGTTTCTTCGAAAACCAAGATATCAGCTTACTTCCAAGAAATTGACAAGTTCCTGTAGTGGACTTCCTGTCAATTCTACAACCTCCATAATCGACATCGAGTAACCGGTTAATTGAGGTTATCATCACCGGATACCATAATCCTCTATTCATTTGTGCCCTTAAGATACTTCAAAGTATCTTTTTGGCGACCTCCATGTGACTAGCCTTAGGATTAACTTGGTATCTTGCACATATCCCAACAAAAAATGTTATATCCTACTTGCTATGAGATCGATATCCATCTTTCCTCTAAAATAGTTAGTATTCATGGGAATCCTTGGGAATCGGGATCCATCTTGTAGTTAGTATTCATGGGAATCCTAAGCGCATTGCAATTCCCATATTTGGCAATCGGATCTACGGTGTACTTTGCACGTTGATGAAGATTTCTTCCTTTGATTGTTTCACTTGAAGACCTAGAAAGAAATTCATCTCCCACATCATAGACATCTCAAATTTGCCTTTCATCAGTGTAGAAAACTTTTCACACAACTGATGATTTGGAGATCCAAAAATGATGTCATCAACATATATCTGAACTAGTAAGATATCTTCCCCATCTTCTATCCCAACGAGTTCTATCAACGATTCCTTTGACAAAACCATGGTCGATGGCCGAGAAAGAGTATCATACCATGCTCTTGGTGCTTTGCTTAAGACCATACAAAGGCTTTTATGAGCACAGTAAACTTGGTCATTCATGCGAAACCGGGGAGGTTGTTCCACATAAACCTCTTCTTTAAGCACACCGTTCAAAATGCACTTTTCACATCCATTTGAAAGATTGTGAACTTCATGTGGGCAACATATGCAAGAAACAATCTGATGGCTTCTAGTCTTGCAACAGGTGCAAAGGTTTCATCATAATCCAAGCCTTCTTCTTGGGAATAACCTTGTGCAACTAGCCTTGCCTTGTTTCTTACAATGTTGTTATTCTCATCTCTTTTATTCTTAAATACCCACTTGGTTCCAATAACATTGTGCCTTTCAGGTCTATCCACTAGCTCTCATACTTCATTCATTGAGAATTGATTCAGCTCATCTTGCATAACAGTAATCCAATGAGAATCTTGTAGAGCTTCTTCAATCTCAGTAGGCTCTTTCTTTGATAGGAAGCAGCAGAATAGTGCACTCTCACCATGGAACCTTCTTGTTTTGACACCTTCAGTTAGATCACCCACAATCTGACTTGTAGGATGACTATCTAACCATCTTCTTCTAGATGTTCCCCCTTCAATAGTATCCTCAACATTTGAAATGTTAGGTTCGATTAGTTCAATAAACTTCGGGGAACAACGAAAAAGGAGAAAGGAATCATCTTCCTCGGGAAATTCTATTGAAACATTGTCGGTGACATTTGTTCCCCTTTGGTTGATAGATTCAAATTTGCCTCACCAGTGACCACATCTTCATTGGCATTACATACACGAGTGCGAACGGTGTCTGCTCGGATTAGTCGCCTTTGGTGTGTTGGCTTTCCTGAGTCTCACCATCCTGAGTTCCATCCTGAACTTCTTTATCTGAGTCTGAGTCACTCCAATCATAGATAGTGACTGTCTTCTTCTTTTCATGTTCAATGGATGATTTGTCATTCTTTTTCAGGCTTAATCTGGTAATTCTCTTGGTCAGTTCTCCTGCATCATGTTCCTGTTTCTTCTGAACACAAGTTGATTCATAAAAAACAACATGAGGTGTTTCCTCCACAATATGAGTCCTACAGTTGTAAACTCTGAAAGCTTTTATTGACTTGAATATCCTAAGAATATTCCTTCATCGACTTTGCTATCAAATGTTTTCAACTGATCTTTACCATTATTGTGTATGAAACACTTGCAACCAAACACACGAAAGAAAGAAACAAGAGGCTTCCTTTCATTCCAAAGCTCGTATGGTGTTTTGCCTTGACTCTTGGTTAGCATGGATCTATTTTGAGAATAGCATGCAGTGTTGATGACTTCGACCCAAATTTTTTAGGAATATCGACTTGACTATCATTGTCCTTCTGCGAACTTCTTTTAGAGTCATGTTCCTTCTTTCTAAGAACACCATTTTGTTGAGGGTCCTTTGCAAAATGATGTTTCATGAGTAATTCCATTTGCTGCATAATAATCAGATATAATATGGTTTATAAATTCAGTTCCTTTGTCAGATCTGATTTTGACCACACTCAGGTTCTTCTCAATACTGAGCCTTTTCAGTAACTCAGGCAGCTTTATCTGAGTCTCTTTCTTACTGAGTAAGAATATGACCCAAGTATATCTTGAGTAGTCATCAACTACTACGAGTGTATATTTCCTGCCATTAGTGCTTCTTTTGGTATTCTTGGACCAAAAAGATCCATATGCAACAACTGAAGTATTCTCTCAGTAGAAACATCTACTTTGCTTTTAAATGATGCTCTAATTTGTTTTCCTTTTTGGCACGCATCACAAACATGTTCCTTACTGAACACTTCATTAGGCAACCATCTCACAAGAGCTAATCTTGCAAGCTTATTCAGGGTTTTGAAATTCAGGTGATTCATTCTTTTATGCCATAACCAACTGGTATCTGTGGAACTTTTTGCAACCAAACATGTATCTTTAGGATCTGAACTCCAATCAGCAAGATACACATTTCCTTTTCTAGTACCAGTCAGTAATATTTTCTGTGATATATCATCTTTCACATAACATAAGTTCTTTGAGAACTCAACATTAAATCCCTTATCACGGAATTGGCTTATTGAAAGCAAATTATGCTTCAATCCAGATACATATGAAACACCATGGATATGAACTGAGTTGATTTCCAAAGTTCCATATCCTTCAGTCTGTCCTTTGGAGTTATCTCCAAATGTGATCTGAGGGCCTCTTTGTTCAACATAGTCACTGAGTATCTGCTTGAATCCTGTCATATGTCTTGAGCATCCACTGTCAAGATACCATACAGCAGGGGCCTTTTCATTTCCACTCATCAGTGCTATGTGATCTTCAATCAGCTTAGTGCCTTTGTTTTCCTCCTGAAAAACAGATCAATTCTTAGGTACCCAATTTGTGTAGGGTCCTACAAGGTTAGCTGTACCTTTCGGAATCCAAATCTGCCTGACAACTCTAATCACTTTAGAGTGGCTGATCTGTCTTCCATAAACATCTACATACACATTTACTACTCTGGGTGCCTTAGTAGTTTCCTGTGTATGAGTGCTAGCCTTAGCATGAACATGAGCCTTAGAGTTTTTCTTTGGTACAGGCCTTTTGTTCAGTTGCTTTGGCTTTTGTGCAGTTGGTCTGAATCTTTGTTGACTCGGGTTCAGGTAACCTTTACCCTTAGGCAAGTGGGGTTTAGGTTGCCTGTACTGAAATTGGGGTCTTTCAGTATACTGATGACTTAGTCTCTTCAGTTGAGAATGTCTCTGCTGAGTGTTTCTCTTCTGAAGATTCCTCTGATGGTTCAGTGTAGATCCTTTCAGGTTTGCATTCTTAGCCTGAGGCTTCGAAGTAGTTGCCTGAAATTTTCCTACTGAGTGCTCAGGTTTTCTAGCCTTTACCTGAGGTTTGGGCTTTCTTACCTGATCATTCAGTTTTACTGGAACCATAGGTCCTTTTCCCTTGTCTAACACCTTGGGTATTTCTTCAGTTTGACGTGTAGATGCCACTGGTTTAACAAAGATTGTCTTCTTGCTACTTGATGCAGCATTTAGATGACCTTGTGACGTTCCCCCTGGAATGTATCCCAATCCAGATTTTATAGTGGCAGATCTCTGATAACTCTGAATTTCATCTATTACTTTAGATGCAGTATTCAATAGAGTTAGCTTCTTCTGCGCACTATCCTCACAATTCTGTAGAGTTTCATGCTTCTCAGAGAGGTCATTGAACTTAGTTCTGATCAGCTGAATCTCTTCACTGGATTTCTCTAGCTTTTCAGTTAGGGTCACTATCAACTTCTCTTTCTCTGAGAGTTGTACTTTCAGAACATCCAGTTCATCAGTAGCTCCCATTAGTTGAGAAGTGATTTCAGTATTGCTAGAGTCTTTCCATTTCAGATTTTCAGCTTTCAGTTCTTTATTCTGCTCTTGAGTTTCATTTAGCAGTTCTTGTAAAACAACATAATCCTTCATCAGACTCTCAAAAGCATCCATCAGGTCAAACTGACTGTTTACAGTGGAACTTGATAACTCTTGTGCTAGTGTAGGAGCAACAACAGAGAAAGAAGAGTTTACCTCCTGAATAGCCATTAGACAGAGATCATCACTTTCACTGTCTGAGAATATTTCATCTGAAGAGCTAGATCCTTCCTCAGAATGTTCTTCTTCTGCAACCATGGCTTTCTTGCTAGAGAACTTCTTGTCTCTTTTAGCTTGTCTTTCTCTTCTCTCCTTAGCACTCAGGTCTGGACAATCATACTGGAAGTGACCTTTCTTTTGGCAATTATAGCATCTGTTGGTATCATAATCCTGATCATTTTCTTCTTTGGACTTGGAGTCCTTCCTTTTGGATGAAGATCCTTCAGGTTTCAGGTCCTTCTTCTTCTCAGTTGATTTGTCCTCAGCTTTCTTCTGGTACCTGTGATTCTTGTAATAGTTTTTGTATTTTCCATATCGACTATTAAGTCTTTCAAACCTCCTTGCCATTAGTGCTAGCTTATCCTCAAGCTCATCCTGATTCTTAGCAAGGGAGTTCTCAGACTCTCTAGTTTTACAGGTTTTATCCTTGGCTTTGAAAGCCACATTTTTACTAGATGATGAATCATCTTTGCTGTCAGCCTTTTTAGATTTCTTATCAATTACAAACTCATAGGCCTTCAGCTCAGAGAAGACTTGTTGATATGGCATTGAATTAATGTTTTTGGTGTTTTCAATCACCACTGCATGTATATCCCATTTCTTAGAAAGACCTCTAAAAATTTTCAATGCAACTTCTCTATGTGGATATTTCTTTCCAAGTGCATTTAGATCATTCATAATGCTAGTGAATCTGACTTCCAATTTGTCTATAGATTCACCTTCTTCCATTTCAAAACTATCAAACTTTCCAATTGCAACTGAAAGTTTGTTTTCCTTGATATGATATGTGCCTTGGCACATTACAGCTAGTGTATCCCAAATTTCTTTTGCAGTATTACAATGAGAAATCATTCCCATCACACCATCATCAATTGTACTGTATAGTGTGTCTTTAGCAATATAGTCTAGATTGACTAACTTCCTCTCCTCAGGAGTCAGTTGGTCATCAGACTTAGGAAATTCTGCTCTAGGATCATTTCTCTCATTTTCTGTTCCTCTAGGATTCACCACAGTAAATTGGAATGACCCTTTAGAGACCACTCTCCACATACGTTCATGTTTAGAATCTGGTGAGCTGCATTCTCGATCTCCATAAATCATAGTTCTCTCTGAGAGAACATGGGAAGTTTCTTAGAAGACATTTTTATGCGAGTCTTTTAAGAATTGACAAATAAGATCGATTCGGATAGACCCACGGTATTTTAGCAAATAAGACTTTGGTCAACAAAGCGATTGGTCAAGTTGAACCCTTTGCTTTCGATACCACTTGTTGGTCCGGTGCAAAGCGAGTCTTACGTATATATGGGGGAATACCGTGTGTTAGGTGTTTTTAAAACTTTTCTTTACTGAGGTCAGCTTGGGTCAGGTTGTCCTGATGATTTGGTCCTGAAAAGCACAAATCGCTCAGATGAGTAAGTTCAGTTTGATAACTATCTGTTCTAGCTACTCAGATGTGCGGAATGATTGGCCCTAAGTTTATACTCGTTTTTATGCTTTTGCTGAAAACCTTCCTTTTAATGGAATAGTGATTAGGCTGTGATTCAGTTCAGATGCAACTTCAGTGGATTGATTCCAACTGAATGTCAGTGAAAACATGCTTTCAAAATATATGCAACAGTTAATCAAAGCAAAATAGAAAGCAAAGAACACAACAATTTATAGTGGTTCAGAGACTCAAGCTCCTACGTCCACTCTCTCTGATCTCTTCAGAGAAATTCACTAATCACCTCCTAAGGTTTTCTGACTACCTCTGTAGTTTACTAACCTTTCTATTTTGAGCTTTCTGACTACCTCTGTAGTTTACTAACTCAAAACACACACAAGCTTTCTGTCTATCCAAGATAGATTACCCACTTATTCTCTAGAGCTTTCTGACTACCTCAATGTAGTTTACTAACTCTTTACAACTCCAATCTCACCAACAATCACACTCAAACTACCTTACAAAGGGTTTGGGGTTTCTTGGTTGGCTTCCAACTAGGATGAGATATCCTTTACAATAAAGAACAATGCAAAGGCTAGGATATCTCGACTAAGCTTTGGATATATCTTATCAAGCTAGGCTTAGTGGAATGAGCTCTCTTTGATTTAAAGCACTTGGGAAATTCTTGGGTTTTCGAGTGCTTCAACTTGCAATAATAAGTTTGAGCTCTTGAGTTGCTTACAAATTGCGCGTAACCTTCTATTTAGATGGTCACAAGTATTTATAGGCATACACCAAGGTCACTCTTGAAAAACTATCCGTTGGAAGAGATAGATTCGTGAGTTTCCTCTTATGGTGTGTGATGAATGGCCATATTTAGGGTTTTAGACTCCCTAGCACGTTTTAGGCAATAGCCTTTCATGTAGCCGGTCAACACTTTTTGCAGTCTGGAACTTAGTACTTCTAACATCTTTTCAGTGACCTGTCGCTGTCAGTGTCAGTAATGTACTGTGCTGTCTTCTTTTTTTTTACTTTTGTCTCCAGTTAAAGGTAGACAACCCCAACGACTCTTTTTGGTTACTATCTCTGAGTGATATAACCTTAACAACACTTTGTCTTAGTTCCTTTTGTCTGCATGAGAATGTCTTGGGCAATATCTATTTTTCTAAGGAATCGCGTTTTTCTCAGTATTGCATCCTTCAGATAGATATTTTCAGTGCCTCTGAACATTCAGGTTTATACTGAGCATTCAGTACATTACCGAGTCTTCAGTAATTACTGTGCCTTCAGTAGTTTTCAGTCTTCTGTGTCTTCAGGGTCTTCTGAGTCTTCAGGGTCTTCTGAGTCTTCACAGATATACTGACTGATATACTGAGTCTTAATGCTGAGTCTCTCAGTTTCATACTGAGTCTGCAGTTTCTCAGTTTCTCACTGAGTCTTCAGTTTCTCAGTTTCTCACTGAGTCTTCAATTTCTCAGTTTCTTACTGAAACTTCAGTTTCTTCAGAAACTTACTGGGTCTTCAGAACCTATCAGAATCTAACCTGATCTATATCTGCTGACTATACATTTTGCAGATAACATCCTGAATACTCTAAGACTGAATCATGACTCAACTATCAAGATTATTCTGAACATGTGGGATCTAATCAAAATCAATATTTATTAAATTCATCTCCCAACAATATTGTATTCCAAGAATAATTATCTTCCATAAAATCTTTCCAAGAAAATATCTTTCTTTCTTTTCTTGCAATTTTCAAAATTAATAGAAAAAATTAGGCAACAAATTATTATTTTTATTTTAATCACCTTTTCATTAATGGACTCATGTTGGGCTACTTGAGGGCCTTTAGGAGAATTAAGATTGGACCTCCCAATGGGCTCTGAATTCCAATATTAAGCCACAATATTATTCAGCCCATTAATATTAATTTATTCCACTATAAAATTAATATTGCACTATCCATCTTAATCCATATTACGATAATATGGCTCCCGGTTATTATTTCCCGTGTATAAGATTATTTTGTCCATTAATTAATTAAGCCACTGAATGCTCTAAATTAATTAACATATTTTTCCTTGGAGTAAAGACAACTCAACATTATTATCCATACCGGAAACAAATTCCGCTTGCAAGATTTAGTATGATAAAACTTCTGAGTCCACCAAGGGGACAAATCAAACGAGACTTTCCTCGTACATGTTTTTCTGTATTAAATCTTAGTAATTGTTATGTAATTAATAATATTGCCCAAAATATAAAGTATAGAATCACTATTTGATTCTAAACCAAACATAGATCAATACAATAAATATTAATTACACACAATCCTATTTAAAGGATAGAGATTAAGAAATCAATAACCAACTGAGGTCTAATTCTTCATCCCGTAAGTCAGTACGGAATAATTTATCCTCTATGTAGGTCCGTTTCAGCGCATCATAATGCACTAGTGTAATCCCTTGGTCAAGACAAGCCAATCTGAGATTTACACATCAACCTATATCAACGGAGTGTTCAATTCCATCTAGGTTGTGAAGATGTACTTATTTACATGGAACTGTTAATGTGATCTTCTGTGATCGAGTATCACCACATTAACTACAATGCAATATGTACTAACATTGAATGATTTGCAATAAATAAATAACATTCATTCATATTTAAAGTAACAGTGATAATAAGATTTATTCTCAGTAAATAAGTGATAAATTCAGTCTCTTATACAAAGTAAAAACATACTTTCAGGTATAACCCCAACAAGGAGATTACTGGAGAAGGAGGTGGTGAATAGTGCGACTGCGCATCGTAGGGATTACTTGGCAGCCCATCTGGCTGTAGCTGTGAAACCACATGGGATTAGTCATGCGACAGTGTGGATGCCTTCGAGGCAGAGACAATTGAAGCTTAATACAAATGCTTCTCTTCGACCTGGCCTTGATTCTGGGATAGCTGGCATTCTGCAGGGTGAGAGGGGGCAAGTGAGATGGTGTTTCGAGGAAGTGTGTGATACAATTGTGGTGGATGTTGCGGAAGCTTGCGCGGTGAGGCGGGGGATGGAATTCACTAGAGATAATGGGGTTCGTGATCTGTTGGTGGAGTCTGATGCTCAACTTGTGGTCTATGCCTTGCTTTATCCGAGGTAAGATCTTAGTTATGTGGGGACGATTGTTCGTGATATTAGAGATTTGGTCGTTGCTTTTGATAGTGTGTTCTTTGCTTGAATTAGGAGAGACGGTAACTTTATGGCTCATTTGGTTGCTTCTTTTGCTTTTACTTCTGTTAATGCTTTTCTTCTCGATCCTTGTTCTGGATCATATTATTGCTAATGTGGAAGCCGAATTTCTGGCTGTTTAATACTATATATCTTTTTCCTGTAAAAATAAAATAAAAATGATAATACCTCTATATACTAATAGGGAGTTTTTTTTCATGATGTGTCAACTCCATGTTAATTTAATACATGTGTCATTAAATGAGAAATTTGAGTACACATGTCATTTTTTTATTTGTTTCTTTTTATAAAAGAATCCTATGTGTCATGAAACTTAAAGTTTTTGTGTATAATTAATTTTTAATTATTTAGACATTTAAAATATGCGTGAATGTTATAAACTGTGTAATTCATATTTATTACTTTATATTTTATTTAACTATATAATATTATTCATTTATCTTTCTTTCGATAATTTTTGTTTGATTTAATTTAAGATACATAAAATATTCATTCTAAATGTATTTTATCTTAGTGTGAATTTATATTCAATTATTAATTTCTTAATAAATAATTTTATTTTATAATTGCTCTTATACATATCTTTAACATATTTTATGTGGCAAAAGCTTCCAACCGATATCTTAGTATACGCATTAAATAAAATTAGTAAACCCTATTCCTCTCAAGTTCAGGACTAAACACTAACTTGCATCAATTGAGTAATATTAATTATTAAACTTGTATTTTTGTAATACAAATCAATAATCCAACCACATGAAAATCATACCTGCATGTGACTCTAGTACCACATTTTTCTTGATATATAATAAGTGTGTGTGACCGTATAAAGGGAGTCAAACCCAAATTAAGTAAGTTTGACTCATAGTATTAGTTAGTCTATGTAAAGGTATTAGTTTACTTTACCCTATCTCTTTACACCGTATTGTATAAATAGGGAGAACTAAATCTCTATCTTTTACTTTGTAATTTCCATTCAGTTAGACAGTTTAATTCCAGATTACTTTTCCTTCATCTTGTAACCTTGAATTCATCAATAAAGTTTATTTTCATGTTCATGGATTCATCATATGGTATCAATTTTTTAGGTTAATCGATCGATTTTGACGATCTATCTTCTGCTTCCGCATTTTTTGTTGATTTGTGATTCTATTTCGCGATTTTCTTCGATTAAGGTTTATCCTTGATCGATTTCTGCGTGTTTATCACGATTTCTGCGATTTCTTTATCGAATTCGTTCTATTCCTCTTTTGATTTTGATGGCGCATCAAATTCCTACTGTTATCAATCCGACGTCCTTGAATCCGGCGTTAAGTCCGTTGTCACCCTTATACTTACACCATAATGATAATACAACGGTTTCTATTGTTCTTGAGCTGTTAAATGGTACCAATTTTACATCCTAGAGCCATTTTGTGAAGAGGGCTTTGCGTGTCAAGAACAAGGTGCCTTTAATCAATGGGACGGTTGAGGCGGATGATCGAGCGATATACTTGGCTTGGGCCAGGGCTAATGACCTGGTTCTGACGTGGATCTTGAACTCCATTGAGTCAGACATCAAGAAGACTTTGGAATATTTCATTATTGCGAAGGACGTGTGGGACGAGCTCCACGTTCGCTAAGCAAAATATGATCTATCTCGTGTTTTTCAGCTTGAGAGGTCTCTTAACACCATCTCAAAAGGTACTCAATCCCTTGTTCTGTATTATAACCAGTTTAAAGTGCATTGGGACGAATACCTTAATTTTAGGCCTGTTTTGTGTTGTTCTTGTGGGGCCATGAATTCTTGTACGTGAGATCCTCCAATCTGTGATCAAACTTCAAGATCAAGACGCTGTTATGAAGTTTCTTGCTGGTTTAGATGATTCCTTTACTGCTATTTGTAGTCAATTATTTCTGGCCTCGCCTTTTCCTCCTCTTGCCAAGGTGTTTTCACTTCTCTTGCAAGAAGAATCACAAAGGAATATACATGTTTCAGTTGATAATGCTGATTCCATGGCAATGTTGGTTAGAAATGCAAATTATGGGAAGAATCTGTTAGGGTTATACTGAAAAATATGCTTTTACTTTGTATAATCAAACTGAAATTTCTTATTTATTTACTGAAATAATTAATAAATCACTGTTGCATTAAATATGAATGAATGTTATATATATTTATTGCAAATACGTTCAATAAGTAAAGTATATATTACGTTGTAGTTAATTTGGTGATACCAGATCACAGAAGATCAAATTAACAGCTCCTCGTAATTAAGTACAAATTCACAACCCAGATGGAAATGAACGAACCATCATGAAAGGTTGAAGTATAAGACTCAGATTGACTTGTCTTGACCAAGAGATTATACTAGTGCATTTAGATGCACTGAATAAGGACCTACAGGAGGATAAATTCTTAGGTACTAAATATATAAGAATTAGACCTCAGTGGTGTGTTATTCCTTAATCTCCGTCCCTTAAATAGGATCGTGTGAAATTAATAACTATTGCTTTGACTTATGATAGGAAGAGAGTCAATATGATTCGATACCTTATATCTTGGGAAATATTATTAATTACATGACGATTGCTGACATTTAATATGGAGAATCGTGTGCAAGTACATCTTGCTTGATTTGTCCCCTTGGTGGGCTCAGAATCTTTATCATACCAAATCTTGCAAGTGGAAATTTATTTCCGGTATGGATAATAATGTTGAGCTGTCTTTACTCAAAAGACTAAGATATTAATTAATTTAAAGCTTGTTCAGTGGCTTAATTAATTAATGAACTAAAATAATCTTAAACACGGGAAATAATGACCGGGAGTCATATTTTAGTAGAATCGTAATATGAGTTAAGATGGATAGTTCAATATTAATTTTATAGTGGAGTAAATTAATATTAATGGACTTGAATAATATTTGGCCCAATATTAAAGCTTCATAGTCCATTAAAGGTCCAATCTTAATTCTCCTAAAGGCCCCTCAAATAGCCCAAATTAAAGTTCAATTAATGAAAAGGAGAATAAAATATTTTTGCCTAATATTTCTCAAAATTTTCGAGAAATATAGGAAAAGGAAGAAAAGATTTTCTTGATTTTCTTGAAGATATTTTATGGAAAGAGATAAGTATTCTTGGAATATATAATTATTTCATAAATTCAAGAAGTCAAATCTTGATCCCTTATGCCTTGTAATTTTCGAAAAAGTGGGGAAAAGGGGAAGAAAGATTTTTATGGAAAAAAAATTAATTAAGGAGAAAAAGAATATAGGAGATATATTCAAGATTTCTTGGAGACCAAGAAAAATGATTTTCTTCCTTATTTTTTTCCTCCAAAAAAAATCGCCACCCTAGTCTTATTTATGGGGATGAATTTTTCATTCCCAAGTCTTGAATTCCATGTGTTGGAAATATTAAATCCACAAAGGTGGTGGCAAAATATTTTATTTTCTCTCTTTGTTAAAATCGTTAAGTGTGAAATCCTCCCACGGATCACGTTAAATGGACTTGGGATCTATTTGAGAAAAATTTATTTGGGTTGATCCAATGTCTCAACGGTTGTCTCTACAAGAGGTACGTAATCTCGTAACTCCTAGATTCCGCATGCTTATGATTTACGTGGATTATGTGTACGCATGAATTATTTATTTGCTTATTGATTATTATGTTGAATTGAATTAGGATTAATTCATGTTAGTAATTAATTTATTTATTTAAATATGTATTTGAAAATCAACTCGAATCGATCCGGGCACCCATAATTTCCCAACAACTGGTATCAGAGCTCTGGTTTCGAGCTCTGATTTTTTAAATTGTTATTTAAATTTTGTTGCACGTTAAATTGAAAATTGGATAGTAGAATTGCTAGATCTGTTTTGCAGGTATCCAATTGTCATGGTATTTAATGTATTTATTTTTCATGCGTATGAATGTTGGTTTTAATTCGACTAGTTCGGATTTGTTTTTCTCGTGAGAAAATCCACTAGTAGATTAAGCTATTTAATTTGTTCAATGTAATAGACTAGTCTAGATTTAGAGTATTTATTTTTCGTTAAATCAATTGTTACCTGATCGAATACGAAGACGGGAAGTTAAAATAGACACGGAACCGTACGTAGGCGACGTGCATAACGCGAAACGTGCCAAGGGAGGCGCGCACAACGTGGACATCGCCAGGTGAATGGGCGTGGCGCATGGTCTTTAGGGAAATCGGCTCGATGGATGCGCCTGGCGCAGCCGGGCGGACGGCGCCGCGACTTCAGGCCGTCGCCGTTGCCCACGTCGCCGAACAATACAGAAGGGCGCTTACGCAAGCTACCGCCCGTCGCTTTCTTGAAACCACCGATTCTTCTTGAGTACACCGAGACAGCAAGCCTTGCGCCCTAGGTGTCTTGAAACCGCGGTCGCTCGACCAAGTGGCGGCGGATCTTGAAGCGAGTGTCTTGGCTGCGAGCTACTTGGCGCGGCGCTTCGAGACGAAATTTTTTTTCGAGATGAAATTTTTTTTCGAGACGAAATTTTTTTTCGAGACGAACGATTTGGAGAAATTCAAGATGGCATTTCTTCAAGATCAAGCCAAGGAAAATCAAACCATGATAGTTGGATAATTTGTGCCTAATATGTTTATTTTTCGCTTTGCTTGATTTATTGTTGTTTTTCTTATGCTTTATTTAATTTGTTTAAATGTGTTTGCATGAGAATTGCTCAACTAAAAATCTCAAACTCAAAAATTACTAAGTATGTTTTAATAATTAATTTAGTTTCGAATCAAATTAATTTTGACCTCCATGATTTATTTATTTGTGAAATCTTTTGAAGAAATTCCCCTACGGAACGGTCAAAAGATAGCTTTCACATGAATAAATTCTCAAAAGGATGATCTTGAATTATTATTAGTGGCGACGATGACCCTCCCAAGAGGCTCGATCAAAACGAAGTAGTAATTTTGGATTTAATCATGGTTATTACTTAGGTATAAAATTGATATGCATATACTTCACCGAAGTCCCTGTCAATTTTATATTGGTCAAGTGGGAGCCAACTATTAATTTTGAATTAAAGGTCTGTAACTGTTCTTCTTTGTAACCTGCTTGAATAGGATTTAAATGATGACCCTCCCAAGAGGCTCATTTAAATCTGTTTTGAGATGTTGGTTGATGCATATTCATATTTTTTTTGAGATTTTAATATGAATCATGTGATCGAATTATGTGATTTCTTTTGTGTTGATCCGGATATTGACACAATATGTATGTTTATTTCAGTTTCATCATGTCGCAACCTTTTAATCTGCTGTTCAATATACTAAAAGAAAATCTGCTTACTGGAGAAAACTATCTTGCTTGGAAACAAAAACTAATGAACGATCTTGCTACACATGAGTCCAAATGGGTACTTAATGCACCAAAACTCAAAAAACCAGCCAAGAATGCTACTATATGGGAAGAGATGGAATATAATGAATGGGAGCTGACAAACGAATTGATAAAGGAAATAATCTTGACACAGATGTCAGATTTGCTAAAACACCTTCATCAAGGGTTTGCGACAGCTGCAGACATTATGGGAAATCTCGAAGCGATGTTCGCACGTCAGGCCCATATAACAATCAAGAGCATTAAGCATGACACGGTCAAGCTAAAGTTAGAAGAAGGAATGACTGCAAAAGAGCACATTCTTAGGGCCATGGTCCACTTTGAAGAACTTGCATATCTCGGCGAAAAATGTGATTTCAAAAGCAAAGTTGATTTCATACTCAATTCTCTGCCAAAGAGTTATGATCATTGCTATGTAAGATATCTTATGGAAGATATGGACTTTACTATGGATGATTTTGTGAGAGCTCTTACATTGGTCGAAGAGGAAAATAAGCGCAAGAAAGTTGCAAGAAGGTCTGCTTCTCGTTCTAGGCCAATTGGAGGTAAGAACGATGAGCAGACTAACATGATAAATTAGTTTTATTCAAACTTCAAAGATGGGAGGCTAAGTACGAGGATCTGTTTGGAGTGCGGCGAGAAAGGTTATTGGAGGTCAGCCTGTTCCAAACCCAAAAGGGATGGAATGAAAGGTAATTCTCACTCACTAGTTGTTGAAACTTGTTTGGCGGAGTACGCTACCCATTCGTGGGTAGTAGATACGGGATCCACTGATCATGTTTGTTTCACGTTACAGGGGTTCAAGCTGACCCGACAACTTAGTGGACGTGAGATCCTCATCACGCTGGGCGATGCTACGAGAGTGGCAGCTGAAGCAGTGGGAGAAGTGCACCTGTCTTTTGAAGACAAGATTTTAATTTTAAGAGATGTTCTTTATGTTCCTATTTTTCGGAAAACCTTTATTTTAGTTTCAAAACTATTTGTTGATGGATATTCTGTTCGTTTTAATAAGCATGTTACTGTTTTGCATAACGATATGATTATCTATCTTGGAACTTTACGGAACAATCTCTATATTATTAATTGTGCACATCACTCACAAAATGCATCGTATAACACATCTACTATTTCATGCAAAAGAAAGCGTTCGACTGATGTGAACGAAATACTTCTTTGGCACCTAAGATTAGGTCATATTAACCCAAAAATGATTCAAAGGTTGGTTCAAGATGGTTCATTGGGGACTCTCCAGATTGAACCATTTCCAACTTGTGAATCATGCTTAGAGGGTAAAATGACCAAGAGGGCATTTGGAGCCAAGGGGCTTAGAGCTAAGGAAGTGTTAGAAATCGTTCACACCGACATGTGTGGTCCAATGCAAATCAAAGTTAGAGGTGGATATGAGTATTTAGTTACGTTTATCGATGATTACTCACGCTACGGATACATTTTCCTAATGAAGCATAAATCTGAGACCTTTGATAAATTCAAAGAATTTAAAGCTCAAGCAGAGAATCATAAGGAAAAGACTATCAAGTCTCTACGATCTGATCGTGGAGGCGAATACCTCAGCGATGAATTCTTGAACTACCTGTCGAAAGAGGGGATTGCATCCCAGTTGACTGCACCCGGTACCCCTCAACAAAACGGGGTTGCAGAACGAAGGAATAGGACACTTTTAGAAATGGTAAGATCAATGATGAGTTATGCAGATTTACCAAAATCGTTCTGGGGTTACGCTCTGGAAACAGCGGCTTACATTCTGAACTTAGTGTCTTCCAAATCAGTTCCTAAAACCCCGAGAGAATTGTGGACAGGGCGCAAGCCCAGTTTAGGACACATAAGGATCTGGTGGTGTTCAGCATACGTGTTGGACAAGAAAGCTGGTAAATTGGATGCACGTTCAGAATTAAGGTTTTTCATTGGGTACCCTGAAGGAACGAAGGGATGCATGTTCTATGGCCCCAAAGATCAAAAGGTGGTAATCAACACGCACTTTAGATTTTTGGAAGAAGATTATATGAACGATAAAAAGCCTAGAAGTGAGATTACCTTAGAAGAACTTAGGGGGCCGACTCCATTGCCAACTGTACAAAATGACATACCAATCGTCACACCTACACAATCGGAACCTCGTCGTAGTGGGAGGGTTGTCAGACAACCGGAGCGATTCTTAGGGATCGGAGAAACTTCGGACTTGATCTCAGGAGAAGAATCAGATCTATGGTCCTACAACGAGGCGATCCAAGAGAAGGATGCAACATCTTGGCAAACAACAATGGAAACCAAAATGGGTTCAATGGATCACAATAAGGTGTGGGAGCTAGTCGAACCACTCAATGGGGTAACACCCATTGGATGCAAGTGGGTATACAAGAGAAAGAGGGGACCGGCGGAAAGGTTGAAACCTTTAAAGCAAGACTTGTGGCGAAAGGGTACACTCAGAAAGAAGGGATCGATTATGAGGAAACCTTTTCGCCTGTAGCCATGCTCAAGTCCATCCGCATTCTCTTGTCGATTGCTGCTCACTTAGACTTTGAGATCTGGCAAATGGATGTTAAGACAACTTTTCTCAATGGAAGTCTTGACGAAGAAATCTATATGCAACAACCCGAAGGCTTCATTGAAAAAGGCCAAGAGCATCTGGTTTGCAAGCTTAAGAAGTCCATTTATGGGCTAAAGCAAGCATCCCGTGCTTGGAATCAGTGTTTTGATCAAGTTATAAAATCCTACGGTTTTGATCAGAACAACTTTGAAAGTTATGTTTACAAAAAGCGTGACGGAACTGCCTTGGTATTTTTGGTACTATATGTAGATGACATTATGCTCATCGGAAACGATGTAATGGTGTTATTAGACGTAAGGGCATGGCTGTCAAAACAGTTTGATATGAAGGATTTAGGGGAAGCAGGTCACATTCTGGGGATCAAGATCACTAGAGATCGCAAGAAAAGAATGATCGGGCTTTCACAGGCCTCATACATAGACACTATTTTGAAGCGATTCAGCATGCAAAATTCCAAGAAAGACTTTGTGCCCTACAGACATGGAATCCATCTATCCAAAGACATGTGTCCCAAAACACAAAAAGAGATAGATGACATGAAGGGCATCCCTTATGCTTCGATTGTGGGAAGCATCATGTATGCAATGCAATGCACGAGACTGGATATCTACTTCACCATAGGCATGGTAGAAAGATATCAAAGCAACCCTGGGAAAGAGCATTGGACTGCAGTAAAGAACATTCTGAAGTATCTGAAGAGGACACAGGACAGAATGTTGATTTACAAGTCAGACAATCTAATCCCCATCGGTTACATCGACTCGAATTTCCAATCAGACATAAACTCCAGAAAGTCTACCTCAGGTAGTGTGTTTTGCATGGGGGGAGGAGCCATGCCATGGAGAAGCGTAAAGCAGAAATACATCGTCGATTCTACAATAGAAGCCGAATACGTAGCTTCTTGTGAAGCAGCGAAGGAAGCGATTTGGCTCAAGAACTTCCTAGTGGACTTGGACGTTGTCCCGAATTTGCCCAGCACCGATCACAATCTATTGTGACAATGCCGGAGCAGTTGTAAATTCAAGGGAACCGAGAGCACACAAGGCCAGCAAACACATTGAAAGAAAATACCACCTCGTACGAGAAATCGTTAAGAGAGGAGACATTGAGGTGCCAAAGATTGCATCGGAAGACAACCTAGGATATCCATTTACAAAGGGTCTGCCTCAGAGTACATTCGAGAGACATGTGGAAGGATTGGGTGTCAAGAACGTTGCCAATCTGCTTTGAGTATAAGTGGGAGAAATATTATTACTTTCGTGTAGGTGACATTAGATGTCACATAGAACACGAGACATGATGTAGTATACTTAAAAGCAGACTTTGAGTATAAGTGGGAGATTGTTAGGGTTATATGGAAAAGTATGCTTTTACATTGTATAACCAAACTGGAATTTCTTATTTATTTACTGAAATAATTAATAAATCACTGTTGCATTAAATATGAATGAATGTTATATATATTTATTGCAAATCCGTTCAATAAGTAAAGTACATATTACGTTGTAGTTAATTTGGTGATACCAGATCACAGAAGATCAAATTAACAGCTCCTCGCAATTAAGTACAAATTCACAACCCAGTTGGAAATGAACGAACCATCATGAAAGGTTGAAGTATAAGACTCAGATTGACTTGTCTTGACCAAGAGATTATACTAGTGCATTTAGATGCACTGAATAAGGACCTACATGAGGATAAATTCTTAGGTACTGAATATACAAGAATTAGACCTCGGTGGTGTGTTATTTCTTAATCTCCGTCCCTTAAATAGGATCGTGTGAAATTAATAACTATTGCTTTGACTTATGATAGGAAGAGAGTCAATATGATTCGATTCCTTATATCTTGGGTAATATTTTTAATTACATGACGATTGCTGACATTTAATATGGAGAATCGTGTGCAAGTATGTCTTGCTTGATTTGTCCCCTTGGTGGGCTCATAATCTTTATCATACCAAATCTTGCAAGTGAAAATTTATTTCCGGTATGGATAATAGTGTTGAGTTGTCTTTACTCTAAAGACTAAGATATTAATTAATTTAAAGCTTGTTCAGTGGCTTAATTAATTAATGGGCTAAAATAATCTTAAACAAGGGAAATAATGACCGGGAACCATATTATAGTAGAATCGTAATATGGTTTAAGATGGATAGTTCAATATTAATTTTATAGTGGAGTAAATTAATATTAATGGACTTGAATAATATTTGGCCCAATATTAAAGCTTCATAGTCCATTAAAGGTCTAATCTTAATTCTCCTAAAGGCCCCTCAAATAGCCCAAATTAAAGTCCAATTAATAAAAAAGAGAAGAAAATATTTTTGCCTAATATTTCTCAAAATTTTTGAAAAATATAGGAAAAGGGAGAAAATATTTTCTTGATTTTCTTGAAGATATTTTATGGAAAGAGATAAGTATTCTTGGAATACATAATTATCCCATAAATTCGAGAAGTCAAATCTTGATCCCTTTTGCCTTGTAATTTTTGAAAAAGTGGGGAAAAGGGGAAGAAAGATTTTTATGGAAAAATTTAATTAAGGAGAAAAAAATATAGGAGATATATTCAAGATTTCTTAGAGACCAATAAAAAGATTTTCTTCCTTATTTTTTCCTCCAAAAAAATCGGCCACCCTAGTCTTATTTATAGGGGATGAATTTTTCATTCCCAAGTGCAATTCCATGTGTTGGAAATATTAGAAATCTACAAAGGTGGTGGCAAAATATTTTATTTTTCTCTCTTGTTAAAATCGTTCGTGTGAAATCCTCCCACCGGATCACGTTCGTGGACTTGGGATCTATTTGAGAAGGCTCTTTGAGTTGATCCAATGTCTCAACGGTTGTCTCTACAAGAGGTACGTAATCTCGTAACTCCTAGATTATGCATGCTTAGGATTTACGTGGATTATGTGTACGCATGAGTTGTTTATTTGCTTATTGATTATTATATTGAATTGATTTAGGATTAATTCATGTTAGTAATTAATTGATTTATTTAAATATGTATTTGAAAATCAACTCGAATAGATCCGGGCACCCATAATTTTCCAACAAAATCTAAAAGATAGAAAAAAAGGATTGAAGTGCGGCCATTGTGAGGGTCCTGGTCATAGAATTGAACGGTGTTTTCAACCAGGGTGGAAAGGTCCGCGGGGTTCTAAGCCTGCTGATAAGGGACATAGGAGTGATACTTCGGCTAATATTTTGCTAACAAACTCTTCACAGGAAGAGATTCCAGATAACTCTGTTAATACTAACCCCTTGTTCAATCAAGAATTGTTTGAACAGTTTTTAACCTTCAAAAAGATGCAAAAAGGGGGTGAGAGCATTCTGCAGCTGCTGTATTCACATCATCTGGTGAGCAGTCAGGTATGAGTTCCTATTTTAATACTTGTATTAAGAATGCTAGCAAACCTAATGATACTTCTTGGATATTGGATACTGGTGCCACTAATCATATGATCAGTGATGCATCATTGTTTACCACTACTTATCAGCCTGTTTGTGTTAAAATAAATCTTCCTAATAATGAAATGGTTGTTGCAACACTGAAGGGTAATATTGTTTTAAATGACAAACTGGTTTTACATGATGTTTTATATGTTCTAGGTTTTTATTTCAATCTTTTATCTGTTTCTCACCTTACAAAACACTCTACATGTGTTGTTATCTTCCTGTCTTCTCATTGTGTATTACAGGACAATTCAACACAGACTGTGATTGGTACTGCTGAGCAAGTAGGTGGCTTATATCATTTGAGTTTTCCTATTGTTAGTTGTTTGAGTACTGTTTCTGACAGGACTAATTCTAGTTTTAGCATTTGGCATTCTAGATTAGGACATGCTTCATTGAATGTTTGTCTCATATCAAACACATAAATGTAAAAGAGAAGGATGTTGTTCCTTGTCATATATGTCATTTGGCTAAACAGAAAATGTTGCCTTTTAATAAAAGTGATTCTTGTTCTGATTCCCCTTTCAACTTGATTCATTGTGATGTTTGGGGGCCATATTCCACTATTTCACATACTGGTCATAAGTATTTTTTGACCATAGTTGATGATTTCAGCAGATGTACATGGGTTTATCTTTTAAAAGCAAAGTCTGATGTTGGTTTATCTTTAACAAGATTTTATAACATGGTGTCTACTCAGTTCAATAAGAAAATAAAGATTCTTAGAAGTGATAATGGTACTGAGTTCTTTCTTCATGATTTTTACAATCAAAATGGAATTATACATCAAACTTCTTGTGTGGAAAAACCCCAACAAAATGCTAGAGTTGAAAGAAAACATCAATATTTACTTCAAGTTGTTAGGGCTTTACTTTTTCAGTCTTGCTTGCCTCTTAAATATTGGAGTGAGTGCATATTAACTGTTGTACATATTATCAACAGGATTCCAACTTTGGTTCTAAACAAAAGATGTCCTTTTGAATTACTGTTTGATAAATTTCCTGATTATGAGCATATGAAGGCCTTTGGTTATTTATGTTTTGTTAGCACATTAACTGCTCATAGGCATAAATTTCATTCTAGAGCTACAAAATTTGTAATGATTGGCTATCCTTTTGGTACAAAAGGCTATAAATTGCTTGAGATATTTACTGGAAAGATCATCATTTCCAGAAATGTGAAGTTTTATGAATCCATTTATCCTTATTCAGACAAGAAAGGTACTGATCTTTTTTTGGATAAACTTTTTGCTGAGAATTCATTATTGAATGATGATGAGGTTCAACTTGTTCAAAACAATCCTACTATTGATTCTTCTAACCCTGTACATGTATCTAGTAATATTCAAAATTCTTCTAACCCTGTAAGTGTATCTGGTAATATTCATGATAATAATACTGCTTCTGACATTTATGATAATCACACTGCCTTGGATGAAGAAGTTAATACTGATATAGTTAGTCCACCTGCAACTAGTATATCCATTACACCTATTTCTCGGATACTTGAAATTGAACCCAGAAGGTCAAGTAGGAAGAGGCATCCTCCTGCTTATCTCCAAATCTACAGTACTTCTTTGCCAGGTGTTGTGCACATAAATAATCTTTCACCTTGCGTGCTTTCGCACGGCGACGAACAAGTGGACCCGATAAAACAAAGGTGCCGTAGCCCATCGGACAAGTGCTCACCAGTTGGATACACATCCTGTTCATCCATCCATGCTTTCGCCAGAAACATGCGATTTAAGCGACCCGAGGGGTCTTTGGCGCCGAAAAACCATCATCTTTGCAAAAATTATGCTCTACCGGCAACCCAATGACCACTCACCAAGATAGACAAACAAGGGTAGTGGTCGAATGGAAAACCAGACGAATAGAGAAGGAAAGACGAAGCCTAGATGAATAGAGAAGGAAAGATGGAAAACCGCATTTAGCGAGAGAAGGAAAAACCCGAAGCCCAAACGAACGAGAAGGAAAACATGCTCATTCATCGGCGAATAATATCTGGCAAGAATAAAGGCACATGGCCTCTGATAATGTTTTTCAAGCAAGCAAAGCGATTTATCGGGGCGAAACACGCATCACGTGGTTGTGAGAGATCCAGAGAGTGGAGAGCGCGAAAGAGTGTGCTCGCCCTAGGACGAAACATGAATCAAACAATGGCATTTGACTTACGACCTCACTTACTCAACGACCACAAAGGGTCGGGCCTGCGTGATCTGGACCACAACCAAGCGAGCACAAGAATCGGGTCACCCACGATGCCACCATTACCAACTGGATGACAAGGCAGAAACTTCTCGAGCAACTAAAGATAAATGTCAACCAAAGAAGCACGAACAGAAAATGTGGCAACACCACATAGATTTGTGCATGTTAAGAAATCGCCAGTTCGTGTTAGCCAGGACACCACCAGCTCAAGCTAAGACACCACCAGCTTATTCAAATCCTATAAATAGGCCCAAAAAGAACAAAAGAAGGGTTCATAAATTTTCCTAAGATAGCTCTTGTATCAACTCTTCCTCCCACATAACCATTGTGCTCGTCACTAACACATTATGTTCGACGCACTCCCCAAACCATAAATAATATAATCCTGGCTTGGTATGCCCCCAGACGTAGTCAACTTTGACGAACTGGGTCATCAAATCCTTGTTGCTCATCATACACACACACACAGTGTTTAACACATCATTATTTTGTTTGTTAAGTCGTAACACACATCGCCACATCAGATTTTCCACGCAACACGACTTACAACAATTGGCGCTAGAAGGAGGGTAGAAAAAATCAATACATACACAATCCTAAAAAACCGAGGCATAAAAAAGAAATATAATGTCTCAATCTAGGAATACTCAGATTCAGAGGTCGGGACAGAGCCGACCTCAAGTTCAGAAAGAGGCTCAACCTCAGCCTCAGAAGAATCAGACCGTGGAGACCACCAGTCTAGAAGATATAAACCAATGACAACGGCCACCACAAAAGGCAATTACTTTCTTCTTTGAGCACAAAAAGAGAGGGCGAAAAGGAGTTGGCCAAGTTAAAAGTTCAAGATGATGATGATCGGCGACATCTGACATAGCGATAGCGAGCAAGTTAAGAAAAGAAAAAGCTGCGGAGCGGTAATAAAAGGCCGATGATGGGTCGGACGACGAGCAGCCTCAAGGGTCCAGACAATCGGCATTTGGATGTTTGAGGCTCTCTATTAAAGACCGGCTCGGCGATCATAGGTGTCAGGATCCCGGGAGGGAACAACTGGTGAACATGCCAGCCTCTTCAGCTCATCATGATCGCCCATATCATGAAAGACGATTGGAACCAGAAAAATCGGCTGGAACTAAATTATCTATCCATCATCGACTGGGTAGTCAAGGATGGACGAGGAAAGGAGGATTGCCCCATCATAACCAAGACCCACTGGGTCCTCATGATGGGACACAACCCCGATCCAAGTCTGTCAATTCCACGAAATTTGCAAAAATGCAGAAAGCGATCGAGGGTTCTGAGGCCGACACAGCCGCCCGCGAAAAAGGACTCCCGTGGGAGGGCACGATGTCGTGCTCGCCACTAACACCGATGATCATGGCAGCCGAAGTACAAGAAAAGGTGGCAAAGAACCGACCACCAATCCTTTGTGTTTGACGCCGAGTCAGGCCCACATGTTCACCTCAGCAAGTATTCGGATTTTATGATCGCCATGGGTGCCACCGATGCTACGCAGTGCCGATCGTTCCCTATGACCTTAGGCGATCGGGCACACAAGTGGTTTTCAACTCTGCCCGCCGTGTCCATCACATCCTTCGCCCAATTGGGACAAAAATTCTTGTCCCATTTCTCATCTATGTGTGCTCGCCAGGCACCGAAGCAACAACTAGCACATTTCTCCAAGATCAAGGGCGAATCGGACAGGGCGTATGTGGAAAGGTTTGATAAATGTTTGTATGATGGGGCTCCCGTCGAAGAGGACGCCAAGATCCTCACGGTGGTCGGAGGTCGACCCTGAATACGAACATGTGGAAAGCCATGCATTAGGAATGACCAAATACATATGCCAAATTCCGCGAGCGAGCATCCAAGATTATAACGATGCAAGACCTGCTCACCCAGTCGCGAGTAGGCCAAGAAGGGGTGACAATGAAGGTGGTCTCCGAAAAGAAACCAGCCATCGAAGGGGGGGTACAAACCTCCAGGTTCTTTCAAACCATTTGAAATAGGGGCCGAAGTACAAGCGTTTCAAAGTATTCTATGGGTCGCAGCTGAGACAGTGTATAACTAGATCAAGGATGGAGACATGATGGAAAAACCCCGGCGCATTTTCAGGGATAAAACTCATCTCAATCCTTCTAAGTTCTGCTCGTTCCATGAGTTTATTGGGCACAATACAGATGAGTGTTGCGACCTCATGCGACAGCACTGGAAGTTGTATGAGGAAAATTGACTTACCCAATATATAAAGAAGCCGGCGAATAGAAAAACCCAGCGGGAAAGGTCGGGCGATCAGAAAAGAAAACGCAAGGTGGAGGAAGTATCAAACAACGATCTAGAGGATTTCCACCGACAGTTGGGATTGCCAAAGAAAGGAGCCATGACTACGGACAAAGCCCGGGAGGGCAAGAAATCAGTATAATCCGCCCAGATTATGGGCTGATGGGAGGACGCAACTAGATGCCAATTCTATTCAGCAGTGATAAGGAGATGGACATGCGGTGAACATGGTGGAACAAGTGTTAGAAGTCGAGGAATCAAGTCAGTAAGGGGCTGGGGCGAACATAAAGTCCGTAGCGACCAGACGAGCCCCCCACCCCATGAATGAAGGTTCACCCGATGGGCATCTAGACCAGCAACCTGATCATGAAGTTCCAGACTTAAAACCTCGCATAGGTTTTGACCTAATGGAGATTGAAGACGAGCACCGGGGGTCGATCATAGCTCCTCGGTGGAAACAAAAAAAAAGAGATGAACACCTACTGAGGAATTTTATCTCCAAGTAATGACGAGCAGGGGCAAAAAAAATTAGGACGATCACGAGCTCGTGTTCGCTCACCAACAAACCCGTAACCACAAGGGCATAAAGGATCAAATATCACTGAAGTCGTATGGTCGCCAGATGATCAGAGCAAAGGTAAGTTATCTTGTAAATAGTGTATAGTTTAGTTTACCGAGTTTATAACCATTGTAAAGAAATGTAATAGATTAGGATGTTCTGCGTGACGTTAGTTTATTTAAACTATCCAAGCCGCATTGCATTTGTTTATCCAAGCCACACCCCGGATGGTCACACCGCAATAAGACGACCATAGTCCAATAAGAAATCGAACAGAGCCGAGTTTGTGTTTGCTTGGCGAAATAATGTGTGCTCACAATGACCTCAACAACGTGACCATGGGGCACATAGGTCACGCATAAATGATACGACCAGAGCAGAAGTGATCGCCGTTACGTAAGCCGATTGCGAACGATTAACGGGTTGCAATCAAATAAGCCAACCATCATGATTGCACCTACGTAAGTCAATCATAAAACGAAGTCAAGATTAAACATAAACATATCAGATGGTTCGATTCATATTGTAAAAATAAGGGGCACTAATGGCCAAGAAGACAGAGGTACATAAACAACACCCGGAAGTTCAAAACACAACAACAACCATCCCGGCCAAGCAAAAAGGGCAAAAAGGGTTGTCTTAGTCAAATACAAAAGTATTACTAAAGAAATCAAAGAAAAGATTGATTATCCGGAGCCTTCTGCTCACCACCAACCAGAGCCCTCTGCTCGCCATCACCATTTTGAGCCCTCTGCTCACCATCGCCATCCGGAGCCTTCTGCTCACCACCAACCAGAGCCCTATGCTCGCCATCACCATTTTGAGTCCTCTGCTCGCCATCACCATTTTGAGCCCTCTGCTCACCATCGCCATCCGGAGCCTTCTGCTCACCACCAACCAGAGCCCTCTGCTCGCAATCACCATTTTGAGCCCTCTGCTCGCCATCGCCATTTTGAGCCCTCTGCTCACCATCGCCATCCGGAGCCTTCTGCTCGCCACCAACTGGAGCAGTCTGCTCGCCACCATCCTGGCCGCCTTGCTCGCTTTTTCTACCATGATCCTCATGTTCGCCTTTTCGGCCCTGATCCACAGGATCACCCTTGACTCCAACATCCTGATCATCTTCCTCTTCATCGGTAAAAGGGTCCCCGATTCTTACTCTTTCAAGGAGATGGGAGAAATCGCACAAGTCCTGAAGATCGGCCAAAGGCAGCTCTTGGTCAGGGGTAGGCGGGTTGCCGGCCAAATATTTCTCGAGGTCCCGGATGAAAGGCCCCAACTTATTGTCCTAGAGTGTCCGCCTCGCCATACAGATGGCATCTGCGAAAGCACAAATATAGGAATAATTGGACATCAAATCCACATACTCCTCCGTACGCATTTTTAAGTTTTGAAGGCCCAGTAGGTTGTTGGTCTCCTCGGCGATAAAAAGTTGTTGGGCAAGCAAGACTATTTTACGGGTCAGGATTTCCCTTTCGGACATTAGTTCCACAAGACACCGCCGTAAAAGAATTCTCTAAAATCACCATTGATCGACCTTGATGAACTAGGCCCAAGCGTATCCGCTCTAGCAATGATGGACTATCGAGCGACTCCTTGAGGTCAGTTGTTCATGCCCAAATTGTGGTCTCGCAGGCTCGCTGGACATGGTCGAGCAGTTCAGGAATGTCACACACCAAGGGAAAACATAAGTAGTTCATCAGGTCTAGCATCAGAGGAGGTCTTTTGGCCAAAAATCTGCAAAAATAAGTTATCAACCAAGCGAGCGGGATGACTAAAGACAAGCATAAAGTAAAAAGAGAATGGACGAACGGACTTACTTGCTCGCCCGTTGGGGGTCCCACCCCAAGAAATACTTCTTATCCGGAGCACAAATTCAGGAACTGGACGAAGCCTGAAGGTTTGAAGCGACCGATGGGGGTACAGGTATGTACGCTTCCACGGTTGGGTTTTCTCCTCGGCTGGAGGCGTGCTCGTCTGATGCACTGGGCTCTCCTCTTGAGCATGCCTTCTGTTTCTCTTAGGCAGAAGGGCCTGCTCGCTCGTTCCCCGATCAACCGAACGAGTTGGAGTTTTCTTAGACCTGCTCACATCACCACGGAAGACCCGATGTACCTTCCGTTCAGCCTAGATCTGTGCCATCTCGCTTGTTTTATTCTTCCAGGCCATCTTAGTATGTTCGACGGTGCTTACGACAAGGGTAACAGCAGGCCAGACTGTAAGAAAAAAGTTGTGTTAAAACAATACGTAGCAAGATTATGCGTAAGAAAGCACAATATGAGTAAATGTACCGGTATGGTTGAGGGTGACCAAATGATGCGGAGGCACGTACAACTGTCATTTCTCCCTTTCGTCCGCAGGGTTCAAAACTTCCCACCGAGCGTTGTACTTAGTATAAATCGAACTATGGAGAGGATCAAATGGGGGTTCACGAACTTGCTCGCCTTTGGTTGCCGTATAACCTCCATGCTCGCCCACGATCATGTCTTCGTCATCAGATGAGAGGTCGACCATCTTGACTCCCTCTAGCAAGAACAAGAAATCAAGGCTGATTTTCTGAAGATCGGTAGATAGGAGATGGTGACCAACGACTCACACTAGTTCGGACGAACATAGACCTCCCCAATTTGGACGAGCACATGCCACAGACCTCCCCAGTTTGGGCAAACACGATCACCATCAAGAAATCTTTCAACACTACTTGCTTTATAGTTACTTTTCTAGCCGACACAAGGGGTTTGTTCCTCTGAGATCGGCCAAGCTGGGGGTGGCTAGCATGCTTGCCTCCATTGTCCGCCTTCATTGGCGACAACCAGCCCGCCTTCCCAGGGGTGAGATTATGTGTTCGTACACCTGTGCTCGTCTGGACTGGTGTGACCCATGCTCGTCCACTTGTGCTCGTCCAGACTGGTGTAACCCATGCTCATCCACTTGTGCTCGTCTGAACTGGTGTGGCCTGTGCTCGTCCAGTTGTGCTAGTCCAGACTGGTGTGGCCCGTACTCATCTACCTGTACCCGTTCGGACTTTGGTGACGACCTGCCCGCCTTCTCGGCGTTGGCTCCCCACTGCCTCGACGATGTTTATTTTGCCGATTTAGCAAAGTATTTTCCGCCTTCTCGGCGATGAGATTGCCCGCCTTTATTGGCATTGACACGTGATCACCAGAAGTGGTCATCGACGAGCATAGAAAAGACTCGTACAAGAGGGCTCGCTATCTCGGAGTACGAGCACATAAAAAATTGACGACGAGCGTAGGAAAGATCTTCAACCCGGAGACTCACAAGCGATTAAAAGAATCTACGGACAATCCTTTTTGCCCACCCCGCCAGCACCGAAATATGACGACCAGAACAAGGAGGTACAAGCAACAACAAGCTTTGTGTTCTCGATTTGGCATCAATTGAGTGATGGTAATGTCTCACTCAACGAGTAAATGGGAGATCACCGGATGAAGAAGGAATTGGAGGCCCGCCTCCATGGTGTCAAGATTTACTGCCACACAACCTTCGAGAGGCTGATTCACATGCTCATCAGGTTCGGGCACCCAGAAAAATACATCTTTAGGAGTATCATAAGCCCGGTACAACTGACCAAGCTAATCTGCATCGATTATGCTTGCAATTCTGCTCGCCGACAATTTATTCTCAATGGTAATCCGGTGAGGCTGATCGGGCCAATCAAAATTATATTGAGCACTATATTCGGCGTAACTCAAGATATGGGGCCGTCCAAGCGCGATGTTCTACTCGCTATCGACCTCCACATTTTGCTCACCCACGCCCTCGACTCTATACTCAGCCCCAACATTAGGCTCGCCAGTTTTTGTGGTTTCAGATTCACCAACAGTATAATCACCCACAACCCGGGCACCATCCCTCGGCGATAACCTATTCTCATCGGAATCATCCAGAAAAATAGAACGTGCTCCCGCCCTAGCTCGTTTATCGCCTCCTTGGAATCAGAGGAGAGAATGACAAATGGCTTCCGAACCCTCCGGTGAGGTCGTGGTCCAAAAGCATCCACCTTCGATGAACAAGCCATGCTGCGAGTAAATGGGCGGCGAGGTGAAGACACCAACCCCCGAGAAATCTTAGACCCCTCGGAGTTGGATAAAGAATCAAAAGAGATGGAACGTGATAGCATAATAAAAAAAAAGCGAAGAAGAAATTACTACGAAGAAATTTACTCTGGGAGAAGACGAGGTTGCTTGGGAGTTACGAGAAAAGAAGAAGGAATGATTGCCTCGGGATACGCCCTACGGAGAACGAAATGATGCCTCGATCTCCCTCTCTAAGGCCTTCAACAGTCGGGCCCCCATGACGAACGCAAAGCGGCCCGACTGGGGGGTATTGTTGTGCACATAAATAATCTTTCCTGCCACGTGCTTGCACGACTAACATGTGGACCAGTAAAACAAAGGTGCCACCTAACCCATCGACAAGTGCTCACGGTTGGATACACATCCCTTCATCCATCTCATGCTTTCGCCCGAGAGCACGCCCGATTTAAGCGACAGAGGGTACCGCCCGAAGAAGCCATCATCTTTGCAAAAATTATGCTTCTCGGCAACCCAATGACCACTACCAAGATAGACAAACAAGGGTAGTGGTCGAGCGGAAAATCGAACGAACGAGAGAAGGAAAAGACGGAAGCCCGATGAATGAGAGAAGGAAAGACGAAAAAACTAGGCGAGCGAGAGAAGGAAAAGACTAAGCCCGACGAGCAACAGAAGAAAAAGACATGCGCGCACCGTATCCGAAGGCGAATATGCGGCAAATCAAGACACACGGCCTACAACAATGTTTTCGAGCAAGCAAAGCGATTTATCGAGGGAGCGAAAGCACGCATCGTGGTTGACAGAGATCCGAGAGAGTGGAAGAGAAGAAGAGTGTGCTCGCCCCAGAGATTCCACATGTAATCAAGGCAATGGCGTTTGACTTACGACCGCCTTTTCCGCGACCACCAAAGGGTGGGCATCGTGAGTACGGACCACAACCAAGCGAGCACAAGAATCGGGTCACCCACGATGCCACCATTACCACCGGATGACAAGACGCGAAAACTTCTCGAGCAAGTAAAAGACAAATGTCAACCAAAGAAGACGAAACGTAAAAACGGCAACACCACATAGATTCGTGCATGTTAAGAAATCGCCAGCTCGTGCTAGCCAGGACACCACCAGCTCAAGCCAGGACACCACCAGCTTATCCAAATCCTATAAATAGGCCCAAAAAGAACAAAAGAAGGGTTCAGAAATTTTTCTAAGATAACTCTTGTATCAACTCTCCCTCCCACATAACCATTGTGCTCGTCACTAACACATTGTGTTCGACGCACTCCCCAAACCATAAATAATATAATCCTGGCTTGGTATGCCCCCAGACATAGTCAACTTTGACGAACTGAGTCATCAAATCCTTGTTGTCATCCTACATACAGATGTCCTCGTCATACACACACACAGAGTGTTTGACACATCATTATTTTGTTTGTTAAGCCGTAACACATATCACCACATCATATTTTTCACGCAACACGACTTACAACACCAGGTTCTATTTCTTCATCTCATAATGCAAATATAGTCAAAACTAAAGGAAAGCTTTATCCCATTTCTGAGTATCTTTCTATACAAAAATTGTCATCTGCACATACTCATTTTGTTGCTGCTATTTCTCAAATTACTGAGCCAAAAACATATAAGCAAGCAAGTACAGATTCTAACTGGCAAAATGCAATGAATCTTGAAATTCAAGCCTTGGAAAGAACTAATACATGGTCTTTAGTTTCTTTACCAATTGGAAAACATTGTATAGGATGCAAATGGGTATATAGAGTTAAATATAAAGCTGATGGTTCAATAGAAAGATATAAAGCCAGATTAGTTGCTAAAGGGTATACTCATATTATTTTGATACTTTCTCACCTATAGCTAAGATTACTACAGTAAGAATCTTACTTGCTATTGTTATTTCAAAAGGTTGGCATATTCATCAACTAGATGTCAACAATGCCTTTTTACATGGAGATCTAATTGAGGAAGTATACATGACCCCTCCCACTGGTTATCTTGAACATACTCACAAGAGAGTTTGCAGGTTAAATAAAAGCTTATATGGACTCAAACAGGTATCAAGACAATGGTTACATAAGTAGTCTGTTTCCCTCATTGCGTTTGGTTATATTCAATCTCTTGCTGATAGCTTTTTATTCACAAAATATTCTGATCATTTTATTGTTATATTAGTTTATGTTGATGATATTATCTTAATTGGTGATAGTATTGATGAGATCAATAGAGTCAAAACCTTTCCTGATAACAAATTTACCATTAAAGATCTTGGTATATTGAAATACATACTTGGTATTGAAGTAGCTAGAAATAAACATGGTTTACATTTGTGTCAAAGAAAGTATACATTAGATCTATTGGATGATTGTGGATATCTGGGAAGTAGGGCTTGTATTACTCCAATGGATTCTAAACAATCCTTTATTTATGAAAAATCACCACTATTACAGGATCCTTCTACTTATAGAAGGATTGTTGGTAAGCTTCTCTACCTAACTATTACTAGACCTGACTTGTCTTACTCTATACAGAGGCACATTTGAGTGCAATTCACAGGTTGCTCAGATATTTGAAGACAAATTCTGGTCAAGGAATTTTCTGTTCCAACAGCAACAACTTCAAACTGCAAACATTCACTGACTCTAATTGGGGAAGATGTGAAATCACCAGGAGAAGTATTACATGATATACAGTTTACATTGGAGAGTCATTGGTGTCATGGAAGTCCAATAAACAACCAACAGTCAGCAGATCTTTAGCAGAGGCTAAATACAGAGCAATGACATCAACATCTTGTGAATTACAGTGGATTTTATATGTTCTACAAGACTTAAGGATACCTCATCCTCAACCAGCTGTCCTCTACACATATAGCAGTTCAGCCTTCTCAATAGCCCACAATCCAATCCTAGATGAAAGAATAAAGCATATACAGATTGATTATCACTTCACCAAAGAGAAGATTCAAGAAGGAGTCATCAAAGTTGTCCAAATTCCAACTGCAAAGAACTTGAGTGACATCCTTACCAAACCACTTGGACCAAGTGTTTTTCAGGATTTAAAGTCCAAATTGGGACTTATTTATATACATTCCCAATTTGAGGGGGATATCAAGGGAGTCAAACCCAAATTAAGTAAGTTTGACTCATAGTATTAGTTAGTATATGTAAAGGTATTAGTTTACTTTACACTATCTCTTTACACCATATTGCATAAATAGAGAGAACTAAATCTCTATCTTTCACTTTGTATTTCCATTCAGTTAGACAGTTTAATTCCAGATTATTTTTCCTTCATCTTGTAACCTTGAATTCATCCATGAAGTTTATTTTCATGTTCATGGATTCATCATAGACCATTTGCCACTTTTCAAACCTAAGAATATCTTTGTTTTGCAATTGGTTCTCCCGGAATTTAAATTTCACCATCTAAATTTTCGTTTGTTCAAGATTCAAAATAAAAGATTTTAAAATTCTATATTAGATCCAAGCCCTTTTTCGTCTTATAAAAGATTATGTTATACCCTACCGTCCACATTCATTCTCATTTTTTTCTCACGATAACATCTTTACATATTATATATTTAAATCACTTAAAGATTTAATATATATAAATTATATTTTTTTATATGGTTTGACATAAAAGTAACAACTTTCACTATATGAAAATCTCAATATGGTGATAGTATTATATAAATGTGGGTATGTCTTACTACCTCCATCCCAATCTTTACTGTACATTCTTTTCATTTTGGGCGTTCCAATCTTAACTGCGCATATTTTTTCATTTTGGACGTCCAAATCTTAACTGCACATTTCCTTAAATTGAAATACTCACTTTATCACTTTATCACATAAAATGTTAATAAATAATTCTTTCAACCTCCAACACTTTATCACATAAAATATTAATAAATAATTTTTTCTTAACCTCCTAGCACACAATAATTTACTGCCGATCAAGATTGAAACGGAGACAAAGAAAAAGAAGAATGTTCTACCACAATCCGAACAAAATTTTAAAAAATTCTCATTAAATTAAACACGTTAATGGAAAGACCTAAACAAGAAAACATAATGTCCGAATGAGCCAATTTAAATCTAATTATTTTTCACCTTCTGCATATTTTTTTTCACTTTCCATTTATTCGGCGCTTCGATTTCAGAATAAAATAAATCAATATTAATACCCAATATAGAACAACTAATAAATCACCTGTTAATATTAAATTATTAATATATAGTCCCTTTATCCCATTTTGTTTATCTTTTTAGAAATATTTTTGATTAAAAAATAATTATCATTTGGCGGTAATCTAGAAAAATTAAATGTTGTATATCAATTTTGTTTTTATATTTACTTTTGTAATAATATGCATTAAATGACGATTCAGATAAATAATACAATAAAAATAACACATTATATATTTTATTATTGTAACAGTTTTTTTAATTCGTGTGAAACAACATAAAACAACAAATAAAATGGGACGAAGTAAAAATGTTCTAATTGCGTTAATATCTAATTGCAACTATTAAAACATAGAAACATCTTATGTAATTAATCACTATACGACTTTTCCCCTTTTACAAAATGATGATATCTCAGTGTATCATCGCATTTTCAAATTCTTAATTACATAGACATATCATGCATGTATTAAATATTAAATATCTTTACTAATATGCATATCCAATTCTTATTTGGATTTAAAAACTAAAATAAAATCATCCGTTGCAGTAGAAAAATTCCATCGTACTCCCTCGATCCCATAGTTAATTGAAAATTTATTGTACACACGAATTTAAAAAAAAAATTATTTATTATTATTAAAAATGATAAAATTGGGGGTTAAAAGGAAAAATATTAGCATTTGTATAAATTAAATAAGATAAAGTTTAGTTAAAAAAATAATGTCATTGAGTATGATATTGAGTTGTTTAAGAGGTATAGATAAAAGATAAAAAATTGCTTTATTATTACTTATAGAAATATTTAAATGAATTTGAGATGAATCTTTTTGACAAATGTTCAATTGAGATGGAAACAAAGATAATAATTTTTCACTTTTCAGAGTTTCAATTTTAAAATAAATGGCTGGAGGTTAAAAATGTCAAGTTGCGAAAGCCCCCAAAGACCAAAGTAGATAAATTAAACTGCATGTGGGCCGATTAATGTGAAGAAAATAACTAGAGAGATATAGCGGCAATCACTGGCAGTTGATTTATTATTATAATATTTTTACTACATCTTATACGTTAACCGATTATAATTGCTAATGTTATTTAATATATATTAAATACACATTAATAATAAAAGATTCATAAAAGTAGGTCTCCTGTGTACACCGTGAAATCGGTTCCATATTTACAAACATGATCCTTCAATTATCATAATTAATATATTTTTATAATATAAGTCGCACATTTTAGTTATCATTACTATTATTCGTGCTGCAATATAAATCACATTGTTCAGTGTTATGACTAATACCCTTTACATAGTAAAAAAACATACCCTTCAATTTTTACAATTAATACTCTTTAGTAATATACGTCATATTCTTTAACTAATATTCCGTCCGTATTCTTTTTTCATTCTATCTTTTTTCTTGTATTTTAGCGAACAAATTGTTTATTAGTATCTAAAATGATAAAGTAACTTTTAAGGATAGATATAATAGAAGTATCTCAACTTTATTATATATCTCCTTAAAATTTACTTTATCATTTCAAATACTAATAAAAAACTTGCTCGCTAAAACACAAAAAAACAGGTAATAACTGTGAAAAAAGAGTTAGGACGGAGGTAGTATCACAATATCACAAATTCTTGTATAAAATTTGTTCACTTTATATTTTATAATAAACTAATATCATTACATTAAATATTATTGATATTAAATTATGAAAATAATGATATCAGTTTATAAATATATGATATGAGTTTCACACTATTGTACATTAATAATAAAAAATAATAGTAAAATAAAATGAAAAAATTGGAAGCGCAATGCTCACCAACTTCACCACAATATCTAACCGCGGTTGAGCTAAACTCATAACCCTCTGTCTCCCCCCAACTCCAATCTCCAATTAATTTCTCTTTCTTCAATGGAGAATCCTCTGACCCGGACCCGCAATTGCAGTCACCCGTCAGCTCAAATTTAGCTCTGCACCGTTGACTCCACCTCACCACTCCCACACTCATTTCACGGTTTCTTCTTTCCCAACCTCCCTTTTTGTTCCAGATCTCCCTTTCTGTGCGGCAATGGAGGACGACGATAAAGCCGCCTTGTCAAGGAAATTGATCGATGTCGTCGGCGAAATCTCGGCGATTTCAGACTACAGAGCCACGGTCAAGAAGCAGTACACAAATTTAGCAAGGCGGCTGAAGCTGTTGACGCCAATGTTCGAGGAAATTCGCGATAGCAAAGAGGCGCTGCCCCTGGGATCGGCCAAAGCGTTGGCTTCGTTGGCGAAGACGCTTGAATCGGCTAAAGAGTTGCTTCGGTTTGGGAGCGAGGGCAGCAAGATTTATCTGGTCGGTATGACGTGGATTTGTTTTTGTTTTGTGCTAGTTTTTTTATAATTACTGTTTATTTTCTTTTGATCTTTGGTTTTGGATCATGTGTGAGGGTGAATGTTGTAGGTGCTCTTCGTTTACTTGCTTGATCTGTTTGATTTTTGTGTTTGAGTGTGTTCATGTGGGCAATTGTGATTGTGTTTATTTTTTTTTTCTTGGTGGATCGTAGGGTTCATTGGAAGTTAATTGTCTGTGCTTTTAAGTGGCAGTTAATTTTTTCTCATAATTGTTAGTGAATTAATCCAAGGATTGCTTAATAGCAGCTCTTAGGGTTAGGGAATGTTTGCAAACTTACTCACAGCTTAGAAGCACTTCTGAGAAGCTAAAACTGTGGTGGTGGGGGGGCAGCTTCAAAATTAAGTGATTCTGCCCCCTCCACTTGAGTTTGCAAACACTCCCTTAGCTATTGGTGAGGTGTTTTCTTGGAACAGATTTTGAATCCCATATAGTTTTGATAGTTGGGGGAACTGGAAGCAGTTAATGTGTGACTAGTTTATGTGAACAATAGCCGAACCCTAGCCTGAGATAGCGAGGGATACACACCGCAAAAGTGAAATTCATATTGCAGCCCATGCAATATCCTTTTTTTTATTGGTGGTATCTTGCTTGCAATTAATTAAATTTGTCGATACTACCGGAATTGTCGGAATTTGCCAAAAATAGGTGAAATTCAGTTTTTTGTAGCGTCATCGGTATGGTATGTCTTCATAATTTTGCTAGTTTATCTTCCAGTTTCCTCGACTCTAGTCCTTATGTTTTACCCTATAATCCTAAATCTGCAGCCCCAAGATGTTAATCCATGCAAAAGGGACATGGTCATCCTGATGATGCTTTTTATTATATAAGATGAAATACTGATTGGATAATTGGAAGGAGGATCTAGACTACAAAATTTTGCAAGGTTTAAAGGTGATAGATGTACTTATACTGTCATTGTGGACAAAGGAATTTTTTCTTAAGTGTGGAAGACACCACTACTTTTCCGCAATATAGTATCTATCCCTTTTCCAAATTACTTTCCAAGGATTATGTTTATTTATGAAATCATTTTCAGTGTTGTACCAAGTTAGCTGATGTAGTTCTATGTCAGGCCATTTGGTTAGTGCAAATAGTATGCTGTGCTTTAATTGTCAAGTCTAAAAGTCGTGCAAAGTCTGGTAAACTATTTGACAAGAATATTTAGGGTTGTTATGAACCATTAAGCTGGGTTGCTGGTAATTCTTGCGGAATCTTGTTCTGAAAGTCGACACGTGTTGATCGTACTCATTTTTGGAAATGAACAACTGTTTTGCTTACCACAATATTGACACGTGATGAGGAGAAGGAAAATCTTATCCATTATGAAACGAAATTAATATGACGTGTCCTATTTTATTGATTGATTAGGAATGCTTAACGAGTTTAGCTATATCTGTTATGCCCTCGAAAAATGGTAATGAACTTGGAAATCCCAAAATAAAATCACCTGATTTACACTATTCCTGTATGACGTCATGGATATCATAATTAAAGTGTTAAACGCATCCTTGCAATCTAATAAACCATTTATTACATCTTTCTCTTCTAGGCCCATGATGCATGATTAAGGATGCCAAATTTTTTAAATCTCCTCATGCATAATACAAGGTGTTCATACTTGACATTCATTGAATCACATTTTGTTCCATCATATAATGTTCTATTTAATATTTTCTTTCTATCATCGGAGTCCTGTCCAGTATGGCCATATTCTCTTTGGTAAAGCTTGTTCTGGAAAACCGGAAGGATTCTTCATTTCAACCATGAATCCATTGCCCTCATCCAGCTGTTTAAGACCGTGTCTCTATTCTGATTGGATGAAACTTTGTTAAAAGTGGATAAATTTGTTTTATTTATTTAATACTATTTCTTCTCAAGATTTGTATTTGCCTTTTTGCATTATTATCTTCATTGTGTTTCCTCATCTACATATTTTCACCCTCTCCGTGAGTCTGCTAAAAAAAGCAAGTAACTGAAAGTACAGAGCACCCTTCGAAAGGCTATCAAATTAGAACACAGTAAATTTTTAAGGGTATCTCTGCATGCAGGTCTTGGAGAGACAACAAATCATGAGTAAATTTCAAGAAGTGACAGATGAAGTGGAGCAAGCTCTGAGTGCCATCTCTTTTGAGAAACTTGACATATCAGATGAAGTGAAGGAACAGGTAATACATCATCCTTCTTTTGATATATATTTGATGCAATCATTATTGTTACTTGAGAAAGTTATTATAAAACTGCAACTTATATGTTCTGTGCTGTCATTCTTCAAACATTTTTTTTTCCCAGGTCGAGCTTGTACTTGCTCAGTTTAGAAGAGCTAAGGGAAGGGTAGATTCCTCAGATGCTGAGCTGTATGATGATCTTTTATCCCTATACAGCAAAAATATTGATGCTGAAAAGGATCCAGATGTATTAAGAAGATTAGTTGAGAAATTACAGCTCGGTGGAATTGCAGATCTAACTCAAGAATCTCTTGCTTTGCATGAGATGGTTGGAGCAACTGGTGGTGACCCAGGGGAGAGCATCGAAAAGATGTCTATGCTGTTAAAGAAGGTGAAGGATTTTGTGCAGACAGTCAATCCAAATATTGATTCAACTGCATCAGGAAACTCTGCCCCTACTAGTAGCAGTGGAAAGGCAGTGAGTGAGGGAAATACGAAGAACCTCGTTATACCAGATGATTTTCGTTGTCCTATATCGCTAGAGCTGATGAAGGATCCTGTTATTGTTTCAACAGGACAGGTACTCTCTTTTATTATCCTATCGCCTTAGAACTTGATACTTTTTATGATTTTTTTTTTCAAACAAAAGGGCTAAAGCAGTGTTTATTGGCTTGCACCCAGATGGATCACATTTTCCCTAAATTAATATATCTTGATAATGGAATCTCAAAAGAGCCAACTTTACTTTATTTTCCTTTGCTTTTGAGCAACAGATTAAAGTCTAAAATTGTTTTCTCATGTACAGAGGAACTGGTTAGAGGAAAAACTGGTGTATTTAGTACTTGTCGTCATAACTGAATTTGTGTGAACGTGCACATTGATTCTCCTCTCTCTACTTCTAATGACCATCAATGTATTTTATCCCATCCATCCATTTTTTCTTCTAATTTAATGCAGAGAACCAGCATCTATAACAATAGTTTTTGTTATATTTGTAGTCTTTGCAATATTACATATCTCTCTCATTATCATATATGCCAAGTCTAGGTAGGACTGCATTTTGATACAGCTGCAGCTACAAGTTAAGCTATTTGAGTCACATCTTGCCATTGTTCTCGGTCTCACATGTTCTCATTCACATATAACTGCATTTAGATGCCTCATGAATTACTACACTACATTATTTTTTTGATAAATATCGAAACATTCACTCTCTTTTGCAGACATACGAAAGATCTTGTATCGAGAAATGGCTGGAGCAAGAGCATAATACCTGTCCCAAGACGCAGCAAACACTCACCAGTACTTCTCTCACACCAAACTATGTCCTCCGAAGTCTCATAGCTCAATGGTGTGAAGCAAACGGCATTGACCCTCCAAAAAGACCGAGCACCTCTCGTTCCACCAAAACCAACTCCGCTTGCTCCCCCGCCGAGCGTTTCAAGATCTCCGCTCTCCTCTGTAAACTCACATCTGGAAACCCCGAGGATCAACGCTCCGCTGCCGGCGAAATCCGCCTCCTTGCCAAACGGAACGCCGACAATCGCGTAGCCATAGCTGAAGCCGGCGCAATCCCTCTACTCGTCCAGCTTCTATCAACCATCGATTCCCGTACCCAAGAACATTCCGTTACCGCCCTTCTTAACCTCTCAATATGTGAAGAAAACAAAGGAAGCATCATCTCCTCGGGGGCAGTTCCCGGAATTGTTCACGTGCTCAAAAAGGGGAGCATGGAAGCTCGGGAAAACGCAGCAGCCACCCTATTTTCCCTCTCAGTAGTCGACGAAAATAAGGTGATGATCGGGGCCTCGGGGGCAATTCCTCCCCTGGTGACGCTTCTCAGCGAGGGCACCCAACGGGGCAAGAAAGATGCTGCAACAGCCCTCTTCAACTTGTGCATTTATCAGGGGAACAAAGGGAAGGCGGTTAGGGCAGGGGTTATACCCACATTAATGCGATTGCTGACCGAACCTCAGGGCAGCATGGTGGACGAGTCTCTGGCGATTCTAGCAATTTTGTCGAGTCATTCCGAAGGGAAGGTGGCTATTGGGGCGGCTGAGGCGGTCCCAGTTTTGGTGGACGTTATTGGAAACGGGTCCCCAAGGAACAAGGAGAACGCGGCGGCCGTGCTGGTGCACCTTTGTTCCGGTGATCATCAGCACATTGTGAACGCACAGGAGCTGGGGGTGATGGGCCCATTGCTTGACTTGGCCCAAAATGGAACGGATCGTGGGAAACGCAAAGCAGGGCAGTTGCTGGAGAGAATGAACAGGTTCGTAGAAACTCAGAAGCGGGGAGAGAATCAGGCACAGAAGCATTCGCCTTCGTCGGCGAATGCTGCTGATAATATATAGTTGATGATATTTGTAGCTTGGTGAGAAGGGTAAAGGTGGAAGATCACCTTTCATCCCATCCTTGCGAAGTTTTAAGAGTGAAGTCACCAAGCTACGATTGGATATAAATGTGAATGCCAATTGTACCTGTTGTTAATACCTTGAACTACAGTTTCTAATCCGAAAGATGTTGTAAGTTTTTATTTGAACTACAGCCTCTAATATGAAAGATGTTGTAATCATCCCGGCGGTTTTATTTATGTTTATACCTTGAACTACACTTCCTAATTTGATATATACATCTTTCGTGTTTATCTGCCAATTTTTTGATGCACATTCTTGAATATGAACATGGGTCGGGCTGGGTCGGGCGTTGAAAATGAGAGTTAGAGATGAGTTCTGTCTTTTAAGACAATGAAGTTGATGGAGATATTTGAGATACTGTCTGATTTGTTACCTTTTATTTATGTCTATTTTTAGGTAAAATTTATATTGCTTTTAGGATTCTAGATTAGTTGTTTTACAAATATAAGTTGTTTTTTGTCATAGTTTTGGGGATTTGAATTTGATGATTGAAAATTTGAGTTTTCTTTTATTGTATTTTATTTATGTTCTTCTGGTATTCATATTAAATCAGTTATTTTTATGTTTGACCATATTTTACATACAATATTTGTTATTCTTAGGGACATCAACGAATTTGTGATTTTATTTGCGTACGTATTCTAGATATTCTCATACTCAATGAAAATTTACACTTTTATCACGTTTTTGTACATTTAAGAAGTATTATTATTGTATGTAAAGTAAGTGTTTTTACTTTTTACTTGCTAATAGTTACTGTGTGGGTTAACAGTGTTTTTAATTCTAGTCCCTACAAAATGTAGGTAAAAGGCCCAATGTCAATAATACAAAATAATGAAATATCGTTATTATGAAATTCGTATTTACTGTTCGAATTTATCAGATCTTGCATAATGAATACAACAGCGATCACCAATGATGCAGCGGCTTGAAGGTTACATGGCGTGCTAAAACACCAATGCAAGGGTTTTATAAATTAAATGTTAACGTGGAGTTTTTAAGCTTTGCGTGTATCTAGAATTTTACTTCAAGAAGAATTAAACTCGTGTAAAATAAAACTTTAAATAAAAAAAAAATCAGCATATATATAGTGGATAAAAATTAAAATTAATTAAACTCGTGTAAAATAAAACTTTAAATAAAAAAAAATCAGCATATATATTAAAATTCAAAGGGAGCGATTTATAGCATGCAGAACGGTTGTAAATCCAGACCATATGTGAAGTGAATGAAGAATGCGATAGGAAAGGAAGAAACGATGAATGACACTACGTTTGACAACTATATATTATTTTCATGGTAAATCTAGTTGTCCCAATACTAATATTGCCCTATACATTTTTATTAAGGGATCCCTTTTGTTTGATAGTTTTCAATGTTGAGTCAGAATTATCAGACTCTGTGAATGATCTTCTTGAAAAATATTCATCCCAAATAAATTTGATTTTTAAATAATCAAAGTTCATTTTAAGTAAGTTTTTTTTATAATGTGCGCATGACAATGCGTCTACAAGTCAAGCGTGATTTGACAGTTTCAAAATATGCACTTCAAAAGACTTTTTCATTTCGATATATTATTCATCTAACTTGGAGTTTGGGTGGATAAAGAATTAATCTTCAAAGTTGTAACAAAAGAACGAGATAAGGATATATGTAAAAATACAAATAAGAAAGTAGAATATTATAAGTTGTAACAATCACATTCCTGAGCCATTTCAGGTGGCAATGCAAAGACGATAAATTGAAAATTCATATAGATACTTAGTCTTGCATTTTCTATTGTTTTTTCGGTGATATCACTAAAAAAATTAAATAAAAAATTACCTACATAATTTTCCAACATAACTATAGAAAATAAAAATATTTTTGTTCTTATTAAGGATTGCCTACGACCCGCCAATAAAATTTTCTAATCATGTACACATCTTCATTTCTCAATTAAATTACTCAATAAACAAATTGTTTATAAAAATATAATTTATAGGTAAATTTGTTTATAGACATTTTGTTAGATAATTTATTTATGACAAAAATTGTATAGACCTGGTTCATGCTATGAACTCAGTTATTTAAGTATCACTGTTACATACAAAAACTCTAAAAACTATCACTATTTAGAAAATGTTTTATATTTTTAAACAGTGAAAGTTTTTGTTCATAACAGTGATAGTTTTTACACATAACAATGATATAGTTCATGTATGAACTTGATTCCCATGAGTGTTACTCTTTATTTATAGGTAGTTTAAGCATTGAAGATGTGTACATTAAATATGTAAGTAAATAGATAATTCACACTTTTTAAGAATATAATTATTTTTATTAAAAATGTTGATGTTGAGGGAAATTAACTAAATAGATTATTTCCCGACCCTCTTTACAAGCTTGAGCTTTTAGATGAGACGAAATTCTCTCATGATATTAGAGCCTAGGTTGTGGGTTCGATTCCCGTGGAAGCACTCCACTCATTTAAATTGTCCACTCTGTTGGGCCTCCTCTCTAGAGAGCAGAGACAAAAATTCGACCCACGAGTGAGGAGGAGTGTTGAGAAAAATTAAATAAATAGATTATTGCTGACCCTCTTTATAAGCTCAAACTTTTAGATGAGACAAAATTCTCTCAGTTGATTTTTTTTTATAGTCAATTTTTTCTTATGTGTATATGTATAGGCCTCGATTTTTTTTCCTACCTTTCCAGCCATGCATCTTCGATGCATCCCAGCTAATATTTACAAATTGAATAGAGTAATAATATAATGAAATAAATGAAAATTGATGGTTTATAAAATATTTTACGTTTAATTAGTTTAAAAATAATATATTGTTAGAAAAAATGACTAACATATACGGCTCAAAGTAAAGACCTGGAGCATTTCTAGAATCCAAGTTTATTCATGAAACGAATTTTAAAAGAAAAAGCACATGTAAGGATTATCAATACAAATGCATTCTAATTTTCATGTGCAAGAAAAAAAATTATTACTATTTTCTTAAAACGAACGGCAGTAATTTATTCTTTTTATAACTGAAGGGAAAATTCGAATTTAATTATTCTTCCAGCTATGATCATATGCAATTACTTGGCAATTCGTTGGCCATTACAAAAATGAACGTCAGAACCCTTCTTTTCTTGGGCGAACGAGTTGATCGATTTAGGTCCTAATATTTTTTTTAATTTTTAAAAGATTCATAATTATATATGTATATACATATACATAAATAATACTACAAAAGTAGAATATTACAGTAGTTGTATGGTCGAAGCGGATTAAAGGTCCTTTAGATTTTTTGTGGGGTCAGTGTTAATCAGATTAAAAATCTTCAAATTTCAGAACTCGACCAGGTTTTTTATTTATATCATATTACTGTAAGAAAATAAAGATTGACTACAATATTTTTAACAAAAATAATTTCGTCTTTGCATAGGGAAAATTGTTTATAACTTGTTTACAAATTTTTCTAATGATCATGTAGGCATCATTATTCCTTAAATTACCTACAAACAAATTGTCTATGAAAACTTAATTCATGGGTAAACTTGTTTGTAGACAATTCAAAAATTACAAATGTAATTGTCTTACGGAAATATAAATTGCATATGAAATTATCTGTGAATAAAATTTACTCGTAGTTAATTATTTGTCTACTACAATTTTAAAAATCCGTAGACAAGTCGTATATATTCCTTACTATTTAAGTATCAAATTATTTTTATTGTAAAACTCCATAACCATTTGAAAAATTCCCGTAGTCAATTCTTTATTTTTCTATAGTGTTATTTTCTTTTTTTTTTTCTTTTTATTTTTTTTTTTTTTACTATTGCATGATTGAAAGTTGGAACAAACTCTTTTTTGCCCTTATTTGAGTTAGCCAACTCTTTTTTGCCCTTTTGACTAAAACAATATCTATTATGCCCTTATTTAACTATAATATCCTTCATCATCTAATTCTCATCCCAACATGAAAAGAGACTCTCATCCCAATGCTTAAATTTTGCTTCCAAACAAACATTTAGGAATTCCTAACATAACATTTAGGGGCCGGATTCATGCCGGGCTGGATCGTGTCGAGTTGGTTTCGAGCTGGGTCGGGCCGGGTTTGTCGGGTTGGTTGGGTTGGGATCAAATTGGATCATGTGGGTAAGACCAAATTCGGGTCGGGCTGGATCAAACCGAGTTGGGTTTGGGCTGATTCGGGTTGGGTTCGGACCGATTCGGGTGAGGTTGGACTTGGACCAAATGAAAAGAAAAAGCAAATAAAAGAACAAAATAAAATTGGAAGTTGGTTTGAAGGTTTGGAATGAAGAAACACATTGAATCACCATTACATACTGGAATAGGATTTATTAAGGGGAACGGGAATTACCTTAGTAAGGATATGTGTAAAAAAAACACAATAAATACTCATTTATTTAAAAGGGTAAAAAAGAGTTTGTAAAGGGAAATAAAATGAAAAGAAAGAGCAAATAAAAGAACAAAATAATATTGGAAGTTGGTTTGAAGGTTTGGAATGAAGAAACACATTAAATCACCATTAGATACTGGAATAGGATGGGGCAATTACTCTAAGGTGCTATTTATAAAACACATTTACTCTAAAGTTCACTACTTTTTAGTTCTTACTTTAAGGTGCTAAAATTAGACTAAAATGTCCAAAACACCCTTATTGATTTTAAATTTTAAATTGGGTCAATAATGTGTTGAAATTGATGATAATGTGCAGATTTTAAATTTTACTAAATCTTTTATTTATCATAACTTTCATTTTATTAATATTTTTTAGTAATAAAAAATTAGTCCAATTTTTTTTAGTCATTCGTCCTTTTAATTATGCACACCTTTAAAAAATTCGCACACCCTAAAATATTTTGCACACTCCAAATTTTTATTTAATTTTGCACTCATGAAAAAATCTATACACTTATAAAAAGATTATGCACACCCATAAAAAATCTGCACACTCCAAATTTTTTTTAATCATCTATCTATTTTTTTTTTTCATTAATAAAAAATTATCTAAAAAGAATTATACATTTAAATTATATATTATTAATCATTTTGCACACTTTCAGAAAAGAGTCTGCACACTTGTAAAAAAAAATCTGCTCCATTTTGCTAGTAAAAAATAAAAAACTGCGTACCCATAAATAATTCTGAACACAAAAGAATCTGCATACCCATAAATAATTTTACAAACTTATAGAAAAAAGTCAGCACACTAGTAATTTTAACATACACATTTATTGAGAATTGAATTAGATATCAATATTTATAAGCAGATAGTGACATTAATCCAAAATTACCCAAAAACAATTCAAAATTATCCAAAAACTATCATCTGCAACAAGATCAAATTATAATGCAAAATAAAAAATGCTAATTTCAACAATCTGCAAAATTAAACCCTAATTCCAACCATCTGCAAAATACTATCAACCAACCAACCAAAAAATACTAGGAAAATTACAAAAGAATTGCACCACCATTATTCAAACAAAACCAGTTACACCATTATTCAAACGAAAAATCTGCAAAAAATTTGCATCACCGCCGTGACGTCGGGTGCTTCCACCTCCTCCAGATCTGTATACACTAGCAGTGGCGCCACCACCCTTCTCCTTCTCCACCGCCGCCAGACTCCAACCAAAAACCAGATCGGAAGCACCGCCACGCCCCCTCAACCTCAAACCAAAACACTAGATCCGCCCCATAAAACTCGTACCCAACTCGGCCACTCCATACGCGACGACGCGCGCGTGCGTTCACCAATAAAACTCAGATCCGCTTCGGTCACTTCGAACGCGTCGCCGCGCGCGGGGCACACACACACAAAACTCAGATCTGTCTTCGCCACTCGGACGCGCCGTCCCACCACCGCGCGAGCGCACTAAAAAATCAATGAGGTGTGCCGCCGGCCAGAGGGGTGCGTCTTGACTCTTACGGGTATTTGGTGGGGTGGGGTTAGTCTGAGTTTTTGGGTGGATGGGGTTTTTATTGGTTGGAGTTTTTGGATGGGGGGAGGGAGCACCAGCAACGGCTGGAGAGAAAATTAGGGAAGGTGGGTGGGGGTGGTAATTTAGAGAAATGAGACTTAAATGGTGGTAATTGAGAGAAATGAGATGTAATTAGTGGGAGGTATTTATTGGGGTGGGGCGTAATCGGTTGAAATGAGGGGTGTAATTAGTGGAGTGTGGGTGAGGGTAGTATTGGAAGAATTTACACTTTATAGTAAGAAGAAAAATGTGTGGTACCGTAGAGTAAGAAAAAATGAAAAATGTAATTTTGATTGAGGGGAATGAGAATTACTTAGTAAGGATATGTGTAAAAAAAAATACAATAAATACTCATTTATTTAAAAGGGTAAAAAAGAGTTTGTAAAGGGGAAAAAAAAGCATTTTTTTGTATATTTTCCGTTGAAAGTTTGAAGGCAAAAAATTATAGAGACTTTCGTTTCTTGACTACCACGGACGAACTTTGACTTTACAATCCTAAATACCCTTTGTTTCAAAACTCAAACAAAATATTGTGAAATCCTACAATCTACCTCTAATACTACTATTACACCCTACACCCTACACCATATTTTGAAATATTTATTATATATTAATATTCCCATCACTTTTATACAATTTTCAACACACTACATTAATTCAATCATTACAATAATAATATAATAATACAAACCAATCAATTTTTTTCCATCCTACACAAATCCCCAACAAACACATAATCAACTTTTTGATTAGGACTTTGAAATCCAAGGACTTTTAAGTTCAGGATTTTCTACGCCTACTATAAGTTCGAAACGAACATGCCCGAAACGAACATGCCCGAAACGAACATACCCCCACTGAATCTCAATTCATGGGATGGGCATATTTTAAGTCGAATTATTAAAATGGTCTACTGAAAATCAGGCCGAAAAGTGATGCCCAAACAATACCCCACCTAATAATTCAAGGAATTGAAAAACGAGTTTTTTGCACTTTTGGTCCCATGAACTACACCGTGTTTTCGATCTAGTCCCACCATTGGCAGATTTAGTCCCACAAAAATTTTAATTTGCAAATGTGGTCTCACTGTTTAACTAAACTTGCATATTTAGTCCAAAAATAGATTTTTGACTCGACCATGAAATGCCGCTAAAGCGCAAAAGACTTTTATGTTTAACTTATAACTAATATGTATTAAACCTTAATCTATCTTAACGAATTAATTAATAACTAAAACTAAAACTAAAACCTAACCTAAACCCAAACTTAAAACTAACTAACACACACACAAAACACATAGTAGTAGGTGTTCGTGCTTTTGAGAGAAAAAAAAGGAAAATCGCCAGAAAACCTAAAATCCCCAAAAAAATCGCTCGATTTGGTCACAATCCAAATACCCTCAATGTTGAGAAGGAAAGATCTTATTAAATATGGAGTTGTGGATTATGGTAAGTATATATTTCATTGATTCTTATTCGAGTTTTTGGGTAATTTGTGTTGGGTGTTCGGGTATTGTGGGTATAGTGATAAAAGTTCTTGGACTTTCGATTTTCATTATTTATTAGGGTTTAGGGTCATTTTCAGTGTTGGGTGTTCGATTATAGTGATATTAGGGTTTAGTGTTCGATTTTTTTTTTTTTTTTGATTTTCTGTTTCTTTGTCGAAGATCGTTTTTCCTTCAGTAAGTCTTGGATTTTATTGGGTGTTTTGTGGTTTGATTTTGTTGGGTGTTGGTGTATAAAGTAACTGATTTGAACTATTCTTATTGTTTCAGCTCAAAACCCATTCTTATTAGGCTATTACACCCTCAAAATGCACCACGGTGGAAAGACGAAAGGTGTAGAACCATTTGAGTACATTGGAGGCACTGTGAGTGTGTTCGACTTTGTGGAGAAATTTAAATGCAATATTGATTATATAGATAAACTGTGTGAACAGTCAGGATATCTAGGTAAGAAGGTTTATTATGGGAGGTGGAAGGATGATAGAGTTCATTTAGTTGTCAGTCAAGCTGATATATATAAGTGTTTTAATGCCAATGTGACGAAAGAAGTAACATTGTGGTTGGAGACAGATAAACCACAAGAGATCACAACTGTAAATGAAGGTGAGGTATGGGGGGAGGTAGAGCTTTACACTGAGGATGAGGTACTGAAATTGAAGACTGATTATGTAAAAATACTTAAACCACCAGGAATGCTATTAGCTGTTGAGGTGAAGAATGACCTGAGGGAGAGAACTGAGATTCCAGTGGAGGTGATGAAGGATGGTGAAGTTATTGTTGAAGTTATGGGTGATCCTGAAGAGGATAATCACACTGAGGGAGCAAAGTTGATTGATGATGATGAACCTGTTGAAGAGGTCTCTATGGTGGGTCCAAGTCAGCTTGAATATGAAGAGGGTCCAATCCATGCATTTGAGGTCTCTCAGGTGGTTCCAAGTCATACTGAAGATGAAGAGGGTCCAATCCATGTTGAAAAGGTATCACAGGTGGCTCCAAATCAGACAGAAAAGGCCTCAAAACAGTCAACTGAAGTAGCTCCAAATGTGATGGAACCTGAAGATGCTCCACATCCTGATGATGATGAATTGTGGAAGTTGAATTAATGGAATCTAGAAAATGTGGTAGAACCTGCAGTAGCTCCAATTAAAGATGATGAACCTGAAGTAACTCCAATTGAAGATGATGAACCTGAAGTAGCTCCAAATCAAGATGATGAACCTGAAGTAGCTCCAAATCAAGATCACTTCATGGAAGATGATGATGATTTTTGGATGCCTCCAGAGGAAGATCCTGAAGATGATGAGTTAGTTTTCCAGAAGCTAAAGAGGAAGAGGCAGGCCAAGCAAGTTGTAGTGGATGAGATGACTTGATCCTTGATAGTGACAATGACTCTGATTTCATAAGTTCAGAGTTATGTGGAGAAAGATTACTTGATGATATAATTTTGATGAAAACATAGATCGTGAAGTTGAGTGGGCAGGTTTGAAGTTGGCAGATGAGATAGGTGAGAATGAAAATGAGCCTGGACAGTCTGAAGATGGCAGCATAGAAGAAGAAGAATTGATAGATGAAGAAGAGCTGGACAATGTGGATGAGGATGAATATGGGGAACATAATACAGTGGTTGATAGAAGTCTTGTCTTTAGGCCATCACAAGTCAGTAATCCTAATTTCTTTCTTGAACAAATTTTTACAACTAAGAAATTGTTCAAAGAAGCTGTTAATTTTCATGGGGTCAGGACTGTAAGATCATTATTCTTTCTGAAGAATGATGGTAGGAGGATTTATGTAAGGTGTAAAGCTGAGGGTTGTCACTGGGGGATCAATGCACTTAAGGTGAAGGATCAAGAACACTACCGGATCAGACACTACAACTCTGCACATGATTGTGCAAGGTCCTATCATGTGAAGAATGTCAGCTCATCCTGGTTGGCAAAAACTTTTGAAAATGAGTGGAGGTGTGATTCAGGCAAGAGGGCCAGACCTTTTAAGAAGAAGGCAATGCTGAAGTTGGGAGTTTACATCTCAAATTCTCAGGCCTACAGGGCCAAGAACAAAGCACTGAGAAATATTGAAGGTGATAGTGCAGAGCAATATGGGAAATTGTGGGACTATGCTCAGAGTTTGCTTGAAAGCAACCCTGGATCAACAATCATTTTAAGGACTGATGGGACTACACTCTTTAACAAATTTTATATTTGTTTGAATGCTTGTAAGAGGGGTTTCAGACATGGATTAAGGCCATGGATAGGAGTTGATGGTTGTCACTTGAAAGGGAGTTTAGGTGGAGTACTTCTCACTGCAGTTGGCATGGACCCTAACAATGATCCATATATTCTATCATATGCAGTTGTTGGAAGTGAGACTAGAGAATTGGGAGTGGTTCTTGTAACTGTTGAAGGAGGATTTCATAGGTGATAAGGAGGGTAGCTTCATATTCATGTCAGACAAGCAAAAAGGGTTGATCCCTGCATTTGAGAGGGTGTTGCCCAATGTTGAGAATAGGTTTTGTGTAAGGCATTTGCATGGGAATATGAAGAGGGCTGGCCACAAAGGTGATGAATTTAGAAAAATCCTCTGGGGAGCAGCTAAATCTTTGACCACGACATCTTTTCATAGAGCAATGAGAAGGATAGGGAAGAAAGATATAAGATGCCTGGAGTGGCTTGCTGATAAGCCTCCTGCACAATGGTCAAGATCACACTTCTCTCCAGAAGCTAAGTGTGACACACTCGTGAACAAAATGTGTGAGGTGTACAATGCATGCATTCTAGAAGCAAGAGACAAATCAATTCTGACAATGTTGGAGTGGACCAGGGAGTACATAATGACAAGAATTCAAACCAAGAGAGACAAATGTGAGAGAAAATGGGAAGGGAGAAAGGTATGTGCCAAGATCCAAAAAATGATAGCACAAAGGAGGGAGGCATCAAGGGTTTGCCAACCAGTAAAATCATCTGAGCACATCTATGAAGTATCAGGATTGATGGTACAAGGTATGTTGTTGACTTGAAGGGACACTTGTGTAACTGTAGGGAATGGGATGTCAGTGGAATCTCATGCAAACATGTTATAAGTGCAATCTGTTCTCAAGGGAAAGATGTAGAGGATTATGTACACAAGTGTTACTCTGTTGAGGTGTACAATGAGATTTATTCTCACTCTGTTCCCCCCATGAATGGTGAGGAGTTGTGAAAAATAACTGGCTACATACCCCCTGTTGGGAAAATAGGGGTGCCCGGATCTATTCGAGGTGATTATTTAAATACATATTTAAATTAAATAGTTACGGAATTCACATAATAATAAACATAATAATAAACAACATGCGTACATATAATTCACATAAATCATAAACATGCGGAACTAGGAGTTACGGAATTACTAACCTCTTGAAGAATCAAACGGATAAATCAAACCAAGAGCCTTCCCAAATATATCCCCAAAGTCCACGAACGCTATCCGGTGGGAAGATTTCAACGAACGATTTTAATGGGAAAGAAATTAAATATTTTGCTACCACATTTGTGGATTTCTAATATTTCCAACACATGGAATTGCACTTGGGAATGAAGAGTTCATCCCCTATAAATAGGGAGGAGGGGTTCGAAATTTTAGGTTAAGAAAATAAGGAAGAAAATATTTTCTTGATCTCCAAGAAATCTTGAATATATATCCTATATTCTTTTCTCCTTAATTAAATTTTCCATAAAAATCTCTTCCCCTCTTCTACCTTATAATTTTTGAAAATTACAGGCCTAAAGGAGTCAAGATTTGACTTCTTGAATTTATGGGATAATTATGTATTCCTACAATAATTATCTCTTTCCATAAAATATCTACAAGAAAATCAAAACAATCTTTTCTTCCTTTTTGGCCAAAATTTTCTCAAAAATATCTCTTGAAAATATAGCAAGAATATTTTATTCTCTCTCTCATTAATTGGACTTTATTTTGGGCTATTTGGGAGGCCTTTAGGAGAATTAAGATTGGACCTCCAATGGACTATGAAGCTTTAATATTTTGGGCCAAATATTATTCAAGTCCATTAATATTAATTTACTCCACTATAAAATTAATATTGAACTATCCATCTTAACCCATATTACGATTTCACATATAACATGGCTCCCTATCATTATTTCCCCGTTTAAGATTATCTTAGTCCATTAATTAATTAAGCCACTGAACAAACTTTATATTAATTAATATCTTTGTCCTTGGAGTAAAGATAACTCAACATTATTATCCATGCCGGAAATAAATTTCCACTTGCAAGATTTGGCATGATAAAGGATATGAGCCCACCAAGAGGACAAATCAAGCAAGACGTGCTTGCGCGATTCTCCGTAGATAAATATCAAAGAATCGTCATGTAATTAATAATATTGCCCAAGATATAAGGTATCAAATCGCATTGACTCTCTTCCCATCATAAGTCAAAGCAATAGTTATTAATTTCACACGATCCTATTTAAGGGACGAAGATTAAGAAACAACGCACCACCGAGGTCTAATTCTTGTATATTCAAGATCAAGAATTTGTCCTCCTCAGAGGTCCTCATTCAACAAGACCTAAATGCGCTAAGGTGATCCCTTGGTCAAGACAGCTAACTGGGTTTCACACTTCAACCGCTCATGATGGTTCGCTCATTTCCATCAAGGTTGGAATTTGTACTTAATTACGAGGGTTGTTAATTTGATCTTCAGTGATCGGATATCACCAAATTAACTACAACGTAATACGTCATCTTTATCTTATTGAACGGGTTTGCAATAAACATATATAACATTCCATTCATATTTAATGCAACAGTGATTAAATAATTTATTTCAGTAAATAAATAAGAAACTTCAGTTTGGTTATACAAAGTCAAAACATACTTTTCAGTATAACCCCAACACCCCCCTTACCACCTAACTTTGGAAAGAGGAAAGCTGGTAGGCTTAAGAGAAAGAGGAGAGAAGGAGCTGGTGAAGAAGAAGTGAACAATGAAGGAGCTGGTCAAACTATGCCTAGGCAGGGTTACAAAGTCAAATGTTCATTCTGTGGAGAAACTGAGCATAACAAGAAGGGTTGTAAAACAAGAAAGATTGCCGAGGCTATGATAGCTGAGGAAGAGAACAATGGAGCTGATCAACCTGAAGAAATGCCTCAAGGAGAAGACATTCCCCCCATGACTCAAGGAGCTGATGAGCCTGTTGATGTAAGTTCTGACTCATTAATTATGTTTCATCTATATTTTTACCTAAACTGATTAACTTGTACATGTGCATGAGGTCCCTCTAATCAAAAGGGCCACCACAAGGAAAGAGAGGGCAAAATTAGCTGTTGTTTCAAAGAAAAAGAAGAATAAGAATTCGGTCTCAATTGGAGATTCTTCAAGGAGTGCATCAGAGGTTGTATGATTATGTTAATTTTTTACTGGTTTTTCATTGCATTTTCTTATTATGTTCATTACTAATTTATTACATTTTAACAGTGATTCCAAATTTTATCATTTGCTCCCACATAACTTTATTGGAGGAGGACCATCACAGAGGGTTCCCAATGTAAAGAGGGATTTTCAACATGTTCTTATTTCATCTTAATAAAGATGTTCTTATTGTCCTTGTTTCAATTATCGCTCTGAGTTACTAACTACATTTACTCCCAATAGTTACATTGGAGGAGATGTGGAGGGTCCATCTGTGGGAGGTTCAACAGTGGCTGATGAGGATGGAATGAGAGTCACAACAATTGTGGGTAAGAAGTTTGTCACACAGACTAGTCTCACAAAAGTTGTTATGTCAATGAAAGGGAAAGGTAAAAAGAAGTAGATGAGGGTTGGGGTAGGTTTTGATAGTTTTTTTTGTCATTAGGCCACTACAGTCTCATTGTCTTATATAGTATACTGAAAAAACTCAACTTTTGTGCTTATAATGGTATCAGATTGTGGTGGCTTAAGATTGGTGGTATATTTTGGTAAATACTACGTGGGTAAAGGTTTCTGAGGTTTCTGATCTAGTATATTTTGCTACTGATTGGTGATTTGCTATTGATGGGGGTGAAAGTGATGTATATTTTTTTTTCTTGATTCATGGTATATTTGGCTTATAATGATCTTAGTTTTTTTCTATTATTGGTATACTTTTGTATTTTGTATTGATGGTTTCTTGGTTTGAATTGTTTGTATGTATTCGTGTGCCATGGATGTTGGTTGAAAGGTTAGCATAAAACATAGACAAAATAGGACATTACATTAGATAGCATTAGAACATTACATATTTGACATTACATTAGATAGCTTTAGGACATTACATTAGATAAAATATTAGTACTAGAACATTACAAAAGAGTACCAAAATAGGACTCACATTAAGATGCAAGAAACTAACCAAATCAACATGTAGGTCCTAGATGCAAGAATCGATCTGTAGTACAATCAAAATTAGTTTTTTCAATTTCGATGGTTCCTTGATTGCTTCAATCGAACCTTGATTTCTTGAACAAAATTCTTCATCTCCTCGATCATTTTAATGTCGATTGTCTTCACCTTGGCCATCGTTTCTTAATCAACAACCCCTTATTGTTATCATCATTGACATAAATATAAAAAATCACATCCACCACATCTTCACTTAAAGAGTCGGGACGATCTTATGAAATAACCTTCCTCTATTTTTGAGGCTTCGAAAAACGTCGTTATTAAATTCTTTTCCCACAATAGCAAATAAGGTTGTGTCGGATTCTTATGATCTTAGAAGATGTAGAAAACAAGGTGTGTTTAGGTGTTTTTGGATTTGAATTTAGTGTTGAATGTGTTGTGCTTCTTTTTTCATGAATATATTGTGTTGAATGTGTGAATATATGTGGATGTATATATAGCAGTTGTGAAGATTAGCTTTTCAGAAAAAATTGGTGGGAAAAACTTGATTTTCCCACCAATTTTTCAAATTTTAATACAATGGGACCAAAAGTGCAAGTAAATAGGCGCCAAAATTAGTGATTGGCTGAAAATTGACGCCAGAAAAAAATGGAGGGAAGATTTTGGGTTTCTGGAACCTATGAGACCATATGTGCAAGTGGGCCCAAGTGAGTTAATTGGTTAATTATGTGTTAATTATGTTTTATGACTTATGTTGGTCCTTGCTAACTTGAGTCTCCACCTTATACGTATTCGGGGGAATACACGTGTTGGGATTTTTAAAACTTTTCTTTCCATTGAGGTCGATGGGTCGGGAGTTATCCCGATGATTTTGCCCTTGAAGAATCACAGATTGTCATATCTCGAGTCAAAGTCTCATTAAGACAATGATCTGAAACATCTTTTTCGAATCAATGTTCATTACGATTTCAACAAAGCTCCGAAAAACTTTATCGGAGATCCAATTTTTGGATCGAGATAATTATCTTCTTGAACCCTCGATCTTGAAAAAGATGTTCTAGTTCGATTTGGTAACTATTCGTTCTAGCTACTCAAGTGTCTCTTCACAACAATTGTCGATGGTTGGCCCTAAGTTTATACTTTTTTGTCGTTTTAGCTTTTTTGAAAATCTTCTTTCAATAAAATAATGATTAAGGGTGTGATCAATTTGATGCAAGTTCAGTAGATTGGTTCCAACCTCGATCATGGGTATCATCTTTTGAACTTATGCTTTCGGGAAAAACATGCAATGTTATAATAATTTTTAGTGTTAAAGCAAAACAACACAACAATTATAGTGGTTCGAACTCAAATATCCCAACAATTTCTCAATCTTCAGATAGAAATTCCAAAACCATCATTCCTAAAGCTGCATTTTAAAAACTCAAAACTTTTCTTTAAAAAGATTCTACCTTGAGTTTTCAATAAACTAACCCACTTATGAACCTTACTAACTCAAACACACACAAGTGTTGATTTACCGAAAGACTACCACAAGGAAAACCCTAACTTCTTCTCTTCTAGAAGCTAACTCACATTTCTTACTAACTCTTTTAAAAAAAAACTCACCAACAAAACACACATTCCTACCTTTTTTCAAAGGGTTTGGGTTTTGGGTTGTTTTTGCAACTAGGATGAGATATCTTTTACAATAAGAACAGAATCGTAAGGCTAGGATATCTCTACTAAGCTTTGGATATTTCTTATCAATCTAAAACTTAGTGAATGAGCTCTCTCCAATGTGAAACACTTGGGAAATTCTAGGGTTTTTTTGAATTGCTTCAATTTGCAATATAATGAGCTCTTGAGTTGCTTTGAAATTTCTCGTTTACTCAATGTAAAGGGTCTCTAGTATTTATATGCAACTTCACCAAGGTCACTCTTGAAAAACTATCCGTTGGAGAGATAGTTTCACTTTTCCTCTTATGGTGTTTGATGAACGACTATATTAAGGATTTGAATACTCCACTTTGCATGTTTTAAGAAATATGCGGTCATGTAGCCAATCACCAATTTTTTGCGTGCAGAACTTAATGACTTTTCCCTTACATGATTAGGTTCTGTTGCTTTTCTAAGGTTGGGGAAAAAATCTACATGTTATTGTCTTCATCGATTGGTTCTTGTCTTGATAAATGTAGAACAAACACAAAATGCGGCTCTTTTTGGTCAATCTCTCTCAATGAGACAACCTTAAACAACACTTGGACTTAGTTCATTTTGTGCATGATATGAATTTTTTGGGCAATATCTACTTTTCCTGATATTTGCATTTTTATCGGTTTTTAGTCTTGATTTAGATATTATTATTGCCTCCCCAACATTCAAATTATCTTTGAGTATTCGATATCTTCTTGAAGCTTCATTAACTCTTGGGTCTTGATATCTTTTCTTATCGGTCTTGATGACATCTTTGAGTCTTGATGTCTTCATTATTTCTTGAGTCTTGATGTCTTGATGTGAATCTTTTGAGTCTTGATGTCTTGATTTTTTCTTTTTAGTCTTGATGTCTTGATTATCTTCTTGAGTCTTGATGTCTTCGATGACATCTTGAGTCTTTAGTGTCTTGATGACTTCTTGAGTCTTGATGTCTTGATGGACGTCTTCGAGTCTTGATGTCTTCGATGACGTCTTTTGAGTCTTGACAAACTTCTTTCAAACTTGAGATTCTTCAAAATCTTCAACTTTGATCTATATCTATTGCGACTATACATGGTGCGATAACTTCCCGAACAATCTATCTTTTGAAACCCGACTCGATCTATCAAGATTATCCTGAACATGTCATACTCAGGGGTTTTGGGATCTAATCAAAGCTTCTTTATTAAGTTCATCTCCCAACAATTTCCCTCTTTTTGATGATGCCAAAACCATCTTATTACATTTAAGAAAACCTAACATATACTTAGGTTTCAGTTTGTCTATTACAATCCAAAATGGTAATTTTTCCCAACAATTCAAAACATAAGGCATATCAAACATAAAAGACATGTAAAAAGATAATGAGATATTATCTTTGAGCATAAAGATAAATTTTCATTGATGTAAGATAAGAGTTACAGATTACAATGAAAAACAAAAACAAAAATACAGAAGTACAAAGTCTTCATTCTTCTTCAACTTCATCCTCTGGCACTTCCAGGTTGAACATCCCATAGTATCTCTTCTTCAGTTCATCCCTTGCTTTGATGATATCAGGGTTGTTTCTGTTAGGCCTAACAATTGATGGCATAAGAAGCTATCTCACCCGAGAAATGGTTGTTTCATTCACATAGCCATTCTCAAATCTAGGAGCAAAAGTAAGTGTATGGACCAGAAGGCTACTATCTCGATAGTTTTTCCTTCATCCGCCAAGTTGATCCAACTTGCGTACTTTAGATAGAATGTCGATAAAAACTCAACTTTGAAGGCTTATTCATATCCGATTGGTCCCCTCCATTCTCACGGATATCTCATAATAGAACCGTAAAGGTTCTCTTGATCTCCTCCCATGCATCATTTTACTGGATAGGCATCCATTTTGTCAATGTCGCGGCCATTTCGAAGTTTTTTTCAGTACCCATCCTTTTTCGCTCAAAAACTTTTTAAAACTTTTCTTCTATACTTTCTTCTTTTTTTTTTTTTTTCCGATCAAAGGAACACCCGACCGTATTTAGTCTTCTTCTTTTTCGATTTGAAGGGTTTTTGAGTTTTTCTTGGTATTGAAGACTTCTTTACAATTTGATTTCTTCTTTTTTTAGATCTTCCGAGAATCTTCAAAATCCATTATCAATTTCCTCTGAATAGGCTTAGAAGCTTTAACTCTTTTCTTCTTTTTCTTGTTCTACAAATGCCAAAAGGCCTTTCTCTTTCGAGTTTGACTTGATCTTCACCAAAATCTTTGTTTCAACCATCCTTTTAATACCCAAATCTCATAAATTACTTCTGAGTAGTCGATCATTTATCCGAGTGAAGGTAGGTTTCTCGACTTCTTTGAACTTGAGCTTCTCGGTTGGCTTCAAATTCTTTTAAGGCATCGACAATTTTCTTTCTTTGAACTTCTTTTCTCGAGCCTTTTTTCTTCAAGGTTTGTGCCAACAACTTACTTAGTTGCCACCGGGCCTTTCCCTTTTTGGCACCATACCTTGGGAGTAGTTGAGTCGGTCACGATATCCATATGGTATTGCTCTTTGCTTATACTTCAACTTCCTTTTGAAACGATCTCATCCTCTAAATTTTCTCATGTAATTTTTAGCCATTGAGAACTCTTTTCCGAAAGAGGTGCAAAAGATTTGAGAAGACACCATGCATCATCTTCCCATCTTGGTCATGAATTTAGAGCCCATTTCCTCAATAGTTGTTTTGATCATCGATCATTCTTCTCAACCATTGGCTTCAAGATAGGCGATTCTTTCTTGATACATCTGGAAATCTCTTTCATTGAGCTCGGTTTTGACTACATCAATCTTTCCTTCCAAAGTAGTCATTTTATCTGCAAAGAGTTGTTTGTAGTTGCGGACATGTAGAAGATGAACTCGATTTTTCCACTTTTTGAGATTGGCTTGTCAAGGTTTCTTCAATTTGAGTCACTTTCTCCACCATTGGCACCACCTTCTCCAATTTATCCAGGATAGGACTGAAATTAATCTCTGGAGGCAAAACATTTGTCTCCAATCGAAATTTCAGTTGCTCCAACCGAGCCTCGATCTGCATATCATACATATGATTTAAAGATAGGAACTTCAAGAGCTTTGGCATAATGTTTAATAGTGCGAAAAGATACCCGAAGAGTGCTTAACTTCACCGAGGATGTGTGATATCGGTTTATCTTGACATCGATGTCATTCTCCATCCGACTTTCAATCTCTTTTCTTTCTTCGTTTATCTGCTTTTAGTTCTTTCCTTCTCCCCCTCAAGTTGTCTTTCTGCATCATCTTGTTTGTCACCCTCTTTATCTTGATCCTCATCTCCTTCTGGATTCATAGAACTGGAGGCATCAACATCGCCTTTCCTTTTCTCGAAAACTTTCTCTTTACTTAGCTCATCAAAAGTCGGCAATTTTCATTACTCGAGCTTGGTCTTCCCGAACCTACGAGAACTCTGTCAAAACAATGATAGCTCAACATTCCATCAATCTTCTCCTCTCGAAGGAGGATATATTCAAAGATCTCCTAAGAGTCGATTCAGGATGTAGATCGTGGTTACGAAGTCGGAAGAAAAGATCCTCGAAGGTCGATATCCTTCACCAACAGTACCTATCAAGAATGAATCGTTCCCCCTTGCTGCACCACTCGGTTTCTTCTGAGCTCCCTAACTTCAATTTTGGGCTCTCGGGGGCCAAAACAGATCGGATTGTACAAGTTAACAAAATGGATCAAGAAATGGTTCATTTAGAAGTGCATCCAAGTTCAACAGTTCCAATAGGTTCGGACTAATCAAGTCCGAACAGTCTCTCTTCGATTTGGATAAATCTGAGGTCCTTGAAGATTTCTGAAGAAATTTTATCCAAGCTCGAAAGAAGTTTCGGGAAATCTCGGAGAAAACCTATTCCTCGGTTTCTTGCTCAATTGTCACAACCTCGAGCAAGAACACAAAGTGAATTTCAACCACTATATGCCTTCAGTTTGAGTTTCTTGATTCACTTACCTCCTCCTCGATAATAGATTGAAGCTTTTCTGCGTTTAAATAGAGCCGTGTTTTTTTTAGTTTTTCTCCTTTCCCCTCTTAACTTGCATCGGGGCTTTCCCCGCTTGTTTTTAGCTTCAATAAATTGGCGTCTCCTCACGAGACTCGGAGCTTTTCTTTTCTTTCCTCTCAAAGTTTTCTTTGTTGGTGGTTTGAACATGATTTTTGACTTTGGAAAGGAAGTGGAATTGGTAAAGATGTCCTCTTCTTCTCTGCACATTTCCAAGATAAATGCAATCTTGGTTACATGTAGAATCTTTCCTTTAACAACTACAGAGCCATTCACCTTCTGAATTTGTTTGGCTTGATCACTCACCACCTTGATCAAATAGTCTTTTCCAGGTTGAATCTTGCATTTTTGAATCTTCAATCGCCGCCATTAGCCTTAACTTAGGCGTCTTATCATTCAAAGCTACCAGATCTACTCATGATGCATTTGCTTACAATATCCAATAATACTCGATATTTAGGCTTTAAATGACTCTTATTCAGAGTAGCTTCAAACTTTACTGGATGCTCTGTAATCTTATCCAGATATTCTTGTTCCCTACCCATCACATATACCGTAGGGTCTTCACCTCTATCACTTAATTCATATATGGCATTAAGATTCTTAGGAATAATATACAATTCCCTAACAAAATCCACATATTTTGTACTATGTTCCAAATGCAACACCGTAATCTTAGACTCTATGCAATTTTCGTCATCCAATTGCATATTAGAAACAAACTCAATTACCTCCTTGGCATATTCGGCCTCTGGTTGATTCGCGACCAGGCATGTAAGCTTTGCCAACCGAATCATATCTAACCTCTTCTCATGAGTTGCATTGGACCGAGCTTTCGAGAGAGCGACATATTCGTACCAAGGTTTATTGGAGATGGCAAGTTTGTCGTTTGATGATGCAAAATCATTTTGGAGAATTTAAGGTGAAGGGTTTTGAGATAGGTGAGAAATTTCTATTACAATCGAAAGTTTTTTCCCAAGTGTTTGTGAAGATGAAGGCTTTTTGGAATAAGGCTTTGAAGGAAAAAATTTTCCAATAGATATAGGATTTTGATTTATGGAAAATCGCGTAGATGAAAAAAAAAAAAATCGTGATCGAGATTAAAACCGAAACTAAAAATCGGGTATATGAAAGTCTTCGATTTCATAAATACAAAAGCCGCCAATTTATCCCTTATTGGTGATTAACGAACATCCCATTTAATTCTTCGCTGCGGACCATCCTTTCTTTGATGTATTTCAAAGGTCCCATTAAATATTCCTTTTAGGTGTTTTGTCATTTATTGTCAATGATTCTTGAGATTGATTTAGACAATAAATGTGTTGCATGAATCAATACTTCTTCGACTAATTTTTCTCCATCGGTCTTTCCGAAGTTTTGACCTTGATAAAATGTCAAGATAATACTAAGTGCTTGATCTTGATAAAAGGTCGAGATAATCTTGAATCTTGATCTTCGAGGATAACCGAGTTTCCCAAGACTCGGTGTTGATGATTTCAATTTTATCCCGAAGTTTTTCAAGAAAAACACGAAAAACTTCATGCGTCTTAAAACCTTCAATTTTTCGGGGATTTACTTTATTCAAAAACTGATCCAACATACCTAATTCAATTATAGTTCTTCAAATCTTGATTCAAAGGTTTTAGTCAAGATATCGGGTCCCTGCTTATCAAGATGAATTTTCTCCATTCTCGATGTCTTTCTTCTCAACATGATCTCTCGATGAAGTGATGTCCGATATCAACATGCTTACATCCGTGTGTGTAATACGATTTTTGTGTAATAGCAATTGCACTATTATTATCACAAAATATAGGTACTTCATTTTTTCTATAATCTTATAATCCCTCAATTGTTGTTATGCGAGCCTTTTTGTGCACAACAACTTCACCGCCATGTATTCATGTATTCAACCATCTCTTTTATCTCGAGGTTTGTTTCTTTGAAAACCAAGATATCGGTTTACTTCCAAGAAATTGACAAGTTCTTGTGGTAGACTTCTTCACAATTCTACATCTTCCATAATCGAAGATCCCCAATAACCAAATTAATTCAAGGTTATCATCACTTGGATACCATAATCCTCTATTCACGAAAGGTTTTTAAAATATTTCAGAATCTTTTTGGCGGTTACTCCATGATGACTAAATTTTAGGATTAGCTTGGTATCTTGCACATATCCCAACATCAAATGTTATGTCGAGAACTACTTTGTTTGTGAGATATAGCAGTGATCCAATGATCCCTCTATAATCAGTGTGATTTACTGATTTGCCTTTCGGATCGGGATCCATCTTGTAGTTGGTATTCATAGAATTCTAACTGCATTGCAATTTGCATACCCATATTTTGCAATCGGATCTACGGTGTATTTTGCTTGATTGATGAAAATTCCTTCCTTTAGTTTGTTTCACCTCAAGTCCAAGAAAGAAATTCATCTCCCCATCATTGACATCTCAAACTTTCCTTTCATCGGGGTAGAAAACTTTTCACACAAAACCGATGATTTGGAGATCAAAAAATGATGTCATCTACATAAATTTGAACAAGTAAGATGTTTTTCCCATCTTCTATCCTGAACAGAGTCCTATCAACAGTTCCTTTGATAAAACCATGGTTAGTAAGAAATTGAGAAAGGGTATCATACCATGCTCGGGGTGCTTGCTTAAGACCATACAAGGCTTTTTTCGAACCCAATAAACTTGGTCATTATATCAAAACCGGAGAGGTTGTTCCACATAAACCTCTTTCCTTAAGCACACCATTCGAAATGCACTTTTCACATCCATCCGATAGATCAAGAGAATTTCATGTGGGCAAAGATATGCAAGAAACAATCGATGGCTTTCTAGTCTTTCAACAGTGCAAAAGTTTCATCATAATCCAAGCCTTCTTCTTGGGAATAACCTTGTGCAACTAGCCTTTGTTTGTTTCTCACAATGTTGTTGTTTTCATCTCTTTATTCTTGAACACCCACTTAGTTCCAATCACATTGTGCCTCTTGGTCTATCCCACGAGCTCCCAAACTTCATTCCTTGAGAACCCATTCACTCTTCTTGCATAGCAAAGAATCCAAAATGAATCTTGTAGAGCTTCTTCAATCTCGATGAGTTCTTTTTTCGATAGGAAGCAACATTCCATCAATCACTTTCTCCATGGAACCTTCTTTGTTTTTGACACCATCCGATAGATCACCCATTAACGACTTGTAGGATGACTATCCAACCATTTTCTCCTCGGATGTTCCCCTTCAAAAAAGTATCCTCAACATCGAAATGTTAGGTTGGTAGTTCATTAAATTCAGGGAACAACGAGAAAAAGAGAAAGAAAATCATCTTCCTCGGGGAATTCCATTCGAACATTGTCGAGACATTTGTTCCCCATTGGTTGATAGATTCGAGTTTGCCTCGGTTGTGACCACATCTTCATCGGCATTACATACCGAAGTCCGAATCGGTGTATGTTCATTTGGTCACTTTCAGATTGTTGTTGGCTTTCCTTCCGGTGGAGAATTTCCATCCCGAGTCTCACCATCCCGAAAGTTTTTCCATCCCGAACTTCTTTGTTCGAGTCCATTCACTCCATTCATAGAAAGTGACCGACTTCTTCTTTCGTGTTCGGAGGATGTTTTATCATTCTTTTTCGGGCTAAGTCCGGTGATTCTCTTGATCAGTTCTCCCGAGTCATGTTCCCTGCTTTCTTCCAACACAAGTAGATTCATCAAAAAACAACATGAGGTGTTTTCTTCCACAATAAGAGTCCTACAACAAACTCTGGAAGGCTTCTTGACTTGAGAATATCCTAAGAATATCCCTTCATCACTTTGCTATCAAAAGTTTTCAACCCATTTTTACCATTATTGTGTATGAAACACTTGCAACCAAACACACGAAAGAAAGAAACAAGAGGCTTCCTTTTCATTCCACATCTCATATGGAGTTTTTCCTTGGTTCTTGGTCAAAGATGGATCTATTCTCGAGAGTAGCATGCAATGTTGATAACCACCCCAAAATCTCTTAGGAATATCGACCAACCCAAAATCTCTTAGGAATATCGAAGAACAATCATTGTCCTTGAATTCTTTTCGAGTCCTATTTCTTCTTTCTTTCGACATCATTATGTTGTGGGGTCCTTGCGGTGATGTTTCATGAGCTATTTCATTTCTTTGCCAATAATCGATATGATATGATTGATAAACTCGATTCCTTTATCGATCGATTTTGACCACACTCGATTCTTTTCGATCTTGAGCCTTTTCATTAGTTCATGCGATTTTGTCTCAGTCTCTTTCTTCTTGAGTAAGAATATGACCCGTATGTATCTAGAGTAGTCATCAACTACCACAAGTGTGTATTTTTACGCCATTAGTGCTCACAAGTGTTCTTACACCAAAGAGATCCATATGTAACAGGTTGTAGTATTCTTCGATCACTTATCTACTTTGCTTTTGAAAGATGCTCTAATTTGTTTTCCTTTTCGACAAGCATCACATACATGATCTTTCTTGAACACTTCATTTGGGTAACCCTCTTTACAAGTGCTAATCTTTCAAGTTTGTTCGTGGTTTTGAAGTTTAAGTGATTCATTCTTTTTGTGCCACAACCAAACCGGTATCGATTGGAACTTTTTGCAACCAAACATGTATCTTTAGGAGTTGAACTCCAATCACCAAGATACACATTTCCTTTTCTAGTATCGATCGGTAGAATTTTTACGTGAAGTATTGTCTTTTACATAACATAAGTTCTTTGAGAACTCAACATTGTTGAATCCTTTGTCACAATTTGATTACGAAAGCAAGTTATGCTTTAGACCCGGAAATTTCATATGAAACACCATGGATAAAACAGAGTCAACTTCAAGAGTTCCATATCCTTGAATTGTCCTTTGAATTGTCTCCAAATGTGATTTGAGGACCTTTTTCTCAACATAGTCGATGATTAGTTGTTTATATCCTGTCGAGATTCTTGAACATCCATCAATCGAGATACCATACAAAATAGAGCCAATTCATTTCCACTCATCCATCTTATGTTGTTTTCATTGATTCGGTGCCTTTTTATTCTCTCCCTTCAGATCGGTTCTTAGGTACCCATTTGGTATAGGGTCCTTCAAGTTAGATGTCCTTTTGGAACCCCCGATTCCTTTCTAATTACTTTAGAGTGGCTGATTTGTCTCCCATAAACATCTACATACACATTCACCACCCTAGGTGCCTTGGCGATTTCATGTGTATGAGTGTCGATACTTAGCATGAACATTCTCCTTAGAGTTCTTCTTGGTTTCGGGCCTTTTGTTCAAATGCCTTAGCTTTTGTGGCAAATCTCTGTCTCTGTGACTTGGGTTAGAAACCTTTACCCCGTGATAACCGGGTTTGGGTTGCATGTCTTTCAAATTGAGTCTTTTCGATGTCCCGAGGACTTGGTCTTTTCGATTGAGAATATCTCTGTTGAGTGTTTCTCTTCCTTCAATTCCTCCACGATGGTTCGGTCTCTGAGATCTCTTTAGGTTGGTATTCTTAGCACGAGGCTTTGAAATATCGGGCCTGGCATCGAAAAATTTTCTCTTCGAAAGTGTCTTTTTTCTAGCCTTTTTCCCGAGGTCCGGGCTTTCTTATCAACACCTTCATTTTTTTCAAACCATAGGTCATTTACCCTTTAAAAAAACTCTATTATTATCTTCAATAAGAAGATTAGATGCCACCGGGTTTAACAAAGATATTCTTGGTGCTACTAAAGAATTTGTGACCTTGTGAGGTTCCCCCGAATGTATCACAATCCAAATTTTTATAGTTGCATGTCTTTGATAACTCCTCAATTTCATCTATCACTTTAGATCCAATTCAATAAATTTAACTTTCTCTGCAAGACTATCCTCACATTTCTTTAGAGTTTCATCTTTTCCTTCTCAAAGAGGTCATTGAACTCAATTAATTAAGTTGAATCTCTTTTAGTGGATTTCTCTAATTTTCCATTCACGGGATCTCTATCACCTTCTCTTTTTAAAGGTTGTACTTTCGGAACATCTAGTCCATCATCTGTAGTTCCCATCAATTGAGAAGTGATCTCAAAGATTTTTAGAGACTTTCCATATCCTCAACGAAGAAATGTTATGCTTGAGTTTGATGGGAGCAATTTTGTAACCTGAGAATAGTCCTTCATAAGATTCTCAAATGAATCCATCGGTCAAAATCGATTCTTTACTTTTCTTGCCTCATCGTGAACTTGAGAACTCATGTGCTTGTGTAGTATTCAACAAATTCTATCCTTTCCGAGAAAATCTCATATTTTGGAATCGGAACCTTCTTGTGTATTTTGCTTGATCGAAAATCATAGCTTTTGTTTTTGGAGATCTTCTTGTCTCTCTTAATGTCTTTCCTTTCTTTCTTTAACTTTTCTTTTCATCTGGTCATATTGGAAGTGATCTTTTGGAGATTTCGAATGATGTCATCTACTGTTTGAACATCATCATCCCGATCCCCTTTCCTCCTCCCTCCTCTTGGAGTCCTTCTTTTTTGGATGAGGATCCTTGGTTTTTGGTCCTTCCTTTTCTCGGTATTTGTCCTCATTTTTTGAGTCTCTCTTGTACTGTGATTCCCCATAATATTTCTTATATTTCTCATACCTGCTTATTGAAGTCTTTCAAACCTCCTTGCCATCGATTTAGCTTATCCTCCCTTTCATCCCGATTTTTTTCAAGTGAGTTCTCGAACTCTCTAATCTTCTGATTTTCTCTTTGGCTTTGAAAACCATTCTTGCTAGATGAAGAATCATCTTTCTTTGACGATTTCTTAGTTTTCTTGTCAATTACAAACTCATAAAAAGTTTCTTCGGAGAAAACTTGTTGATATGACATGAAATCAATATTTTGGTGTTTTCAATCACCATAGCATGTATATCCTATTTTTAGATAATCCTCTAAGAATTTTTCAATTTAGTTCTCTCTGTGGGTATCTTTTCCCAAGAGCACTTAGATCATTCATGATCTTTAGTGAATCGACCTCAAGTTTGTCAATGGATTCACTATCTTCCATTTCAAAGCTATCAAACTTTCCAATAAAGAACATAAAGTTTGTTTTCCTTAATATGATCTGTGCCTTGACATACATTTCTCCATGTGTCCCATATTTCTTTTTGACACCATCGGTGAAAATCATCCCCATAACACCATCATTAATAGTGTTGTTGGGAAATGAATTTAATAAAGAGGATTTTGATTAGATCCCAAAACCCCCGAAGTGATGACATTAAATTGATAATCTTGATAGATGAGTCAAGATTCATTTTAGAGTGTTCAGGATATTATCTGCGACATGTATGTTCCCCATATATATAGAATGAGTTTAGTTCAAGACTCTCGAGAGAACACAAGACTCGAGAGAACACAAGACTCGTCCGAAATACTGTATGTTGATAATTACTAAAGACTTCGATAATGTCTTTGAATGCTCGATATATCCCGAATGTTCCGAGGCACCATCCAGAGGAATATAGCCGTCTGGAATCCGGTGGCGTGGACCAACGAGAGGAAGACAACCATTCTGAAAAAAGTCGCTTTTCTTTTCAAAGAATAGTATGGATTTGAATGTGATTCTTCCAACGGTAACATTCAAATCCACACTATAAATACAAGTTCTTCCTTCATTATCGGTGGTGGATGCGTGGAGATTATGCACAAAATGCTACAAAGCCAAAAAAGCGTTATAGTCCAAGCATTCCCACTCTAGAACACAAGTCCAGTAGATATACAAATATATTCAAAGAGTGTTCTAGAACCCAACCTAAGCAACCCACGATGTATCTAAAGTTTCAGAGATTTTCCCCAACCTTAGCATTGAGGCTAAACCATTGTAAGGGAAAATCTCACCATAGTTGGAGACAACACCAAACCCAAACCCCATGGTGAAGTTTCTTAGTTGTTAGGCAATCCCGAGGAGGTGATAAGTCCGTTGGAGTGTGAACTCGTTAAACATCTTGTAATAAATCCCGTGGGAGGTGATAAGTCACGAGGCTAACCCGAAAGGGTTATAAGTCCGATTCGAAAGTGTGAGCTCCCATTAAATATCTATAAGCAATCCCGTGGAGGGTGATAAGTCCCGTTGAAGGAATTTCCTATGAGAGGAGAGTGGATGTAGACCTGGTTGTCCGAACCACTATATATTTCTTTGTGTTGTTTCTTTTCAAGATATGTTTATACTTGTCATATGCATCTAGTTATAAGCAAGACACAACACATGAGCTTGGAAAAAGAAAAAATTGGAATCCTCTGCCCTACCCCTTGTTTTTATATCAACTAAGAAAAGCGTTTTTTTCATTAGTGCTCCAAAATAGGTTTTCCCAAAGAGACCAACAAGTGGTATCGTAGTATTGCCCAAAAGATTACTTCTTCAATGTAATCACCGAAAGATCTATTTTTAAACTTTCTCTCGATCCGATACCAACAAGTGGTATCGAGAGAGCTTAGCAACGATTGTATGAGAAATCTTGATGGCTAACGAGAACCACAAAAAAGACACACATTGATTTGAGAAGATGAAATCATGGAAAAGGGGTAAAAGTGTTTCATTCTTTCGTCTCAAACCAACAAGGGTTCACCAGGATACATGATTCTACAAAAGAAGATATGTATGGTGAATGAGTTATGTCGATAAAATATTGGTCCAATTTATAGAGGCCAAGCAGGGTGCGTTTTACAAATTTGAGTTCTCAAAGACTTTTTAGAAAAATTTGCATCACAAGGACAACGATGTAGAAATCACGCGACCGATAATTGGATAAAGTTTCGGCGGATTGACATATCGGATGTCGAACAGGTTCAACTGTCAAATCGCACCAACTTTAGGGAATAGAGGCTACTTGTCTCCAAATGTTTTTGAAAAATACTTTCCTCAAAATGGCTTAATGAGGAGAATCGTTTTAGGTCAACAAAAATCGATGACATACAAAGTGATCAAATGAAGAAAATCACCGAGCTTGAAAAACTTCACCAAATCAGATATATCGGTCTATATCAGTTGAAAGGGGAACTTCAACTTGAGGGGGAACTCACAGAATCAAAAGTAGATGATCAAGATCAAGACATGGCTGCAGACGAGACTGATCGAGATCAAATAAGTTAGATGAGTTCAAATGATGAGCTGTGCAAAAACCAGAAGTGAAGAAAAGCTAAAACCAGCAAATCAGAAGAGAAGGTTGCAAATCAGAAGATGAGCAGATGAAGACTGATCGAGATCAGACGTGATCAAGATCAGATATGATAAACCTGATATGCTAACCTGATATAATGACCTGATGCTATTCTGATATGTTGATCTAAAGATGTGTTGATCTGATTAGTCGAGCTAATCAGATCAGGCAAAGAAGAAATCAGATAGCTTGGGTAAAGTGATCTGAGACTCAGTAAGTAAAGTAAACTGAGACTCAGTATAGGTCAAAAGACCTGAGGGTCAAGATGTCTGAAGTCAGAAGAAACTGAACTCAGTCAGCATGAGTGTCAGTATACCTGATCAGACAAGGTCCATTGAAGAAGAATGAGGAGCCGAGCTGAAGACAGAAGACTGAAGACCAAAACTGAAGACTTGTAATTCTTTATGTTTTTTGTCTTTATTTCTTTGATAAGTTCATTGTAATCTGTAACTGATAACATACAATCAATGAAACTTTTATCTTTATGCTCAAAGATAATACCTCATTATCTTTTTTACATGTCTTTTATGTTGATATGCCTGATTGAATGTCTCTGATCTGATTGTATGCTCATATAAAAGGGAAACTATATGATGCTATGGGAGAAATTGCTTAAGTATTTAGTAATGATCTATTTAGGAAAGATTCATTCTTCAAGAAATCATTGAATGATTTTAAATTGATTAGAGATTTACCATTCTTGTAATAGAAAAACTTGAAACCTCGAGTATAGGTTATATGTTGTAACAAGATAGGTTTTGCATCATCAAAAAAAAGGGAAATTGTTGGGAAATGAATTTAATAAAGAGGATTTTGATTAGATCCCAAAACCCCGAGTATGACATGTTCGTGATAATCTTGATAGATGAGTCAAGATTCGGTTTTAGAGTGTTCAGATATTATCCGCACCATGTATAGTCGGCAGATATAGAAACGAGTTAGTTCCGAAAGACTCGAAGAACACGAGACTCGAGAACTCAAGACTTTGAGAACTCGAAGACTCGGAGAGAAATCTTTGAAGGCACAAAGAATTACTAAAGACTCAAGAATGTCTCTAATGCTCGAGATATCCCGAATGTTCCGAGGCAATGAAGGCTGAGAATATAAATATCATGGAATCCAAATTGACGTGGACCAACGAGAGAGAAGACAACTTTCCTTTCTTTCGCGGAACTTACAAAGAATAGTATGGATTTGAATGTGATTCTCTCCAACGGTAACATTCAAATCCACACTATAAATACAAGTTCTTCCTTCATTATCGATTGGTGGATGTGTGGAGATTATGCACAAAAATGCTACAAAGCCAAAGAGTTTATAGTAAGCATTCCCACCCTAGAACACAAGTCCAGAGATATACAAATATATTCAAAGAGTGTTCTAGAACCCAACCTAAGCAACCCACGATGTATCCTAATCCTCCTGATTTTCCCAACCTTAAGCATTGAGGCTAAACCATTGTAAGGGAAAATCTCACCATAGCTTGGAGACAACACCAAACCCAAAACCCCATGGTGAAGTGAGGTAGTTGTTAGAAGCAATCCCGGGGAGGGTGATAAGTTCCGTTGGAGTGTGAACTCGTTAAACATCATAGAGCAATCCCGTGGAGGGTGATAAGTCCCGTCCTAACCCATGAAAGGGTTATAAGTCCAGTTTTCAATGTGAGCTCGGAAATATCTATAAGCAATCCCTTGGAGGGTGATAAGTCCCGTTGAAGGAATTTCCCTAGAGAGGAGAGTGGATGTAGGATCTTTTTGTCCAAACCACTATATATTCTTTGATGTTGTTTATCGCTTTTGTGTTTATACTTGTCATATCGCATCTAGTTATAAGCAAGACACAACACATGAGCTTGGAAAAGAAAAATTGGAATCACTATGATCCCTCCCTTTTATTTATAATGCACCGAAAGAAAACCTTTTTTTTCATAGCGACGCCAAAATAGGTTTTCCCCAAACACCACCAACAAGTGTTATACAAAGTATCTTTAGCAATGTAGTCCGATTGACTAACTTTCTCTCATCGAGAGTAAGTTGATCATCGACTTTGGAAATTCATCTCGGGATCATTCCTCTCAAGATCGATTCTCGGGATTCACAACAAAAATTTGAATGGTCCTTCGAAACCACTCTCCACATTCTTTCATGTTTTGAATACAGATGAGCCTGCATTCTCAATCTCCATAGGTCATAGCTCTCAACAGAGAACATAGGAAGTTTCTTAGAAGGCATGATGACTGAGCCTTGTAAGATTCAACAAACAGATCTATTCAGTAGACCACCAAAGTCTTTCAGCAAAATAGACTATGGTTACCAAAGCAAGTGGTCAAATTGAACCACTGCTCTGATACCACGTGTTGGTCCCGGTGCTAACGAGTCTCACACGTGTATGGGGGGAGAATACACGTGTTCAGTGATTTTTAAAACTTTTCTTTCACTGAGGTCGGATGGGTCACGTTATCCCGATGATTTTGCCCTGAGAAGCACACATTGCCCTCGAGTCAAAGTCTTTTTGAGACAATGATCCTGAGCCGCTTTCGGAAGCTTCGATTAATTTCAACCGAGCCTCTGAGTTTATCGAGAGATCTCGAGAGCGCTGATCGATAATTATCTTCTTGAACCCTCGGTGAGTTAGTTCGATTTGATAACTATCTGTTTCAAATACTCAAGTGTCTTGAAATGGTTGGCCCTAAGTTTATACTGCTTTTTAGCTTTCTTTGAAAATCTTCTCTTGAAGAAAAATAATGATTAAGGTTGTGATCAATTTGATGCAAGTTCATGAGATTGGTTCCAACCCAATATCATCAACTTATGCTTCGATGAAAAACATGCAAATGATAATAATGCAAAGATGTAAAGCAAAACAACACAAAGAATTATAGTGGTTCGAGACTCAAGCTCCTACGCCCACTCTCTCGATCTTGAGAGAAATTCCTTAACCACTTCCTAAAGCTTTACGGCTAACTCCACCGTAGCTTACTCACTTTTCTACCTTGAGTTTTACGGTCGACTCCGCAGCCTTACTAACTCAAACACACATAAGTGTTCAGACTACCACAAGTAGCTTACTAACTTATTCTTTAGAGTTTTCTGGCTAACTCACTGTAGCTTACTAACTCTTTACAACTCCAACTCACCAACAAAACATACACAAACTACCTTAACAAAGGGTTTGGGTTTTGGGTTGTTTTCCAACTAGGGTGAGATAACCTTTACAATAAGAACAGATGCAAAGGCTAGGATATCTCTACTAAGCTTTGGATATTTCTTATCAATCTAGGCTTAGTGAATGAGCTCTCTCCAATGTGAAACACTTGGGAAATTCTAGGGTTTTCGAGTGCTTCAATTTGCAATAATACGAATGAGCTATTGAGTTGCTTTGAAATTTCCCGTAACCTCTCAATGTAAAGGGTCTCTAGTATTTATAGGCAACTTCACCAAGGTCACTCTTGAAAAACTATCCGTTGGAGGAGATAGCTTAATGAGTTTCCTCTTATGGTGTTTGATGAACGACTATATTAAGGGTTTGAATACTCTCTTGCATGTTTTAGGAAATATGCAGTCATGTAGCCAATCACCAATTTTTGCAGTCTGAAACTTAGTACTACTGACATGATTCAGTGTCCTGTTGCTTTCAGTGTCAGTAAAGTACAATGTTGTCTTCCTCTGATTGGTTCTTGTCTTCAGTAAATGTAGACAAACAAAATGGCTCTTTTTGTCAATCTCTCTCGAATGAGACAACATTAAACAACATTTAGACTTAGTTCCTTTTATCTGCGTATGAATGTTTTTTGGGCAATATCTACTTTTACGAATATTTGCGTTTTTCTCGTTTGTAGTCTTGAATAGATATTATTGGTTATCCGAACATTTAGGTTATCTTGAGTATTGGTATCTTCTTGAGTCTTCGATAACTCTTGGGTCTTGATATCTTGAGTCTTGATGACATCTTGAGTCTTGATGTCTTGATTTCTTCTTGAGTCTTGATGTCTTGATGACATCTTTGAGTCTTGATGTCTTGATTACTTCTTGAGTCTTGATGTCTTGATGACATCTTGAGTCTTGATGTCTTTAGTAACTTCTTGAGTCTTGATGTCTTGATGACTTCTTGAGTCTTGATGTCTTCATTGACATCTTTGAGTCTTGATGACATCTTGAGTCTTCAAAGCGTCTTGATGACATCTTGAGTCTTGGTGTGTTCGGCGATATCTTGAGTCTTGATGTCTTGACAGCGTCTTTGAGTCTTGATGTTCTTCAAAATCTAACCTGATCTATATCTGCTGACTATACATGGTGCAGATAACTTCCTGAACAATCTATACTGAAACTTGACTCAGTCTATCAAGATTATCCTGAACATGTCATACTCAGGGGTTTTGGGATCTAATCAAAACTTCTTTATTAAATTCATCTCCCAACAACTTATGAGACTGAAAATGCAAGTAGTTGAAAGGTGGTTATGCCTTAATTGGGTATTAATTATATCTCATAACTTATGGGACCACATTTGCAAATCAACTTAACGGAAACCGTCACGGTGGGACCACATTTGCAAATTAAATTTTTTGTGGAACTAAATCTGCCAATTGTGGGACTAGATCGAAAACACGGTGTGGTTCATGAGACCAAAAGTGCAAAAAACTCATTGAAAAACTATCAGACCTGCGCTTAACGACGCCCAACTTCGTCGTTTTAAACTTTCTAGTCAGCACAACGTTGATCAATATACACTTTTATCCTTATGTTAATCTTAAATAATTGAATCATTCTCGTCCAACTTCTATTTTATTTCTATTATTTATTTTAGGCTTAATTGCGAACAAAATCACCACCCTTTCACAAATTGTAATTTAATCTAAACTTTTGAATTTTGACAAATAAATCATCACTTTTACTCTTTTTTGCAATTTCAACTTTGGGCAATTTGCCCCATTGTTCGAAAATTGATGTGTACAAAAAATGCACCATCATCAACCCAGTAAACATCTACGTTAATAAATACTTATTAACATAATAAATACTCCCTCCGTCCTATTTTTGATTATCCATTTACTGTAGACACGAGATTAAGAAAAAGAAGGAGATAATAGTATTAAATGGTGTAAAGTGGGTAAAGTAAGTTTGGTGAAGGGAAATAATAGTATTAAATGATGTAAAGTGGGTTTGGTGGAGAAAAATAATAGTATTAAATAGTATTGAATGTTGTTTTATTGTCTTATTTGGAAATGAATAAACAAAATTAGGACGACTATTTATGGAAAGCGGATAATCAAAATCAGGACGGAGGGAGTAAAAATTAAAAAATAAATTAATATTATATACAATATAAATAAATTTAAAATACATTTAAATATAAAGTACAAGTTATATTTTTTAAAGTATTAAAAGTTAAAAAACTTTTAAAAAAATATAATAAAAAAAAATTTAGAATAAAACTTTTAAAATGAATTAAAATAAAATAGAAATGAAAAGAATGAAATAAAAAAAATTACAAATAAAATAATTAAAATGCAAAATAAAAAATTAAATATTCATCATCGAGAAAAAAAATTGATTCTGTAAAAAATTTCCAACATTCAATTACACCAAAATTCTTTCATCTTCAACCTCATGTTGCCTCCGCCTCCGTCGCTTCCCCACCCCAACATTCCACTATCGTCCCAGAAACATGAGTTTGGGGCACATGTTCATTAAGTTTAGTTTCCTGAATTTATTTATTATTTTTTTTTTTGTTACTAGGGGTAAATAATATTCCCTAAGAAATATCATTTGTGTTAATTTTTAATAATGACATTTTTAATTATAATTGTGATTTTGAATATTATTTGTTTGTTTTAGTTTTAGAAAAAAAATAGATTTTGATTTTTATTTGTTTTGATTTTAATACCATATTATATTTAAATTTATTCATAGTATTTATAATACTTAATTTGTTTTCAAACTATTATTTATTATGTTTATAATTATTTATTGATGTGGATAGTCACTAGGATGATGATTGTGTACATATTTCTACACACAATCTTTCGGGCAAGATGACAAACTGCCCGAAGTTAAATTTGTCAAAAATAGTAAAAGTGATGATTTATTTGCCAAAATTTAAAAGTTAAAATTAAATTACAATTTATGAAAAAGTGGTGATTTTATTCGTAATTAAGCCTTTATTTTATTAGTTTAGTTGGGGACTATTTATCTATGTGAATTGTACCCCCTTGTTACTCGTCTTACTTGGTAATTTTTCTCACAAAAAATTCAAAACACTATAAAAATTAACATAAAATGATATATATATATATATATATAAAATTAAAGAATATTCACATTAGATTGTGGCTTATTTTTTTAATTAGAAATGGTATTTTAATAATCACATTATTAATTATAAATTCAAATTAACATTTATATTGTGACAAATAACATTTTTCTTGAAAAAAAAAAGGAGAAAAAGGAGAATCCCTTTTGTCCTAACTACGTGGAAGTGGAACTCACCCATTTTTCCCATTTCCCAAACCACGCACATTAATTACAATAATAAACGAGACGAAATTAAAGAGTAAAAATTGCTTATAGTAATGATGGGCACACGATATGCCATGTATCTTAAATATAAATGACCCGAAATTTTAACTAAATATCGCCCAATAGAATAATAATATTAGACTGAAAATAAAAAATAAAAGGAGAGAAGAAAAATTAATGTCCAAATATATGATGATGTACTTGAATATTTTTTCAATACAAAACAAATTAAAAACCCTAAATAGATTCAGATAGCTGCACTCAAACATCATGGTTTTTTATGCATCCTTAATGGAGCATGTCATAAGTCAGTTAAGTCAGTTATCATGATTAATACATTTTTATAATGTAAGTCATACCGTTCAATTACCACTACTAATATCCATGTTAGAATTGAAATACGGGAGAAAAAATGCCAAGTATTCCCGACCTAGCGAATTTAATTGATTAAAGGATACGGGAGAGTAATTTTTTTTTAAAAAAAAATGCCATGATTTTTTTTTTTTTTATATGGGAGTACTAAATTTCAAATCTAGCTAGATAGCGACATAGGCATATTATGGTGGAAAATGAATATTTTTGTGGAATTTCAGAATCTCCGGATAACACATTCATATACGTTGCTATTAAGCTCGATCTGTATGAATTTGGCTAAGATCGAGCATGCGTCTATAATTATTTATTACTTTTTTTAATAAAAAAAGGAGCTGCTTTTATATCGAGATTTGATTCTCGTTTGTTTAGATCGTCTGTACCAAAGCGATTTGTTGTTTCACGAATGTGAAAGAAGATTGACACATAGGTTTGTAGTCATTTCGGACTTTATAGGGTATAGTCGTTTCGGATTGTTTGCCAGTGACTTGAATAACTTCTGCGACTTTGAATCGAGCAATGTTCTTATCGTCTTATTGACATTGCAATTTAAATGAACTTGTTCTTTGTCGTCTTATGAAGTCGTGACAAAAATTGAGCTGTTTAGTCTGCAACGTCATCAACCTTGGGATTCGAAAGTCATGGCTACGATGTGAGCTGGAGGATATTCCGAAATGTGACTTTAACTAAGTGTTTTAACTCGGTGTCAACTTGTATTGAGATATTCGTTTGATATGAAAAGGTCATCTTTCGAGGTCGTTTTATTGAGGTTACAACTCTCTGACTTGTGATTTGAAGGACTTATTTATCGTCTTACTTAAATTGCGACTTGATTGCCTTCTGGTTTGACCATTGTGTCTGTCGGGTCGACATAGTCATTTTTTGGAACTGTGACCTTGTTAATTTGAGGTCGTCGGGTCTTGTTTGTTTAAGACCGCGACTTCGTGATTTTGACGTTGTCGGGTCTTTTGGTTTGAGACCGTGACTTTATGAATTTGAGTATTTTCCTTCATCGTTTGACGCAATGTAAGTTTGAAGTCGGATTATAAGTTCGCTTCATTGGTATGAGACTTTTGAGTGCTCGTAGATGAATTTTGTGAGAGTCATTTTCTAGGGTTTATGCTATTAGTGAAACGTAAGGATTTGGAATTTGGTTTAAATATCTCTCCAAATTTAGACATGTTAGTTTGAGTTTCTAACGTCAACTAGTGTACTGAAATTAACTCGAATAGCCCCAGATATGAGCACATATGCCCCGCCTTTTAATATATATGAAAAAGTATGATATATATTAAAATGAATATATATTTTAAATCTCTGAATTAAATAAAACGTCAACTAAGTGTCTTGAAATTAACTCGAATAGCCCCGAGATATGAGCAATATATGCTTCTTTTTTAATATATATATGAAAGTATGAATCTCTTATATATTAAAATGAATTAAATGAATAGAACTCGATGTAAAAAATTTAAAGCGACGTACGTAATTTCTTGAATTATTCCCTTTCTTCGCGAGATTCGCTAGCATTTTTCCTCTTAAGAAATAAGTGATTCATTAGATATCAAGCATGAAGCTTAGAGATCAAATTAAACCCTCCTTTCAAAGTTTCATTTATCTATATACATATATGTCTATCTTTTTATTTATTATTTAATTTTAATTGAAGGTCTGTATGCGCTTAAAAAAGAAACTGGGCCCCATAAATTATTCACGCACAAGACTGGGAAAAAAAAAAAAAAAACAACGGACCTGATCTGGGCTTCACTATTCAATAAGTTTGGGCCCAATCGTGTGTGGACTTCTTGAAATTTGGATCAAACCTATTCAGTTAGAGCGGCATCAGCGGCAGATCAGGTCCGTTCCACCTGGGCCGCGTTTTCTAAGACACCGAACTAGGGCTGGACCGTGTCTGATTTGGGGCGATTTGCGGAGGCGGCGCGACGGAGATGGTGCGGTGCGATTTTCAGCCTGGCGATTTCAGATGACGACGGCCTGTTGATGGTGCGATTTTGCAGAGGCATTGAATCGGCGGCGTCGGATGCTTGGGTTGGGGCGACCTGCAAAAATTCACGACCGCAGCGTGCTATGAAGCCGTGGACTCAGATGATGGAGAGGTTTCTGTGTTTGCAGCGGAGACGCGTGTCGTTCCTGATTTCAGACGAGGCAGCGGGTGGTCGGATTCGGCCATTAACATGTCGACATGACGGGGTCCTGATCGGCGATGTCGGGCTGGCTCTGTTTGCAGAGGCGGTGCTAAGGAGGTTGCCGGATTCGGGTGTCCGGCGAATACTGAACACGATGGATTGTTATGCTGTGCGATATTGCGGCGTGATCGAGGGCAAGTGGTGAGTCACAAGGGCTCTTCTCTGTTGATTGCGACGGTCTCTTACTGCTTTGCGAAAAAAGTACCTGGCTTTGGTGGCGCTACAGATTTTGCACGGCGTAGGCGGTCCAATTTTTCTTTATTTTGGGGGACGTAGCCCCAATCTATCTACGGGGCTCACTCCGGTTTGGTATTTGCAGAAAAGGTTTTAAGTGTAAGGTGTCAGCGAATAGCCTGTTCACCAGATTTGTGTATGGTTTTCGATTGTTGATGAACAGTTTATATGAACATAATGTTTTTGTGAAATCTGGGTTTAAGCTTTGGATGAACAGTGAGTGTTTCATCGGAATTTTTTATTTTTGGGTCCTAACGAATGTTCAGTGAAAATTCATTAGTTGTTCCCACAGACGGCGTCAATTGTTGTAACATAGATTTTCACGTCTATGCAACAAACAAGTCATCAATAAAATAACGAATGAACAATCAATGAAAACGCAACGAAGACAAGAACTTGTTGACCCGGGTTAAATCCGAAGATTACGTGCGAGATATCTGCCAGGGATTAATTTTCTATCCTTTTGTGCCTTATTTATAACAATTACAGGGTACAAAGATAAAAACCCTAATGGGCCTCTAAATGGGCCCTCTAATTAGTGGAATACAAGATACACTAAATCTTCGTCCGAATCTACAACAGATATGCAAGATCTTCTGTTTCCATAATAAATACCAGGAATCTCTACCTTGATCCACTTTCCTTGTTTGTCTTCGTTTTGACACACCTGCCGACCTCGCCTACGGAACGGCCTTGAGGGAGGTCGCCCGATTAGGCGAGCTCGACTCGTCTTCGTCCTTCATTGGTCGACCTCGGGGGGAGGCTGCTCGCCCTGGCGAGCTTGACTCATCTTCTTCCTTGATCGCTACTAGGTCGCCCTACGGGCCCGACCTCGGCTCCTTGTACCTTACTGCTAAACCATGGTTGCCACATCATCAATATTTGTCATATGGTCGGCCGATTATTATGGCTACAACAGGGAAAAGAACCCTCGTTATTTAACGAGAGTTTTCACGAGGGATAAACTGAACGAGGGCTTTCACGAGAGCAGCACCCTCAGCACACTCAAAGAGGGCAGACCACCCTTCGTAAAATTGTCAACACGGTCAACGAGGGCTGACAACCATTGGTAAACTCGTCGGCTCACTTAATGAGGGCCGACAAATTTCGATAAAAGCGCTCAAGGCGCGATGATGAGGGCCCCCGCTATCTAATTTAAATTTGCTGCCCCTTTCGAGGTGTATTTCCCGAGGGCACCCACCCTCTTTAATGCCCTCATCCCATTATATATAGTGTCCCAATTCATCCCATTTTCCCATTTTGTCCGTCGGAGAGGAGAGGAGCGGAAAGAGCAGCCCATTTCGTCCACTTGAGGTAAGTATTAGTTATTTAATTATTTAGTATTAGTATATTGTGTATATAGTATTAGTTGTTTATGTATTTAGTATTAGTTGTATTAGCTTAAATTTTAATTTAATTTAATTTAGCTTAAATTTACTTGATAGCTAAATTTTGTATATTTTAGTGTATATATATTATTTGTACCGTATATTTTAGCTTAATTTTACTTGATAATTGCATATTTAATATTATTTAGCTTAATTTTAGCTATAGATGTACATTAGTATTATTTAGCTTAATTCGTAGCTTAATTTAGAATTAGTTAATTTAATTTATCTTATTTGTGTATATATAATATTAATTAGTTGTTTAATTATTTAATATATTAATTACGTTGGAGTGGAGGGATCGATGTTGATCAATATTTGTTGGTTATTACTTGTTGTAGAATATGTGTGTTCCGACTTGATTGATTTTAATTGATTAAGTCGGAAATGGATGCACGTAGGATCTTGATTAATTGGGGAATACGATAAAATAAAACAAAACTCTACCGAAATTTTTAGGAAATATTAATTATTAATTAGACTTTTGAATATTAATTAATTCATAAATGTTAAACAGATTGATATGGATTATCCTAACCGTTTATGTTGGATGCATATAGATCGATTAATGGCAATATATCTCCCGAATTCTACAATGAACTAGAATCTTTTATAGATTTCGCCACTAGTAATGGGATGATTCAGGGATAGATTAGGTGTCCCTGCAACAAATTTAGATGTCGGAACAAGAATACGTATCATGAACCTGATGAGGTGAGAGCACATTTGTATACAAATGGGTTCATGTGCAATTATTGCAATTGAATTTTTCACGGTGAGGAAATGTGGGGTCATGAATACAATGATCATTCGTTTGCATCGACTTCACACGGGCCGATTGATGAGACTTTTGGATCTAGCTCGTACCACGATATGATGAAGAACTTAACCTCTGATCCCAACTTAAATGTGGATGATGAGCCCCCTAGTGAGGAACCTCCTAATGAGCATGCTGCACATTTTTATAACATGCTTCGTGCAGCGAATCAGGATATAATGCCTGGTTGCGAATCGCACTCACAGTTGTCATACAATGCCCTATTGTTGAACATTAAAACTGAAAACAGACTGTCTAAAAGGGGCTATAATCAAATGGTTGAGGCGATTCGTGTTCTTTGTCCGAATAGTCTGGTGCCCAAGAAATTTTCTGATAGCAAACAGCTGATGAGTGAGATGCGTCTTACAATGGAGAGGATCCAGTGTTGTGCACATAACTGCATATTATACTAGGGTGCAGATGGTGAACTTGAACATTGTAAGTTTTGCAGGAGGCCACGGTTCAAACCTGTTAGTCGTGATGTGAATGACCGACCTAAAAAGAAGCGTCCTTTTAAGGAGATGTTCTACTTTCCTATCATTCGTATCAGTCCTACTACGAAGAATATGACATGGCATGCACGTTGCTCTAATGACCACTCCGATGTCATGCGTCACCCTACAGACTCACAAGCTTGGAAACACTTGGACCAGTCGCATTCTGAATTTGCTTTAGAAATTTGGAACGTGAGATTGGGCTTGAGAACTGACGGTTTTCAACCGTTTGGAGCGCATGGAAACAATATTCATCATGTCCAGTGATAGTGACACCGTATAATCTACCCCCATGGTTGTACATGAAGGATCAATTCATGTTTCTTACGGTTTTGGTGCCCGGTCCAAAAAAATCCAAATGATAAATTGGACGTATTTTTGCAACCACTGATCTGTGATTTGATATTTTTATGGGAACATGGAGTGGTAACGTATGATGTTACTAAAAAATAGAATTTTATGATGCGGGTTGCACTTGGACCATCAGTGACTTTTCAGCTTACTCGATGTTGTCTGGATGGAGCACAACTGGAAGGCTTGCTTGTCCATACTGTGCAGATTACACTGAAGCTTTCTCTCTGAGGCTTAGTCTCAAGCAGTCATGGTTTGACAACCATCATAAGTTCTTAGATAGACGTCATCCGTACCGAAGGAACAAGACTGCCTTCAGAAAGAATGTAGTAGTTGATGATGATCCACCTCCCATCCTTACAGGTGATCAGATCCTCTAGCAAATTGATTGTATTGGATTGATGAAAGTAACAGAGTTGGGTGCTGATGCTCACAACAAAGGTTTACAATATGGTTGGAAGAAGAAAAGTATTTTCTGGGATTTACCGTATTTGAGCTCCCTGTTGATCAGACACAATTTGAATGTGATGCACATATGTTCTACACGGTGATGAATGTCGAAGGGAAAACAAAGAACACAACTAAATCGAGGGATGACTTAATGAATACTATCGTCGGCCCTCGCTGCAGAAATGTCCACACACGGAAAGTACCCCAAAGCTAGCTATTCCCTTGATAAGAAGCACAAATATATGGTTTGCAAATAGGTAGATGAGTTGAAGTTCCCTGATGACTATGTGTCCAACTTGTCTCGGTGCGTAGACTGGACAAAATTGAAGATGTTTGGGATGAAGAGTCATGATTGTCACATATTTATGCAGAGACTACTCCCAATTGCTTTCCGTGAGATTTTGCTGTATAATGTTTGGAAAACCATCACTGAAATTAGTTTGTTCTTTAAGAAGTTAACATCGAGGACCATTACTGTTGAAAACATGAATCGGTTGGACAATGATATCCCAGTGATCTTGTGTAAGTTGGAACATATATTTCCACCCAGCTTCTTTAATTCGATGGAGCATCTACCTGTCCATCTTGCATATGAAGAAAAAATTGCTGGTCCAGTACAGTATAGATGGATGTATCCATTCAAGAGGTACACAATATATTTAACTCATTCAATTATTTGATAAAAAAAGACAATTACACTTACCCATTCAATCGAATTAGGTATCTTCACAATTTAAAGTTAAGTGTGTGTAACAAGGCACATGTGGAAGCTTCAATTACAAATGCCTATTTAACAAAAGAAGCATCAATGTTTTGTTCTCATTACTTAGGAACATGTGCTGACGAGGCAACACAATAGACCTCGCAATGTACCTCGTGAAGTACCACGATCAGTGGGAGGTAGAATCTCGATATTTGTGCCTCCTGGTAGTACACTTGGAAAGAAGGGTAGAAGACCGATTGTAGATTTGGAGAAGTGAACAACTCATACGTACGTGCTGCTAAATTGCAATGAGTTGCAACCGTATATTAAGTAAGTTAATTAATTCGATATTAATTAATTGATATTTACAATCACTATTTCTCATCGATATTTACAATTGTAGTGTGTTTTTCGAGCAACTACATACAGTTTAGTCGAATCTATTGAATGCTGAAAAAGATGAATTTCTTCAACAACAATTCGCATCGTGGTTTGATCAACTTGCCAGTGATCCATAAGCAACTTTAGTTAATATATATGGGTGCCCGGATCTATTCGGGGTGAATTTAAATACAAATTTAATTCTGACAATTATTACTAGAAGGAATTAATCCTATATTAATTCAAATAATAATTCAACAACAAATAATGCATACAAGTTCGTCACATAAATTCTACGCATGCGGAAAAGCTAGGAGTTTACGTGAACTAACCTCTTGGAGTGGCAATCGTCTAGAAGGTGGATCCCGTTTGCACGAACACACCAAAAAACCTTTCCAAGTCCTTCCTCGTCAATCCGGTGGAGGGACACTCACGAACAATTAACAAAAGGGAAAAAAATTTATGTTGCACCACCTTTGTGGATTTCTAATTTTTCCAACACATGGAATTACCTTGGGGATGAAATATTCATCCCCTATTTATAATACTAAGGGGGGCAAACATATTAGGGTTTAGGGGAGATTGAGAAATTTCCTTGTTTCTTCTCCAAGAAACAATCTTGAGTATATCCAATATATTTCATTTCCCAATATATCTCCCAAATAAAATCTTCCCCCTTATGTTATGGCATATTTTGAAAATTTCAACCTTTCATGATGGTTTGTTCATTTTCATCTAGGTCGTGAAAGTGTACTTTTAGTTACAAGGGACTGTTTATTTAATCTTCTGTGATCTAGTATCACTAAATTAACTACAATGTAACACGTACTTCTTATTGAACAGTTATGCATAAATATATGTAACACTCGATGATATTTAAAGCATCATTAATAAATAATTTATTTCAGTAAATAAGACAGAAACTCGGTGTGATTATACAAAGTAAAAACATACTTTCCAGTATAATCCCAACAATCTTCCACTTATACTCAAAGTCTGCTTTTAAGTATACTACAATACGTCTCGTGTAGAATCTACATTACACCTACACGAACCAAATAATATCTCCCACTTATACTCAAAGCAGATTGGCAACGGTCTTGACACCCATTCCTTCCACATGTCTCTCGAATGTATTCTGAGGCAGCCCCTTTGTGAATGGATCTGCTAGGTTGTCTTCTGACGCCACTTTTTGCCACCTCTATTTCTCATCTCTTAACGATTTCTCGTATAAGATAGTATTTTCTTTCAATGTGTTTACTGGCCTTGTGGGCTCTCGGTTCCCTTGAATTTGCAACTGCTCTGGCATTATCATAGTAGACCGTGATGGTGCTGGGTAAATTCGGTACTACGTCCAAGTCCACTAGGAAGTTCTTGAGCCAAACCTCTTCCTTCGCTGCCTCACAAGCAGCTACGTATTCGGCTTCCATGTTAGAGTCCGCTATGCATTTCTGCTTAACGCTTCTCCATGTCATGGCTCCTCCCCCATGCAAAACACACTACCCGAGGTAGATTTTCTGGAATCTAGGTCTGATTGGAAATTCGAAATCTGCCGTAACCGATGGGAATCGATTATCTCGACCGATAAACCAAAGATTCTATCTCGAGTTCTTTTCAGATACTTCAGAATGTTTTTAACTGCAGTCCAATGATCTTTCCCTGGATTACTCTGATATCTTGCTACCATGCCGACGGCAAAGCAGATATCCGGCCTCGTGCACAGCATAGCATACATGAGGTTTCCAACAGCCGAAGCATAAGGAATGTCTTTCATGTCATCTATCTCCCTTTGCGTCTTAGGGCACATTTCTTTGGATAGATGAATTCCATGTCTGAAAGGTACGAAGCCTTTCTTGGAATCCTGCATGCTGAATCGCTTCAAGACAATATCTATGTATGAGGCTTGCAATAAGCCTATCATCCTTTTCTTGCGATCTCGAGTGATCTTGATCCCAAGGATGTGACCGGCTTCCCATAAGTCCTTCATATCAAACTATTTTGATAGCCATGCCCTTATGTCTGACAAAACCTTTACATAGTTTCCGATGAGCAGAATATCGTCTACGTATAGTACTAAGAATACCAATGTAGTTCTGACACGCTTTTTGTACACACAACTTTCGAACTCATTTTGATCGAACCCGTAAGACTTTATAACTTGATCAAAACATTGGTTCCAATCACGCGATGTTTGCTTCAGTCCGTAGATGGACTTTTTGAGCTTGCAAACAAGATGTTCTTGGTCTTTTTCAATGAAGCCTTCGGGTTGTTGCATATAGATTTCTTCTTCAAGACTTCCATTGAGGAAAGTTGTCTTGACATCCATTTACCAGATCTCGAAATCGAGATGCGCAACTATCGACAAGAGAATGCAGATGGACTTTAACATGGCTACAGGCAAAAAGGTTTCCTCATAGTTGATCCCTTCTTTCTAAATGTAACCTTTTGCCACAAGTCTAGCTTTGAAGGTTTCCACCTTTACGTCCGATCCCCTTTTTCTCTTTTATACCCACTTGCATCCAATGGGTTTGACCCCATTAAGTGGTTCGACAAGTTCCCACACCTTGTTTCGATCCATAGAACTCATTTCGGCTTTCATTGCTATTTGCCAAGAATCCGCATCCTTGTCACGGATTGCCTCTTTGTAAGTCCATGGGTCCGATTCATTTTCGCCGGGGATCAAGTCCGAAGACTCTCCTATCCCCATGAATCTTTTGGGCTATCGAATAACCCTCCCACTACGATGAGATTCCGATTGTGTAAGTGTGTCGTTTGGTATATCGACTTGTACAGTTGGCATTGAGGTAAGCCCCTTTAGCTCATTCAAGGTAATCTCACTTCTGGGTTTCTTGTCGTTCATATAGTCTTCTTCCAAAAATCTAAAGTGTGTACTGATTACCACCTTTTGATCTTCGGGACCATATAATATGCACCATTTCGTTCCCTCGGGGTATCCTATAAACAACCTTAATTATGATCTTGGATCCAATTTACCAGCTTCCTTGTCTTGCACGTATGCCGGACACCCCCAGATTCTCATGTGTCCTAGACTGGGCTTACGCCCGGTCCACAATTCTTTAGGGGTTTTGTGAACCGATTTGGATGGCACCAAGTTTAGAATGTAAGCCGTCGTTCCCAAGGCGTGACCCCAAAACGATTTGGGTAGATCCACATAACTCATCATTGACCTGACCATTTCTAAAAAGTTTTATTTCTTCGTTCTGCAACCCCGTTTTGTTGAGGGGTTCCGGGTGCCGTTAACTGGGATACAATCCCTTCATCCGATAAGTAGTTCAAGAATTCATCGCTGAGGTATTCGCCTCCACGATCAGATCGTAGAGACTTGATACGTTTTTCCCTGTGATTCTCTGCTTGAGCCTTAAATTCTTTGAATTTTTCAAAGGTCTCAGATTTATGCTTCATTAGGAAAATGTATCCGTATCTTGAGTAATCATCGATAAAAGTAACGAAATACTCATAGCCTCCTCTTGCATTGATTGACATTGGACCACATACATCGGTGTGAACGATCTCCAACACTTCCTTGGCTCTATTCCCCTTGGCTCCAAATGCCCTCTTAGTCATTTTACCCTCCAAACACGATTCGCAGGTTGAAAATGGTTCAACCTGGAGAGACTCCAGCGAACCATCTTGGACCAACCTTTGGATCCTCTTTGGATTGATATGACCTAGTCTTAGATGCCATAGAAGTATTTCGTTCACGTTTGATGAACGTTTTCTTTTAGCCGAAACAGTCAATGTGTTATAGGATGCATTTCATGAGTGGTGTGCACAGTTAATTGTGTAGAGATTATTCGACAACGTTCCATGATAGATAAACTCATTATTTAGAGTAATGGTAACAACTTTATTAAAAGTAACCGAATATCCATCAAGAAAAATTTTAGAAACTGAAATTAAATTCTTTCTAAAACTAGGAACGTAAAGAACATCTCTCAAAATTAAAACTTTGTCTTCAAAAGACAATTGCACTTCTCCTACTGTTTTAGCTGCCACTCTCGTAGCATCGCCCAGTGTGATGAGGATCTCACTTCCACTTAGTTGCCAGGCCCTTTTGAACCCCTGTAAAGTGAAACAAACATGATCAGTGGATCCCGTATCAACGACCCACGGATGGGAAGCATATGCCGCCAAACAAGTTTCAACAACTAGTGCGTGAGAATTACCTTTCTTTCCATTCCTCAAGGGTTTGGAACAGGCTGACCTCCAATGTCCTTTTTCACCGCAGTTAAAACACTTTCCCTCGGGGACCTTCTTGACACTCAAACACTTGAATGTTTGTATCTTGCTTTTCTTGATGATGGGATTGCATTGGTCTTAACAGTTTTTCTCCTCATCAATCTTGTCCACTATTGACCTAGACTTTGAGAGGAGACTTTTAGTCACCAATGCTTCATCCTCCTTTCCCAAATGCTTCTCTACTGTCTCCACAACCTCTTGTAGAGTATCCATAGTGAATATGCGATCGCTCATCACAAAACTAAAGTAGAACTCTTCAAAAGATTTTGGGAGAGTTAGGAGGAGGACATCAATTTTTGATTCATCACAATACTTAGCACCAAGATAATCAAGTTTGTCAAAATAGCGTTTGACTTTGAGAACATGTTCCCTTACGGGTGTTCCCTCCGTCATTTTTAGCCTAACCATGTCATTTTTTCTCAGCTGACTGATCATGCGGTCTTTTGTTGTAAACATTTCTTCAAGACTTTCCATGATTTCCGCAGCAGATTCAATTCCCTTATGAATGTATCTCAAATCATCATACAAAGAAGCCAAGAATATACATTTCATATGCTCATTTGAACGCTCCCAGTCATCAATCTGAAGTTTTTCCGCATTAGTTGATCTTTTAGTCGGCTTGTCAGGCTTTTGCACACCAAGAACCTAATAGTGTTTTTGTTGTGCAGTGAGGATAATTTTCATGTTTTGTTTCCAAATCCCATAGTTTTCACCGGAAAGTTGGTGTTCATTGAGTGTATATAATAGTGGATTAAAAGGTTGCGACATGCTGAATTGAAATAAATAACGATTTGTATAAGCACAAAATTATCACAAAATTCGATCACATGTATCATATTAAAATCTCAAAAAAATATGAACATGCATCAGCCAACATCTCAAAACAGTTTAAATAAGCCATGTGGGGTGGATCATTATTTAAACACATTCTAAAGCGAGTTACAAACAAGAACGATTTACAAACCTTTAATATTCAGATTAATAGTTGGCTCCCACTTGACCAATATAAAATTAATGAGGACTTGAGGAAGTATATGCATATCAATTTTATACCTAAGTAATAACCATGATTAAATACGTAATTATTATTTCGCTTTGAACGAGCCTCGTGGGGGGTCATCATCGCCGCCAATCGATAATAATCCACAATCATCCGTTTGGAATTTATTCATGTGAAAGCTATCTTTTGGCCGTTCCGTGGGGGGAATTTCTCCAAAAGAATTCACAAATAAATAAATCATGGAGGCCAAAATTAATTCAATTTTATTATGCGGATTAAAATTGATAATTAATTATATAAATCATACTTAGTAATTTTCTAAAGTGAGATTTTTCCAAAACAACTTCTCATGCATCACATATTCAAAACACAGTTAAATACGCACGAAAAATAAAGCAAACATCAAAAACAAAAAATTAAACACATTGGGCACATATATCCAATTATCACGGTTAATTTTGTCATGTCTTGATCTTGAGAAATTGTCCCTATTGTCTTCTTCGTTCGTCTCGAAAAAAATTGCCACGTCAAGCTACGTCATCGACCAGCTCGCAGGTCGGAGTGCATGCCTTGCACTCCCCCAGCCGTGTCGATCGGTGCATGTGAGAGTGCACATAAGCGCCCGGCGCCGCCACCCTAAAAAACCCATGCGCTTCTCGGCAGATCTCGAAGCGGTAGCGCCCCGCGGTACATACCGCCAGCCGCCTTCGCGTTAAACCCGTGCGATCTCGCTTCTCGCCTTCGTCTCGTCTCCACCACGGCGCTCGGCCATGGGCGTGCCTGCTTTACCCATCTTGGCCTTTCGTGCATCCGCGTCGCCAAGCATGCCTCCGTGCACGTTCAGCGTATGCAGCCGCTTCTTGCTTGGGTCTCGGATCATCTTAGTCTCCGCCTCTTGATCGATTACAATTTATTTACAAAATAAATAAACCTAGATCTAGACTAGTCTATTACATTGAGTGAATCAAACAAATCCTAATCTACTCGTGGATTTTCTAACGAGGCAAAATGAATTCGAACGAATCGAATTAAAAACCACAATTTATATGCATGCATAAATAAACATTCATCAAATACCATGACAATTGGATACTTGCAAAAAAGATTTAGTAATTCTACTATCCAATTCCAAATTCAATGAACAACTAATTAAATTACAATTTAAAATTCAGAGCCCGAAATCGTGGCTCTGATACCAGTTGTTGGGGAATAGTGGGTTCCCGGATCTATTCGGGGTGAATTTAAATATAAATTTAATTATGACAATTATTACTAGCATGAATTAATCCTATATTAATTCAAATAATAATTCAACAATAAATCATGCATACAAGTTCGTCACATAAATCCTACGCATGCGGAAAAGCTAGGAGTTTACGTGAACTAACCTCTTGGAGTGGCAATCGTCTAGAATGTGGATCCCGTTCGCACGAACACACCAAAAAACCTTCCCAAGTATTCCCAAGTCCTTGCTCGTCAATCCGGTGGAGGGACACTTGCGAACAATTAACAAAGGGGAAAAAAATTATGTTGCACCACCTTTGTGGATTTTTAATTTTTCCAACACATGGAATTACCTTGGGGATGAAATATTCATCCCCTATTTATAATACTAAGGGGGGCGAAAATATTAGGATTTAGGGGAGATTGGGAAATTTCCTTGCTTCTTCTCCAAGAAACAATCTTGAGTATATCCAATATATTTAATTTCCCAATATATCTCCCAAATAAAATCTTCCCTCCTTATGTTATGGCATATTTCGAAAATTTCATTATAAATAGCCAAGTGGGAGATTTATTGAATTTAATGAGATATTCTTTTATTCCAAGAATACTTATCTTCATTCCATAACAAAATTCAAAGAAAATCTTTCTCGCTCTCTTATTCATAATTTTCGAAAATCATGAAAAATTAGGCAACAATAATTTATTTTATTTTAAACACCTTTTTCAGTTATTGGACTTTATGTTTGGGCTACTTGGGGGGCCTTTAGGAGAATTAAGATTGGACCTTCCAATGGACTTTGAATTTTCAATATTGAGTCACAATATTATTCAAGCCCATAAATATTAATTAATCCCACTACATAATTAATATTGCACTATCCATCTTAACCCATATTACTGTTAATATGGCTCCCGGTTATTATTTCTCATGTTTAAGATTATCTAGCCCATTAATTAATTTAAGCCACTGAAATAACTTTATATTAATTAACACCTTTTTCCTTGGTTAAGGAACTACTCAACATTATTATCCATACCGGAAATAAATTCCACTTGCAAGATTTGGTATGATAAATCTTATGAGCCTCCCAAGGGGGCAAATCAAACAAGACGTACTTGCACACGTTTTACCGTATTAAATCTTAGCAATCATCGTGTAATCAATATCATTGCCCAAGATACAAGGTATTGAATCTCAATGATCCTCTTCGTTACATAGGTTGAATTAAGTTTACTAATATATAGTACTAGCACGTAACCTCGCGAATTTCGCCTGATTGAAAATAAAGGCTTACAATATTATTTTAAATTTAATACTTTAAAAATTTAATTAGTTTAATTATATAATATAATTTTAATTTTTAATATTGTATATGTATAATATATTCATTCCATCTCGAGCAAAGCTTAATATTTGTCATTTCAGCTTACTTTTTGCATCATTTTCTGATAGAAGGTTATTTAACTCATTGACACAATTATTAAAATTGAAATATGTTGGGATATTTTAGTTTTGATGAATTATGCCAAAACATTATCAACCTGTGTTATTGAAGTTGATTTACAGATAACAGGTTGAGGGGGAACGAAAGAACAAATTGAGGGGGAACTCACGAAATCAGATGTAGATGATCGAGATCGACGAGGTCATGAGATTTAGACCGACGAGATCGATGAGTTAGATGAGTTCCGAGTCAACTGATGAGTCATGCAAAATCGAAGAGAAGAAAAGCTAAGCGGTGATCGAGATCGATGACTCAGAATCGCCTGATCGGATGATCGGAAGAATGAGCCGATATGGTGATCGGAGAGCGCATAAGCCGATCGAAAGAAACCCCCGTAAGATCGGAAGAGAAGGTTCACGGATCGAAGAGGAGCAGATGAGAATCGACGAGATCGGGGATCGAGATCGAGATGAAGATGAAAGCGGATGATCAAGATCGAGACGTGATTGAGATCGGATGTGATAAACCCGATATGCTAACCTAATGTCTCGACTGATGCTATCCTCGAGTTGTTGATCTCGAAGATATGTTGATCTGATCGATTATTTGATCGATCGAAAAGAAGAAATCGATAGCCGAGTCAAAGTAACTCGAAGGTCGATGTTCGACCAGAGAACTAACTCGATCACTGAGTGTCGGTATGCCTCGATCGAATAAGGTCCGCAAGAGAAGTCACCAAGGCTCAGAAATCAAGGCTCGAGAAACTCAAGACTCGAGAGAATCCTCAAGGCACAAGACTCATCAGATTCGAATATACTTGAATGCTCAATTATATCCCAATGTTCCGAGGCAATCAATCTGAGGAATATAGCCGTTAAATCACCGGGACGTGGACCAATGAGAGGAAGACAACCAAAAAGGAAAAGCTACGGAACCTACAAAAGAATAGTATGGATTTGAATGAGATTCGTCATCAATTCGGTAACATTCAAATCCACACTATAAATACAAGATCTTCCATCAAATTAAGTGTGGAGATTATGCACAAGATGCTACAGAGCCAAGAGCGTTATAGTCAAGCATTCCCACCCTAGAACACAAGTTTGTATTACACGATATATTCAAAAGAGTGTTCTAGAACCCAACCTAAGCAACCCACGATGTATCTTAAGCTTAGAGAGATCTTCCCAACCTTAGCATTGAGGCTAAATCATTGTAAGGGAAAATCTCACCATAGTTGGAGACAACACCAAATCCAAACCCCATGGTGAAGTGAGGTAGTTGTTAGGCAATCCCGAGTGAGGGTGATAAGTCCCGTTGGAGTGTGAACTCGTTAAACATCTCAGAGGCGATCCCGTGAGGGTGATAAGTCCCGAGGCGAACCCGAGAGGGGTTATAAGTCCGGGCTTGGAGGTGTGAACTCGTTAAACATCTATAAAGCGATCCCGTGAGGGTGATAAGTCCCGTTGAAGGAATTTCCCTAGAGAGGGAGAGTGGATGTAGGACTGGTTGTCCGAACCACTATATATTGATGTGTTGTTTACTGCTTTATGTTTACTTGTCATATGCATCTGGTTATAAGCAAAACACAACACATGAGCTTAAAGTGAAAAAAAAAAAATTTAATCACTCTGCCCTCACCCCTGTTTTATATGCATCGAACTTCATGTTTTGCTTCCGCACGCGCAAATTGGGTTTTCTCACCGGGACCATCAATTGGTATCAGAGCAGGTACTCAACAGATCACTATTTTCAAAGTGATCGCCTGAGCTGATCTAGTTTAAAACCTGTCTCTGATCTGATACCATCAATTGGTATAAGAGCGGGAGTTCAACAGATCACTATTTTCAAAGTGATCGCCTGAACTGATCTTTTTAAACAAAACCCCATTTCTTTAAAAATGCATATATATTTTAATGTTTTGGCGTCATTATCAAAAAGGGGGAAATTGTTGGGATATTTTAGTTTTGATGAATTATGCCAAAACATTATCAACTTTGTTTATTGAAGCCGATTTTACGATAATTGTGTTGAGGGGGAACGAGAGAACAAATTGAGGGGAACTCACGAAATCGGATGTAGATGATCGAGATCGAGACGAGGTCATTTAGACCGACGAGATCGAATGAAAGTTAGGACGAAGTTCCGAGTCAACCGATGAGTATCAAAATCGAAGAGAAGAAAAGGTTACCGATCGAAGATCGGATGACCAGAATCGACTTTGATCGGATGATCGGAAGAATAATCGAGTGATATGGTGATCGGAAGAGCGCATGTCGATCGTAAAAAACCGACCGGAAGATCGGAAGAAGGTTGCAGATCGGAAGAGGAGCGGATGAGAACCCGACGAGATCGACGTGATCGAGATCGATATGAAGATGAGCGTATGATCAAGATCGACGTGATTGAGATCGAGATGTGATAAACCCGATATCTTAACCTAATGTAATCGACCGATGCTATCCCGAGTTGTTGATCCGAAGATATGTTGATCCGATCAAAAAGCTGATCGATCGCAAAGAAGAAATCGAGATGCTTTGAGTCAAAGTAACTCGAAGGTCGATGTCTCAATTCAGAGAACTGAACTCGGCCACCGAAAGTGTCAAGATGCCGACGTATAGTCCCGCCAAGAGAAGTCACCAAGGCTCGAGAAATCAAGGCTCAGAGAAACCTCAAGACTCGAGAATCCTCGTGGCACAAGAATTATCAGACTTCGGAATATCTTGAATGCTCAGTATATCCTGAAATGTTCCGAGGCACTGAATCTGAGGAATATAGCCGTTGAATCACCGACGGGACCAACGAGAGGAAGACAACCAAACAGAAAAGTCGGAACCTACAAGAATAGTATGGATTTGAATGAGATTCTCTCCAACGGTAACATTCAAATCCACACTATAAATACAAGATCTTCCATCAAATTAAGTGTGGAGATTATGCACAAGATGCTACAGAGCCAAGAGCGTTATAGTCAAGCATTCCCACCCTAGAACACAAGTTTGTATTACACGCATATATTAAAAGAGTGTTCTAGAACCCAACCTAAGCAACCCACGATGTATCTTAAGCTTAGAGAGATCTTCCCAACCTTAGCATTGAGGCTAAATCATTGTAAGGGAAAATCTCACCATAGTTGGAGACAACACCAAATCCAAACCCCATGGTGAAGTGAGGTAGTTGTTAGGCAATCCCGAGTGAGGGTGATAAGTCCCGTTGGAGTGTGAACTCGTTAAACATTTGTAGGCGATCCCGTGGAGGGTGATAAGTCCCGAGGCGAACCCGAGAGAGGGTTATAAGTCCAGTTGGAGTGTGAACTCGTTAAACATCTATAGGCGATCCCGTGGAGGGTGATAAGTCCCGTTGAAGGAATTTCCCTAGAGAGGGAGAGTGGATGTAGGACTGGTTGTCCGAACCACTATATATTGCTGTGTTGTTTACTGCTTTATGTTTACTTGTCATATGCATCTGGTTATAAGCAAAACACAACACATGAGCTTAAAGTGAAAAAAAAATAATTTAATCACTCTGCCCTCACCCCTGTTTTATATGCATCGAACTTCATGTTTTGCTTCCGCACGCGCAAATTGGGTTTTCTCACCGGGACCATCAATTGGTATCAGAGCAGGTACTCAACAGATCACTATTTTCAAAGTGATCGCCTGAGCTGATCTAGTTTAAAACCTGTCTCTGATCTGATACCATCAATTGGTATAAGAGCGGGAGTTCAACAGATCACTATTTTCAAAGTGATCGCCTGAACTGATCTTTTTAAACGAAAACCCGTTTCTTTAAAAATGCATATATATTCTAATGTTTTGGCGTCATTATCAAAAAGGGGGAAATTGATGGGATATTTTAGTTTTGATGAATTATGCCAAAACATTATCAACCTGTGTTATTGAAGCTGATTTACAGATAACAGGTGTAGGGGGAACGAGAGAACAAATTGAGGGGGAACTCACAAAATCAGATGTAGATGATCGAGATCGACGAGGTCAAGAGACGAGACCGGACGAGATCGATGAAGTTAGATGAGTTCCGAAGTCAACTGATGAGCCGTGGCAAAAATCGTAAGAGAAGAAAAGTTAAAATTTGATCGTAAGATCGATGAATGTAACCGACATGATCGATAATCGGAACAAATGAGCCGATATGGTGATCAAGAGCGCATAAGTTGACGTAAAGAAACCGACTGTAAGATCGGAGAGAAGGTTGCGATCGTCGGAGAGGAGCAGATGAGAACCGACGAGATCGACGTGATCGAGATCGATATGAAGATGAGCGGATGATCAAGATCGACGCGATTGAGATCGGATGATAAACCCGATATGCTAACCAAATGTACCGACTGATGCTATCCCGAAGTTGTTGATCCGAAGATATGTTGATCCGATCGGTCGAAATGATCGATCGAACAAAGAAGAAATCGATAGCTTTGAGTCAAAGTAACTTCGAAGGTCGATGTCTCAATTCAGAATCGAACTCGGTCGGCTGAGTGTCGAAGATGCTCGATCGATAAGGTCCGTGCCGAGAGAAGTCACCAAGGCTCGGAGAAACCTCAAGACTCGAGAGAATCCTCAAGGCACAAGAATTCATCAGAGACTTCGGGGAATATACTGAATGCTCAGTATATCCTGAAATGTTCCGAGGCACTGAATCTGAGGAATATAGCCGTTGAATCAGCTGACGTGGACCAATGAGAGGAAGACAACCAGCCTGGAAAAGCTGCAGAACCTACAAAGAATAGTATAGATTTGAATGAGATTCTCTCCAACGGTAACATTCAAATCCACACTATAAATACAAGATCTTCCATCAAATTAAGTGTGGAGATTATGCACAAGATGCTACAGAGCCAAGAGCGTTATAGTCAAGCATTCCCACCCTAGAACACAAGTTTGTATTACACGCATATATTCAAAGAGTGTTCTAGAACCCAACCTAAGCAACCCACGATGTATCTTAAGCTTAGAGAGATCTTCCCAACCTTAGCATTGAGGCTAAATCATTGTAAGGGAAAATCTCACCATAGTTGGAGACAACACCAAATCCAAACCCCATGGTGAAGTGAGGTAGTTGTTAGGCAATCCCGAGTGAGGGTGATAAGTCCCGTTGGAGTGTGAACTCGTTAAACATCTGTAGGCGATCCCGTGGAGGGTGATAAGTCCCGAGGCGAACCCGAGAGAGGGTTATAAGTCCAGTTGGAGTGTGAACTCAAGTTAAACATCTATAAAGCGATCCTGTGGAGGGTGATAAGTCCTGATTGAAGGAATTTCCTAGAGAGGGAGAGTGGATGTAGGACTGGTTGTCCGAACCACTATATATTGCTGTGTTGTTTACTGCTTTATGTTTACTTGTCATATGCATCTGGTTATAAGCAAAACACAACACATGAGCTTAAAGTGAAAAAAAATAAAAATTAATCACTCTGCCCTCACCCCTGTTTTATATGCATCGAACTTCATGTTTTACTTCCGCACGCGCAAATTGAGTTTTCTCACCGGGACCATCAAAATAACATACGTGGACCAACCTCTGTCTTTAAATATTGGATAGGTTTAAATAAATTTTGATTTTTTTTCATTAAGTTGAACACATCGGTAATTTTGTAGAACTCATAACTGATACCACTGTTTTCATAATCGGGTTGAACCGGTCCAATTACTCTCATAAAACTATTTTTACTATTGAACCGAAAAAAATCGGCCAGAACCGAAAAAATCAGTAAAACCGATTGAACCGATTTTTTGTTATTTTTGTTATTTTTAATTAATTTAAAGTTTAATTCTTATTTTTATCATTCTTATTTTAAATTATATTTTGTTTTCTATGATTCTATTGTGTTTATTTTACAATGAAACTAAAATATAATTTTAAATTCTATAAGTGCACCTTTATTTTATTTTTAATGTAATATAGGGAATATTTTAAAAATATTGCTAAGAATCATTTTAACGGTTGGAACGCCGGTCCGATCGATCCAACCGGTTGAACCGCCAACCGATACCCAATCCGGTTTGGTCGCCGGTTCGGTTATAAAAACACTGAAGGTGCTTTTGTTTTGGGATTTAAGTGTGCGGAGCAAGTCAATGTTTTATAATTCAGGGATTTAGAATCCTTGATGAATAGTAAATGTATGTATTTATTTTGAGATTTGAGTAGGATGAGATTTAAATTTATGTCAAATCAATGTTTAATAGTGATTGATGTTGTATTATTATATCTATAGCTATATAATACAACTACAATTTTCCCTTTCTGGTTTCCCGCCTTTTTTTTCTAGCCGTTAGATCTCTTTCTCTTGATCAATCTCAGCCATCAACTTTATTTAAGGATGTTTGACAATTTTCAACCAAATTAAATATTATTTTAATTCTCTACATTAACTTGTGCTACATTATGTTTTTTCTTCCTTAATTCTCTCCCTTAGTTTTGTTTTCCTACAATTACTTCACCACTTTCCACCCAATTTAGTCCTTATATATACACATGGAGAGTGTGAGTGGATTCCAATCCAATTCATCTCATTTATAGGATTTTTGGATTTTTTTTGTTTAGATTTATGTGTATATTAGTTTATTATTATTATTATTATTATTATTATTATTATTTCTTATGTTTTTGCTTATTTAGATTTTTTGCTCATTGATTTTTTTTTTGTTATGTCCAGTTTCTATTTTTTTTATTGATTTTCTTTTCAGAATTCGACGTTTATTTTGCGATTCATTTCGCTAATAATTCGATTGGATTTTTTTTTTTGGTTTTGCTATGGATTTTATTCTTTCGACCAACTTAATTTGCGGGTTGAACGGTTTGGGTTGACGAATAATGTGGATTTACTTCTTAATTTGGGTTGTCCATCAAACACTTTGTTTCAGAAATCTCCTCGACGGAACGAAGAATCTACAATTCATGGAAGATAAATTACGACAGTGGATAATTTTTCTGGTGATTATCTTTGTAATGTTTTGAATTTTCTGGTAACATCGACATTTAGTCTTGCATTAGTTGGAGTTCTATTCGATGTCGCCTTTGTTCAAGAAATAATCAATTCTTTTCAGTTCCCTCGAATATGATATTTCATAGTTCCATCTACTATTTTTGGCATGATAACCTTTGTAATTGAAATATCATTGGAATCATCTATATATTATTCACTTTGTAATTGAAATTAGTCAAGAGAAATGTAAACTTTCCACAATATTTTCATCATTTTCATCATTGTTTTATAAATAATTTTAAAACACTACATTGTCTATATTATATATTTTGATTAGTAAAATGTCAAATTACATTTATACTATAAGTTTTTTTAGTGATATATAATTATTTGTCTAGATTTTCATTTTATGCATCTCATCCTCTAATACTAATTTGATTATTTGGTGACTTCAAACAAAACTCATTATGAAATGTATTATTTTATAAAATAAAAATTAGATTAATTGCAATTTATCATTAATTATCTATAATGATTGAAGAGATATTTATTTGATTATTTACTCTTAATAACTAATACATAACATTATTTTTTATAGACATAGTTGGATATGTAGAAGTTATAATTTAATGGATAAATTGTATAAAATTTTTTAAAGGAAGAATTTGTTCGATTATTTACTTTTCAATGAACTAATGTGTTACAATGTATAAGAATAATTCTGAGATTAATTATATTAAAGTTTAGGCTAATTTGTAATAAATTCCATTATTTATGCTTAATTTATAGTTAATCTATATAATGTGTATGATTTTGTGTTCATGACTTTTTGTCAAAATCTATATATCTATGTATACCTATATAATACACTTACGGTTTTCCTTTTCTGATTTTTCTGCCCTTTTTCCTCCACCGTTGGATCTTCATCAATCGATCTCGGCCCTTCATTTTTTTTCACAATTTAATCATATAAGTTTTGACAATAATTAACGATATTAACACCTCTTTATTATTTAATTGGTGGTATTAAATTCACTTTATTACTTGCTTAATATTAGGGAATTTTTTTTGTTATCCTGCCTATTTAAAGTGATATTTTACACTTTACATTGTTGGGGTCCCGGTTGAAGATGCTAGGTGTCACGGTGCTTTTAAAGGTGTGGTGGTTTCATCTTCGTTGAGTGGTTTCAAAGCATTGTAATATTATCTTATTATGTTTACATCTTTATATCATTTGATAGTTGTAATGTTATTCCAGTTATATAGTTTTCTAGCGATCAAGGTATGTAATGTATACAAGGTCTTTATTCATTTGATAGTTGTAATATATTACACTCCACATCGGTGCTTTCAAAGGTGTAGTGATTTCGTCTCCGTCGAGTGGTGTCAAAAAGCATTGTAATATTATCTTATTATGCTTACACCTTTATTCATTTGATATTTGCAATATTATTCCAGTAATATAATTTTCTTATTATTAATCAAATTGTTCATGGGGATCATTACAATGGTTTGAAATAGTACCAGGATTATTAGCTTGAATAATTTGAAATAATATACATTATTTAATGATAGCAAGAATATTTTCTAATAATTTTAAATTACTATCCATGATTTGATATTTTTGCATATTTTTTTAAAATTAATTTTAAATTATAATCATGAAAATAAATAAATCACCATGCTTCATTTTTTGTGTACAACGTTATCCATTTTTTTATCTTTAATTCGAGTCATTCATTATATTTGAGGAAAGATGAAAATTTATTGTAACATATTAAATTTTATTACACGGATCTTGACCATTGATTCATGTATATTATATCTTGGCCATACATTTCTACACCTTAAATTATGTAGACTTTTTTGCTCCATTTTCTCCTTCAATTTAGTCCGTCTTTCATTTATGTTCATCGGTTTCTTCACTGTACATAGTCCATGGAGATTTTGAGATTAACATTAATCCAACTTATTTTGTGTATATGCTTTTGTAATTTTACATTTTGTTGTGAACTTATTTTTTTCGATTTGTTGATTCGTTATAGTTTGTATAGAGAATACTTTTAAATATAAATTTAGATTTTGACAGGTATTTATTTTTTTTTGATTTATTCTAATTCATCGTTCGGTTCATTGTTTTCACGGTGGTGATTTTGTTAATCAATGGAGATTTCGTTAATCTATCAGATTTCACGGCGTTGAAAGTTTGATGGGGTCACAAGGTGAAGAGTTTTTGTGTATTATGAATCAAAATTGTTTAATCATTCAAAAATCATATGATACGTCTTACATAAAATTGAAGCCGTAGTTTGAAGATAATCTCTATTTTTATTTGTCTCTATACTTTTTATCACAACATCTAATAATATTTGACATATATACACACATTTTATATTATTATTTATACATTATAGTGATTTTTTTAAAACTCATTCATAGATTTACAAATGACTAATAATGTTACTAGAATAATGAAAAAAAATCAGGATTGTTATTATAATTTTTTTTATTATTATGTGTAGTATGTATATGTTATAGCATACATAGATGTGTAAATGTGTCAATTTTGATAGGTTTGTTATTTATACAAAATGTAATGATAAATTCAATTAATTATTTGGATAAATTTGTTATTCTATTGTGATAAAAAGTTCGACTACATTAATTGAATTACTAAAGTGTATTAAATTTTATAATTTTAATAGTCAATACAAATATTGTTCAAGTTTGACTATGCGCTCAAAAAAAGTTTGACTATAAATATTTCTTATTTTTATTTTTGTAATTGCATAATTATAGTCATTTGATATTATTGTTGATTATTAATTAACATAATACCATCATTTTGGTTTAATACAATTACAAACTACTTAATACAATATAATTGTGTGCTTGAGAAATAAAATTTGTGCTCAATTTGTGCCTTCTATTACAAATTGGTTCCCTTTTAATTGATCGCATTAATCATGTATCGTTCCATTATCAATTTAAATTGTATAGTATCCCAATTTACGTCTTTTTAAATAAAAAAATTGATTTTTAATAAAATTAGATATCCTAGAAATAAGTTTATTCAAATTTGAAACAAATTGGAACGTCGTTTATATTTTTAGACTTTTTTTTCCAACTCACTATATCATGTAAGTCATGTAAGTTAAATAATACACCTATAGATTTCCTTATTGAATTTCCCGCTCTTTTGTCTACACCGTTGATCCATTTTTTGATCTATAATCCAAGTCATTCATTGTATTTGAGGAAAGATGAAAATTTATTGTAACATATTAAATTTTATTACACGGATCTTGACCATTGATTCATGTATATTATATCTTGGCCATACATTTCTACACCTTAAATTATGTAGACTTTTTTGCTCCATTTTCTCCTTCAATTTAGTCCGTCTTTCATTTATGTTCATCGGTTTCTTCACTGTACATAGTCCATGGAGATTTTGAGATTAACATTAATCCAACTTATTTTGTGTATATGCTTTTGTAATTTTACATTTTGTTGTGAACTTATTTTTTTCGATTTGTTGATTCGTTATAGTTTGTATAGAGAATACTTTTAAATATAAATTTAGATTTTGACAGGTATTTATTTTTTTTCGATTTATTCTAATTCATCGTTCGGTTCATTGTTTTCACGGTGGTGATTTTGTTAATCAATGGAGATTTCGTTAATCTATCAGATTTCACGGCGTTGAAAGTTTGATGGGGTCACAAGGTGAAGAGTTTTTGTGTATTATGAATCAAAATTGTTTAATCATTCAAAAATCATATGATACGTCTTACATAAAATTGAAGCCGTAGTTTGAAGATAATCTCTATTTTTATTTGTCTCTATACTTTTTATCACAACATCTAATACTATTTGACATATACACACACATTTTATATTATTATTTATACATTATAGTGATTTTTTTAAAACTCATTCATAGATTTACAAATGACTAATAATGTTACTAGAATAATGAAAAAAAATCAGGATTGTTATTATAATTTTTTTTATTATTATGTGTAGTATGTATATGTTATAGCATACATAGATGTGTAAATGTGTCAATTTTGATAGGTTTGTTATTTATACAAAATGTAATGATAAATTCAATTAATTATTTGGATAAATTTGTTATTCTATTGTGATAAAAAGTTAGACTACATTAATTGAATTACTAAAGTGTATTAAATTTTATAATTTTAATAGTCAATACAAATATTGTTCAAGTTTGACTATGCGCTCAAAAAAAGTTTGACTATAAATATTTCTTATTTTTATTTTTGTAAGTGCATAATTATAGTCATTTGATGTTATTGTTGATTATTAATTAACATAATACCATCATTTTGGTTTAATACAATTAGAAACTACTTAATACAATATAATTGTGTGCTTGAGAAATAAAATTTGTGCTCAATTTGTGCCTTCTATTACAAATTGGTTCCCTTTTAATTGATCGCATTAATCATGTATCGTTCCATTATCAATTTAAATTGTATAGTATCCCAATTTACGTCTTTTTAAATAAAAAAATTGATTTTTAATAAAATTAGATATCCTAGAAATAAGTTTATTCAAATTTGAAACAAATTGGAACGTCGTTTATATTTTTAGACTTTTTTTTCCAACTCACTATATCATGTAAGTCATGTAAGTTAAATAATACACCTATAGATTTCCTTATTGAATTTCCCGCTCTTTTGTCTTCACCGTTGATCCATTTTTTGATCTATAATCCAAGTCATTCATTGTATTTGAGGAAAGATGAAAATTTATTGTAACATATTAAATTTTATTACACTGATCTTGACCATTGATTCATATATATTGTATCATGGCCATACATTTCTCCACCGTAAATTATATAGATTTTTTTTGCTCTATTTTCTCCTTCAATTTGATCCTTCTTCCTTTTAAGAGTATCGGTTTCTTCAGTATATGTAGTCCATGAAGATTTTGAAGTTAGCCTTAATCCAACTTATTTTGCGTACTTGCTTTTGTAATTTTACATTTTATTGTGAATTTATTTTTTTCGATGTGTTCTAATTCATTGTTTGATTCACGATTCATTATAGTTTGTATAAAGAACACTTTTAAATGTAAATTTAGATTTTGGCATGTATTTTTTTTTTTTTTTGGTTCTAATTCATCATTCAGTTTGCTGTTTTCACGGCGGTGATTTTGTTAATCAATAGCACTCTGGAGATTTTGTTAATCAATCAGATGTCATGACATTGAAAGTTTGATGGGATCACAAGGTGAAGAGTTTCTATGTATTATAAATCAAAATTGTTTGGTCATTAAAAAATTTTACGATACGTCTCACCTAAAATTGGAGTCATACTTTGAAGACAATCCCTATTTTTATTTGTCTCTGTACTTATTATCACACCATCTAATAATATTTGACAAATATACACACATCTTATATTATTATTTAGGCTTAATAGCAAATAAAATCACCACATTTTCATAAATTGCAATCTAATCTAAACTTTTGAATTTTGGCAAACAAATCATCACTTTTACTCTATTTTGCAATTTCAACTTCGGGCAGTTTGCCCCCTTGCCCGAAAGTCGATGTGTAAAAAAAAATCCACCATCATCATCCCAGTAAGCATCCACGTCAATAAATATTTATTAACATAATAAATTAAAATTAAAAAATAAATTATGTATTTTAAATACTATAAATAAATTTAGAATAAATTTAAATATAACAAGATATTAAAATTAATAATGTTATTAGAATAGTGAAAATAAAAAATATTTAGGGTTGTTATTATAATATTTTTTTAATTATGTGTATTATGTATATAGTATACATAAATGTGTAAAAGTGTTTATCAATTTTGATAGCTTTGTTATTTATACAAAATGTAAATGATAAATTCAATTAATTATTTGAATAAATTTATTATTCTATTGTGATAAAAAAGTCGACTAAATTAATTGAATTATTAATAAATGTATTAAATTTTACAATTTTAATAGTCAATACTAATATTGTTCAAGTCTGGCTATAATTTTTTTTTCTAAGTGCATAATTATAGTCATTTGATATTATTTTTTATTATTAATCAACATAATACCATAATTTTGGTTCAATACAATTACTTACTACTTAATACAACTTAATTATGTGCTTGGAAAATAAAATTTTGCTCAATTTTTACCTTTTATTATAAACGGTGCCCTTTTAATTGATTGTGTTGATCATGCATCATTTCATTATCAATTTAAATTGTATACTATCTCAATTTATATTTTTTTAATAAAAAAAATGATCTTTTAATTAAATTAGATATTCTAGAAACAACTTTTTCATATTTAAAATAAATTGGAACGTCATTTATATTTTGAGACTTTTTTTTTCAACTTCACTATATCATGTATGTTATAATTTTTTAATTTCTCGGTATATCATATTTTCACTTCGTTTTTTACTTATTAGAAAAAAGCTGCATGAGAATTATAAACAATAATAATAGCAGTTGATACAGATTTATTAACTAGAGATCAAGTGGTTACGTGATAAGATAATCAAGCGGATTACTTAAATTGTAAACGAAATTTTGTAATTCATATTTATGTTGAATTATTGAGCAAAAATGGGAAATTCAACTTGGAACTGCATATGGTCATGTCAATTGAAAGTGCTAGGGCATTTCACAGTTATTTTTCTCACACTTCTTGCCTTCACGAGAGCATTGTGCTTTTACATTTACCAAAATATCTCATCTGTTATTATTTCACAATCTTCATTTATATTTTTTGTATGTGTTCGTGATCATAGATTTTCAGCTATATTTAGTAGTGTGGTGAAGCATAAACTCAACAATGCAGAGAAAAATGTGTTTTGGTCCCAAAACCTTTCTGTAATTCGATTTTCCTCCCAAAAAAATTAACTATCTTATTTTTGTCTTAAAACTATCTAGATTGTCCTATTTTGGTCTCATTTTCCTGAAAAACAGGAAAAACATCATTTTCGGTCACATGCAAGTCATGTGTCAGTTAAAATTGAGGGTTTTCACGTTCGAAGTTGACGTTGATTGTTGAAAGACATTCATTTTTTTTAACAGTCGGCGTTCACGTTAGCTACGACCTCAAAAACCTCAATTTTATTAGGCATGTGACTTGCGTCTGATTGAAAATGATGTTATTTATGTTTTTAGGAAAAATGTGGCCAAAATTGGACAATTTAGATAGTTATGGCGCCAAAATTGGATAATTAGATTTTTTGGACAAAAAATGGATTACCGAAAAGTTATGAGACCAAAAAAAACTTTTTTTCTCCAACAATACACCAATGATATTGAATCACTTAGGTACTTCCCTTTTTCTTCATATTGTATTAATCAATATTTTGTGCATATGTATGCAAAGTCCTAATTTCTTTAAATTGAACTTACAAGAAATTGAATATAGATCATTAAATGGGTTGTGTAATAGAACTAGGTTAGTGAGTACAAGGTTAAGTGACAGGGTACTTGAAGACAAGGTTTTAACCAGAAGTAGTGCTAGACATTTGATTTTGATACCGAGACTTCATTAACTCATTTTGATCCTAGATTGTCATTCAAAATTCAGCGCAAACAGTTTTCATTGATTTCATCAAATGTTATATATGTAAATAAATAAAAACGTGGGACAATCATTATCTCATGTATGAGTATATTTTTGAGGAAGCCCGCTTTTGTCATTGCCAATTATACGTTCCAGGTCCATGATTATAATTTAGGGACATGAAAACAATATTGTGCCAACATGATAGTTGCAAAAGTATTAAAAAAAATAAAAATAGCGCTTAATAAAATGTTCTGAAATGCTTAAATTTTCAGAATTTAAAAAAGTTTTTTGGTTATTACGTATATGATTCTATTATATAGTGTATATGTATATAACATTTATACAAAAATATAAAATAATATTTTTAAAATATTGAATATAGTTTTCTCGAATATTTAAGGTGAAGTTGGACCGATTGTTAAGTGATATTCAGAGAGAAAATATATTTGGTAATGTCATTCAAGTTTACGTGTATTGTGTTTTCTCGTCTGTCTTATATAATTTGTCTTTTTATTTTCTAATTAAGTGCTCTGTGTTTGTTTTTTGTTTTTTTTTTATGCAATGCACCTCTTTATCACGTTGTTTATGTCACCATTATGTATATAACAACAACAAACTTTTTTCTGAGAGTCCCGCTTCTAAATTTTTTTGTGGTATACAGAATGCTAGCTGGTGGACATCTACATCTTCGATGTTATGCTTATAAGTTTTGGTTCATTGGGTTGTCTTATAAAGTTTGGGAAAGGTGTTGGAGATATCTATCTGATATTATTCTTTAAAATAGAAGAGAAATTACGCAATTTCCTGATATATTTTACTAAATATGTTTATAAAGTCTTATATAATGCTACGTAATGTTTAATAATCCATTTTTTTTAAATTAATCAATATTTATTTAATCTTAAATTTATGTAAAATTAAGGATGACTGATGACGAAATCAAGAGTGGTTGTCTTATAAAGATTAATAATATGTTGTGGACTCTTGGTAAATCTTTGTAGGACTTTTAAGGAATGCTGATAGCATATTTTGATTCTAATTTTTCATCTCGAAATATATTGTTAATGAGGGAGTTTGCATACAACATATCAAAGTTGAAGATAGAGTACGAGTATTTGATGATTGATTAGTAGACATAATGATGAACATCGCGATGTTTAAGAAATAATTAATAAGTCTATTCATGCTGATAGCGATGGGGAATTTTTTGTATATGGATATGGTTGAACCAAAAAAATATTTATATGGAAGACGTCTACATGGTCGAGGTAGAATGCCAAGATTATCATTAATGTAGCATCTTTCTGGTGGACGTACTGCTCATTCTAGATTTGTCATTTCAATATTAACTTGTTGAGCTTTTGAAGATTAGTCTCATCATATGAGATGAGACTTTGATGATGAACAAATATTATATTGAAACTCATGACACTAATTTTAAGGATCTTATGCAGCTCATATATCTATTGTCATCTGGATTACCTTCTTAGTTGAAAGACCTTTGTGTTTGGAGGTGATTTCCAATATATATTGTCGGTTATTCCAAAAGGAACGATATATGACATTGTTCACGCTGCAATCAATTCATCATTTTTATGGAATTTTTATACTCTTTTGAAACTTACAAGGACATGCAGTTGCTGAACTTGGGTTCGACTGAAGCTATATACAAAATGAAAATGTTATGAATGTGTAAGATATATTGGAGATGGGAGTATATAATCACAATCTGAGTATGGTTCTGATATACAAATTTTGGATAATATTTTTTTGAGAGGTGGTGATGATCCGATTAGTACTATTATTGATAACATTTATCCTGATTTTGATAACGTGATAGATGATCACAATTATTTGTAAAATAGAGCAATTCTCGCTCTTACATTTGATGTTGATAGGTGTCCATAAACGAGCACATGATTTAGATGAATCACGTGATAAATCACATACTTATTTGAGCTCTGATAGTCTGATCTGATTCAAATGTTGATCATCGTTATGATGTGCATATTCATGAATTCTCGAATAGTATGAAGTGTTGGGTGTTCCCGATTATGAATTGAATACAAAAGTTGGAACACCGATAATGTTATTGAAGAATATTGATCACTCAAGGTATTTTTCCAATGCAACCATATTTTTGCCCCTTATAATTTTTAAAAAATATATCGCATTTTAAAAGTTGAATGTCTATTATTTCTTCAAACAATTTATAATATATAATGTTTTTCCATATATAGATTTGTTATTACAAGGTTGAGTGATAGTGTTCTTGAAGCTAAGGTTTTAGCTGAAAGTAGTGCATGATATTTGGCTTTGATACACAGGCTTGCATTGAATCCTTGCTCTAGATTGTCGTTCAAATTTCAACGGAGACAATTTTCGTTGAATAAAAGTTAGGGGTAGTCCTTTTCTCATATAAGGGTATTTTTAATAAAAATATCATGTTTTAACTGAGAAATTAAAGTAAAAAGAGATCTTGAAAATATAATTTAAAAAAAATATTATTTATTTTATACAAAATTGAATAATGAATTCAAGTAAATACCTCCTTGCACAAGTTTAAATTGTATATATGGTGGAAGCGTGATAACATTTATATGGAAGACATTGTCTGCAGATTTGATGTATAATGACAAAAATTGTCATGATTGTCAGGGACGGATCCAGGAACTTTTTATGACGGGCACAATAAAAAGCAAGTCTCGTGTGAATCTGAGTTCATGTATATTTTCTTTTTCAAATGTCACTGCTATATATATATACTATAATTGTTGCAAATGAAATTCCACTATTTAAAAAATGCTTGATTTGTAAATGATACTTCGCATGCTTGATTTGTAAATAGCTCGTATGCAAAGAAATAATATTTGAAGAAAAAAAGTTCACACAAATTTCTCCCAAAAAAAGAAAATATAAATATAAAATACATAAAAAAATCCTGCATAACAACCAATTCTATTATAACTAATAAATAAAATCTATAAATTTAATTACTGAAATATTTATATAATTGTCTCATTATCAATATTATACTAAATTTCTTTTTAAAATGTACAATTAAATTATCATTTATCAACTAACCATAATTTGAATAATATTACTACTAATAATATTAATTATAATTAATATAATATAAAAAATTCAGAAAAGTGGGCTGGGTTGGGGGTGCGAAACACTGTTTATCAGGAGGTAGTGATCTAAGAAATGAGATTGAAATAATGCATTTGTATTAATATAATTTATAATTAACTAATACTTTAGGAAAAAATTTACTGGAGGCACGTGCCCCCATCTTAGGAACGGTAGATCCACCTCTGATGATTGTAGCATCCAATTCACACTACAATAAATTCATCTGTTATGTGTAATAATTGTACTCTACTGAATTTTACAAGGAACATATTGTTGCAAAACTCGAGATTGGCAGAAGGTTTACACGAGTTGAAAATATTTTCTGATTGGATAACATCTATTGAAGATGTGAGTATATGATCACAAACTGAGTATGATCTTGATGTACAAATTTCGGATGATATTTTTGTTGAGAGGTGGTTATGACTTATATTTTTTATAGAACAAATTTTTGTAGAAAAATTCATATATTCCTTACAAGATCTCAAGCCCTGAAGCAATACGAAACAGATTCTCCAAGTTTTCGAGACTAAATTAGAGGAATTGATGAGTTATCACATACTAAGAACAACACAATAAGTAATTACTCCATCAACCTCATATAATAACTTGCACACTTTACTTATACAGATGTCCCAAAATAATTTGCACGATCTAAAAGTAGAAAGTCCTCCATAAACTTCATCCTTACAATATCCACAATATTACACAAAATGCTATTACTTTTGGACCCACACATACACATACTTCAAATCCATTTCTATACTTTATACATAATAGTTTACAAAATTACCCCTCACAATCTTACTAATTACTCAACTTTCTTATTTTGTGTGCCAATCAAACGGTGCAAGTTAATCCGGGAAGAACGAAGTATAAAGTTACATTCATCTCTTTCACATTCTACACACAAATCATGTTGGAGAAATTAATTTTAAAATTATAAGATTAAATATAATGACATATTATTTATTATTAAGAGGTTTTGGTACTTTTTATAATTTAAATTAAAATATAATGATGATAATGAATGAGCATTTAAAATTATAATTATAACTTATACAGTATTATTAAATATGTATTGAAATAATATTTTATTAATGTGAATACAATAAAAGTTGAACCAACATGATATGCAATTGTATATACATTATATTAAAGAATACATTTAGTTTATAAATTAGAATAAGAAATGTAAATATATTGCAAATATATAATATTAAAAAATGGTATAAAAATGCTTTTTTTTTTCCTTATAATTTTCACTAATTTTGATTTTAGTGGCTAACTTTCTCCAACTTTAGATATAGTCCCATAAATTTACCAAATGTAGTTGTTTAACCATGAAATAGATAAAATAGGTTTATCAAATTCAATATTTTCGTCCTTAGTTTTGACTGGCTAAAAGGACGAAAAAGTTGAATTTGGTCCTTAATTTCCTACCATGTTGATTAGTTATTTTTCTTTCCATTTTCAATTATATTTTTATTTATTTTGTTGGATTCAATATCATATGATAATAATTGCATATTCCTATAAATTGAGATTGATATTCAGGATTATAATAATCACAATTTTCTTTCCTTTTTTAGCCCGTTTTCCCCAATTACCTAACGAATCCATTTACGTGGGTTGGGTAATGACCACACACAAAATGCATTACGTGATCTATGCCGACGCCATAATCCGGACTGGCTAGGCATTTATGAACCAAAAATTCTTAGCATCTCTCTTCCTCGTCGTTTTCTGTCTCAGCTCGGATTGCGGAGAATGCTCGCACTAATGTTCGCCCAAACGTTTGGGTACTTTGTAAGCCTAATCTCTTAAGCTCTTCCATGGTTATCTTCTCTTCAGACCAGGCTGTCGCTGTTCGTTACTCGAATGGGACTCATGAATTCACACTCTGTTTTGTCCATGCACGTATATCACCTCTTGGGTGTCGTGCATTATGGATGGATTTATTACATCTGACCGATGATAAATTGTGTGTTATCGGTGATTTCAATGTGGTCTTGGCCAAGCATGAGTGATTTCCCTATTCAACTCATCATAACCGATCCATACAAGATTTTCAGGATTTTCTTTCTACGGCCGATATGGTGGATATTGTCGTTGCGGGTCCTCGTTACACTTGGGTCACTCGTCGCCCACAACTTCTCCAGGCAAGACTTGATAGAGCAATTGCCACTGCGGATTACATGGATATTTGGAAACGAGTTCAGCTGGTGGTACTTCCGCGTCTAGCTTCGGATCACAGTCCCTTGAAGCTAGAGATGTACATTGATGCCAACCATCATCCACGCCCTTTCCGCTTCTTGGCGGCTTGGACTACACACGAGACTTTTCTTCGTGTTGTCTCTGACTCTTGGATGACATCCACTCCTACTCTGGATCCCATCTATAGGGTGGTTTTTAAATTGCGACGCCTCAAACGTCGGCTCAAAGCATGGAACTTTGATACTTTTGGGAATATTTTCACGGACATTGACGATGCCACTAATTCCCTTGGGGAGATTCAAGCAGATATTTTGGAGTTCGGAGATACTGATGAAAGATTTCAAGAAGAAATGGTGGCTACACTTTTGGTGAATCAACTACTCCATCGTCGCAATGTGCACCTCACCCAGAAAAATCGCCTTGCTTGGTTACGCGATGGGGATAGGAACTCTAGATACTTTCACCGTCTGCATGCTATTAAAAAGGCCCGTAATGTCATTACGACGATCCGCATTGGTGATGACATGATCACTGACTTGTCTACGGTGGGTGACCATGTTGTTCATTACTATGAATCTCTTTTTGCCGCTAGCCCGGATTCGAACTCAAATTTTGCAGGCCTGGATTCCTTTCTTGGCCCTAGTATCTCAGAAATGGATAACATTGATCTTACAGCAATTCCGGATGCGGATGAAATCAAAATGGTGGTTTTCGCCATGGATGGCTCTAGTTCTCCTGGTCCGGACGGATTTGGAGGTATTTTCTATCATATTATCATGCATGATATTATTGAGGCGGTTCGATAATTTTTCACTATTATTACTCTCCCGAATGGACTCAATTTGAGCTTCTTAACTCTTATTCCTAAAATACCTAATGCGTTGCGGGTTGAGGATTATCGGCCGATTGTCATGGATAATTTTTTGTTCAAAATGTTTACAAAAATTGCTGCCTCTCGTTTGGGGAAGATTGCTCACGGGTGCTTACACTCGAATCAGTTCGGCTTTATTCCTGGTCGTCATATACACTCTTGTATTGCTCTGGCTTCGGATGCAATTAATTGCTTAGACATGGGGAGGGAAGGTAATATGGCTTTCAAAATCGACATCTCAAAAGCTTTTGATACACTTGCATGGAAATTTCTGGATGTGGTGCTTCAGAAGCTGGGCTTTTCGACCCGTTTTCGTGATATGGTCACACACATCCTTACGTCGGCATGTATTTCGGTCTTAATTAATGGGGTGCCATATGGTTATTTTGGGTGTTCTCGTGGGGTTCGACAAGGCGATCCTTTGTCCCCACTTTTGTTTTGCATTGCGGAAGATGCATTGGCTAGGTGGATTGATTGGAGAATTGCTTCGGGCCATTTGCAGGTGCATCGTCGACTCCCGGGCATTTTGTTATATGCAGATGACGTGATCCTTTTTCTCAAAGGCACAACATCTAATGTTAGGGTCTTTCATGGCATTCTTCACGAATATGGGTCATTGTCGGGCCAAAATTTTAATCCGTCGAAGTCCCGTGTTTATTTCAGCGATAAAATCTTGACTAGGGTCCGGATTGCGGTGCAACGCGTCACTCGTATTACAATGGGGTCACTCCATTTTGTTTATCTTGGCGTGCCCATCTTTCGTGGTGCGCCTAAGGCTCACCATTTAGCGGACATTGCCGATTCAGTGCTTAGTAGGTTCGATAGTTGGACAGGCTCATCTCTTTCTCACGCCGGTTGACGTTGCATGATTAATAGTGTTATCTCGGCCACCTTGGTTCATTCTATGATGGTATATCACTGGCCCCGTTCTTTACTGAATAAACTCGAACGTGCCATTCGTAACTTTTTATGGACGGGAGATATCAACAAGAAAGGGTTTATCCGTGTGTCTTGGTCCCGTTGTTGCACCCCTGTTTCGGCTGGGGGACTTGGCATTAGATCAATTCGACTGGCTAATGATGAGTTTTTATGCAAATTTGCTTGGGACCTCATGTGTAATGAAGATGCACATCTTGCTCCACTTCATGACAGGTATTTCTCCTCACCTGGTGTTCCTCGTGGGTCTGTTCGGGTCTCATCCATTTGGACGGGGATTAAGAGACACATTCCTCGTCTCATTGCGGGGAGTCAGTGGATCGTTGGTGAGAACTCTAAAGTGAACTTTTAGACGGACAACTGGCTGGGTTATATAATTGTGGATCGCATTGGCCTTCCCCAGCCCATTATCGACACACTGCATTACACGATCGGTGAGGTTTATTATGATGACGTGTGGCATTTTGATGAAGTTTTCTTCACTTGTTTCCTAGATATTATTGTGGATATCCTTCGTGTACAATTCTCAAGGGACGGAGATAGATGGGTTTGTCTACTACTTCGGGTACTCTTACTGCCAAGGACGCGTATAAATTGTTGCAGGGCAACATCATCGTTCAACCGGGTCATCTTGCTCTCGAGCAAATTTGGATTCCCCCATGTCGTAGCACTATGGTCTGGAGGGCAATTTGGGGTCGCCTTCCAACAACTTCGGAGCTTGTTAAAATCGGCATTGCTTCACCAACATGATGTCCTCTTTGTTATAACGGGCCGGACTCTCTTGACCACTTATTTGCTAGTTGCTCTTTTGCTCGTCATCTTTACGACGAAATTGCCCGTATCTTCAACTCTACATTCCATCATGGGGATGACTTTCTTGATATATTTCTTCAAGCTACTCGGATGCGGCTGAGCTCTCAATTACACAATCTCTAGATATTAACGTTTATTACTTTGGTGTGGTCAATTTGGAATACACGCAATCGGTGGTTATTTGATATCATTCCTGTCTTATATCATCGTTGCATGATCATGGTTTTGTCCATGGTCCGGGAAGCAGGGGGCCTTCTGAAGGGATACATGCAAAACACGGTGCATGATCTTGAAATTCTTCATTGCCTACGTCTTACTGGACGTTCGCGCCCGCCTCGACATGTGATGGGCTTCCGTTGGTCTCCACCTCGTGCGGGTTGGTACAAAGCGAACATGGATGCTAGCATTTCTCCGATAGGTGAGGGTTTTGTGGGGCTGCTTTTCCGGAATTCACGTGGTTTCTTTGTCAAGGCGGCTTGTTACTCTACGGGGATGATCTCTCCTTTTGAGACAAAACTTGCCGCTTGCTTCTTGGTGATTCGGGATGCGGCTCATAATGGATGGTTCAATCTTTGGATGGAAACAGACTCTTCTTTGGTGGTTCAGGCTCTCAAGGATGGCCCGACAAACGTCCCTTGGAGTGTCCAGTCTCTTTGAGCAGGGTTCGTGATTTCCGCCATGTTCTTAATATCCAGGTTACTCATTTTTTTTAGTGAAGGCAATCGTAGCGGACCGTTTTTGCAAAATTACACACATCTATTGAATGGATGAGGCAAAGGTCCTATTATGCTGTTGATGTTTTATTTTCAGATATGAATACTGAGTATTTTCGTGTTATCAATTAATATCTTGAGGGTTATTGCCGTGATGCGGGATAACACCTTTTTAGAGGGGTTTCCCTTTTTCCCTTGCTGGGGGTTTTGCCCTAAAGAGAGTTTTTCCCCAATGAGGTTTTTAGTGGGGCCCCGACCTCTGGACTGACCTGTGGTCTTATGGTTTTAGGTTTTCTTTTTCATTCTTAGTCGAGTAGTTTATTTGCCTAAAGAATCCATTTACACACAAAAGTTTAGTCAAGTGCAAGTTCTTTGTGATAATATGTCTATTTGAGACTTAAAAAAATCTCGATCTGATTTTAGGTACTTAAAACTAATTATTTTGATTCCGTCATGAAAAATGTTCATATTATTCATCTTAATGAGTCTTCACAGAAAGATACTCCAAGAAATCTAAAATTGGAAAGTCTTGGGATCAATCATGGTGGAAGAAATGAACACAGAAAAATTCATATATATATATATATATTTTTTTAAATCTGCCTCTAAGATAAACATTAGACTTTTACATTCTTGCAAATTCATGACATTTGATTTTAACTCTTATTGTTGAACAATCAAATATCTTGGAAGTTTCAATGAATCTATTTACAAGCTTTTTTTAAAGCCGACGTCGTACCTTAAGGTTCTTACTGGAAGATGAAATGATTTAAATTGTTTCAAATTTGAGAATAGATACACTTAATTTCATCTTCGTAAGTTTCTTTCTGATTTTTGTAATCATATATGTGCCGATTTATGTTTTTAATTTCAGTACATAAATTGATGTTTTCTTTTTTTTTTTCAATTTTGTGGTTTATATGTCATATGGATTGGGAGATTTTGGTCCTTCGGACACTAAGAAAATATTCAAGTTACACTTAGTCGATTGTGCCCATGAAAAGGAGAGGCAAGTGCACGATTTGGTCTCCAAAATGGATGTTGGTTGGTGAGTCTGCAATTCTAGGTTTGTCATTCCAATTAATGCTACCAAAGATTCTACTTTCAATATTAATTAGGATAGTCATCTTGCTGATCTTTCAATTGAGATTGATCTCATTATATAGGATGAAGCTCCGATGGTAAATAGATATCGTACTGAATCTCTTGATATTACTTTGAAGGATATTATGTAGCCGACCAATTTGTTATATTTTGGATTATTTTTTGGTGATAAGATTGTTGTGTTTGGAGGTGATTCTGACAGATATTGCAGGTTATTCCAAAAGGAATGAGACATGATATTGTTCACGTTAGAATAAGTTCATCTCCTTTGTGGAAATGATTGTATGTTGGGAATTAATACGAAATGTATTTGGACGTGAAAAATACGCATTAAATATACAAACCCCACGTCCGCATTTAATGTTTGCAGTGCTTGCGTCATAAAGTAGTGTGCACAGTAATTAACACGCAGATATGGATAAGCACAGTTGACAAGTTCCATCAGATAACGGATCTCAGGAGATAAATAAATAAGATAACAAGTTTAGAAGACATATCTGACTGACTGATATTGTAATCAATCAGTTACCACTTGTGTCTGATCCAACTCTTCTGACTTGTTGATCTTACCGTAGCCTATATACCTTACCTTAGTTTTTCCCAACAATGTCCAACTTAGGCGATCGGTTATGTTGAACCAATCTGATCCAATCAGTTGATCAGATTTTTGTTGAGCTAATCTGATCCTATCCGGGTCTTGGAGTGTGCTCCCGCCAAAACCTAATTCTCGGGGAGTCGAACGGTCACCTCGATTTCCTGAATCGGCGTGATGTGATATACCCGCAATGATGGTTTATCACTTTGTGACGTCAATTTCTTTGGGAGGTGTCTCAAATTTTTAAAATTGCATTTCCACCCCCACTTATCCTCTATAAATAGAACTGAGTTTAGGCAAACATTCATCAATTTTCGTTCTCAAGTTTGCACATGAGAAATTCCGGTGAGTCCTTGATTTTGGCAAGTCCTCCGCCAATAGGCTTCTTCTATTCTACTCAAATGACCTCCGGTTCTCAGTCCATCCCTATGCTTCCCTTGTTTCTGATCTTGTCTTCATCGGAAGATGACCAAACGGCCATTGCTAAGCTTCACTGCCACCCTGATTGCGGATTTATCGCCTTTATCATGGAGGTGGCCGTCTATGCCTTATGTTCCGATCGAGATGACGTGGTTAACAACGATGAGCAATTTCTGACATGTAATATGGATTTAGTATTGTATATGCGAACTTGAACAAGCCAAGTCGCCCTTTTTCAATCCTTATATGTTTTGAACCACATGTATGACACTTGTGTTCATTTAAAGTGAAAGGCTCATCGGTTTTAGGGTTTAGGATTTAGGATTTTTCTTTCGACCTCCGGGTCTATTGTAATGAAAAGTTTCGACCTCCGGGTCTTTATCAATGAAATTCTCTCTTAATTCCATTGTTGTGTTGATTTGATTTCATTATGCGATTTTTGCTTAGTTCCCCCTTAATCAAATATCCTTTATCTGATCAGTGCTTAACTAATTTTTCTGATCAGTTGAGGCTCCTTACTCAACTGATTCTATCTGGTCAGTCTCTTAACCAACTGGTGTTTGAGATCAGACCACCAAAATACTCTGGGGCTGCATCTCCTAAATCCAGTAGACCTAGCTCGTTGCATAATTCTCTAAATCTAACTTCAGCTAGAGGCTTGGTTAAGATGTCAGCTATTTGCTTACCAGTATGGATCTTTTCCATTCCGATGTTCCCTTTTTCTGCATGGTCTCTTATGAAGTGATGTCTGATGTCCACGTGCTTGCATCTTGTATGCGAATCCGATTCTAACGTGATAGCAATTGCACTATTACATCACGGAAGATAGGTACATTAGTAGCGATTATGTTGTAATCCTCACCGCCGACAAAGCCAGAGCGGTTAGGGAGCAACAACTCCGCACCATATATTCCTTGATGGTAGATGTGGTAACAGACGTTTGCTTCTTAGAGAACCACGAGATCAGTTTGTTTCCCAGCAACTGACATGTACCTGATGTGGATTTCCTATCTATCCTACATCCACCATAATCGAATCGAGTACCCACTAAGCTCTAGATTATCATCTGCTTTGGATACCATAAACCTAAGTTTACAAATGCCCTTCGGATACTTAAGAATCCGCTTTTAGCAGCCTTGAGGTGGCTTTGTTTGGGATTTGCACGAAATCGCACATACACCTCTCATCGAAATGTTATATCCAGTGCCTTTGCGATCGGTATAGTAAAGATCCAATCAAAGCCCTATACTCTTTCTGATTAGTCTTCTTACCACCTTCATCTGGATCCATCTTGAATGCAGTTAACATTGGAATTCTGACTTCCTTACAATTCTGAACTCCATACTTAGTCAACAAATTCCTTGTGTACTTTGCCTGATAGATGAAGATCCCAGTGTGAGCTTGCTTGACCCGGTAGACCCGAAAAATAGCTCATCGACCCATCATGGACATCTCAAATTTCCCTTGCATCAGCTTACTGAATTTCTCACATAGCTTCTGATTGGGAGAACCAAATATAATGTCGTCCACATTGATCTGAACCAAGAGAATGTCTTCTCCATCTTCTATTCTGAACAAGGTCCGATCAATTAAGCCCTTGGTAAATCCATTCTCTATCAAGAACTGGGACAATGTATCATACCAAGCTGTAGGAGCCTGTTTCAGTCCATAAATAACTTTTCTTAAGCGGTACACTTGGTTGCTTATTTCAAAGCCAGGAGGTTGTTCAACAAAAACTTCCTCAGCTAGCATGCCGTTTAAGAATTCACTCTTTACATCCATCTGATACACAGTAAATCCCCTATGAAATAAGCATAAGCGAAAATTAACGAATGGCTTCGGGTTAGCGGCCCGTGCAAAGGTTTCATCATAATCAATCCCTTCTGATTGTGAATATCCCTTAGCAACAAGTCTTGCCTTATTTCTGGTTATTACATTGTGCTCATCCTTCTTGTTCTTGAATACCCACTTAGTACCAATCACATCTTGATGAGTTGGTCTGTCTACAAGTTCCCAAACTTGATTTCTTTCAAATTGTTCTAGTTCTTCTTGCATGGCTAGAATCCAGCTTGCATCTTGAAGAGCTTCTTCAACTGTGAGTGGTTCCTTCAAAGATAGATAACAACAATACATTGTACTTTCACCAATCTGATGTCTAGTTCTAACTCTATCAGATGGGTCTCCGATGATCGATCGGGCCGGTTGGATGGTAGTTATCCGTCCTTCATCTGATTGTCATCTGTTTGGAGAACATCATCCTCTTCTGATAAAGATTCATCACTAGAGACTGGGAGAGGTACTTGGGTAGGATCCACTTGGCATGGACATGTCTCAGCTGATGTTGGACTCATCATGTCTTTGAAATCATCTGCGCGAGAACATCGTGTTCCCCACGAACCGATGGTTCGGTTATTCTTATCTCGGTGATGCCGAACTTCTTCAGCGACAGTTGTACGTACCTTGGGGTCTTTCTGACCTGGTGAATCATCAACGTCAAAATTAGGTACATATACTGTGACATATTTTGGTTCCTTTCCTTTGAGCCTTAGCTGATTCATTTTTAGTGAATCTGGTTTGTCTGGTACATCTTGTTCTGCGGCAGATTTCTCTTGATCAGATGATGACTCATCAAAGACCACATGAGGTGTTTCTTCCACAACTAGGGTTCGTCTGTTGAAGACCCTAAATGCTTTGCTGGTTGAGGAATATCCTAAGAATATACCCTCATCTGACTTGACATCGAAGGTTCTCAACTGACTCTTCCCATTGTTGTGTATGAAACACTTGCTCCCAAAAACATGGAAGTAGGAAACACGAGGTTTTCTGCCCTTCCACAGTTCATAGGGTGTTTTAAAGTGAATCTTAGTCAGAGAACATCTATTTTGCGTGTGACAAGCTGTATTGATAGCTTCGCCGAAAACGACTTTAAGTTGCATGCTTTCGGTAACATGGTGCGTCTCTGAACTTCTTTAAAGTGTTCTGTTTCTTCTTTTTGCTACTCCATTACATTTGTGGTGTTCTTGCGGTGATGTCTCATCTTTGATACCAAACTCGAGCAAAAAATCGATATAAACCGGTTAAGGAATTCATTACCTTTATGTCCGATCGATTTTCACTATCTTTGAGACCCTTCTCATTCTCAATTTTCTTGAAGCAAAATGGGTAGTTTGGTTGTAGTTTCACTTTTCTTGTATAAGAGTATAACCCAGGTGAACTTGAAATAATCATCCACGACCACCAGAGTGTATTTGTGTCCACTGAGACTTAGAGGTGTGACTGGTCCAAACAAATCCATATGGAGCGATTCTTGCGAGATCTCTGATTGGATGGAGGAGAAGGTATTCCTTTGAATGAAGCCTTGACTTTCTTTCCCTTCTGACATGCTGAACATGTCTGATCCTTAGAGAAAACTTCATTCGGAAGCCCTTCTACCAAAGACATCCTTGCTATCTTGTTAAGAGTCTTAAAGTTCAGATGACTCATCCTCTTGTGCCAGAGCCAGCTGGAGCTCTTCGAACTCTTTACAATCAGGCATGCATTTCTTGGACAACTGTTCCAATCTACTGTGTATATCGTTCCTTTTCTTGAACCAATCAGCAAGATCTGTTGAGTAGCTCAATTTTTGACTGTGCATTTTTCAGTCGAGAACTCAACACTAAAACCATTGTCGCAGAATTGTGAAACAGATAACAGGTTGTGCTTTAATCCATCAACATATGAAACTCATGTGATCTGTACATCATCGTTCACTAAGGTTCCGACTCCTCTAGTATCTTGGGCCTGGTCTTTCAACATAGTTGCTAAGGAGAAACTGGCTTCCAGTCATGTGTCTTGAGCATCCGCTATCTATGTACCAGATAGCTGCCTGTTCTCCACCCTTATTTACCAGTCCTAAGCGATTTTGCAAACAATTCAAACTTTAGGTACCCAAGTAGAATCGTGTCCTGGGGGGTTAGAAGTACCTTTTGGGATCCAAACATACCTGGCACCTCTGTTGAAAATAGAAGGCTTGACCTGTCTCCCATAAACATCTACATAATCATACGTTTCTTCATATGCAATCTGATTAGTATGATTATTAATGTGAGCCTTGGACGAATCAGAAGCCTTGGGATTTTTCATTGAAACTTGTCTTCTTTTAATCCAGTGGGGCTCAGGTGTAGCAGCCCTAGGTTTCTGATTGTAAGGGTAGGTACAACTGCTACCATTAAAAGATTCATATCTTTCTGGCATAATTGGTCTTAGCAGTTTACCCTTAGCTTGCTTGTTAGGCAGCTTGGACTGAGTCTGCATCAGCTGGGACTATCCCCTTTGAGATGGTCCAGCCTGATACCTACTCTGCTGATTGGGCTGTGGTCTCCTCAGAAGAACTGGGTTCATCTGATGATACCTAGGCTGATGTCTGATCAGTTGGGGTTCATCTCCGTTCCCGATCTGTCACTTGCCTTGCCTGATCAGCTGGTCATTTTCCCTTACCAGATACAGATTTAGTATTTCGTGTATCTTGGTCGAAACTCGTTTGGTTACACTTTTCTGATGTGAACCAGACGGGACTTTTGAGGATCCAGAAGGGATTTCATACCCAATTCCCTTCTTGTCAGTCGGCGTACGAAAATAATTGTTCAAGTCTTGAACAGTTTTAGAAGATTTCGTGAAAACCTCTATTTTCTTACGTAGACCGTCCTCAAGAACTTTCAGATTCTCATGCATCCGAAAGAGTTCATCAAACTTAGCCTGAAGAGATTTGAGTTCACTGGCTTGTTGTAGGTTGAGAGTCAACTGTTCCTTAACTAGCTTTCCCTGATCAGAAGAACTGACCTTCAGAAACTCCAGTTCTGTGGTCATCTTCTGAGCATTTTTAGCTGATTTTAGTTCAGCTGCTCTACTTGCCTCAATTTCTTTAACAAGCCTGATGTTCTCAGCTCTCAGGTTATCGTTCTCAACTTCCACTCGTGTATAAGTATCTATTGCATTGGAAAGATCATCAAGCAATTGGTCATTGTAGACCTGCAAGTTGACCTCTCATGCAGATGTGCTCGGCACATGTGGTGTGGAAGAAAGAGGCACAGAAGAGTTAGAAAGTACCTCTATTTAATCTGATTCTCTGGCCATGAGACAGATGTCATCATCAGATAAGAAGCTCAGATCATCGACATCATCAGTTGTTGTTATCAAACAGAAGTCTTCGACAGACGAGTAACCAGAATCATCTGAGGGTAGGTAGGAATCATCAATGCCAGACGTATCTGCAACCATAGCTTTCCTGTCCCTGTATCTCTGTTCTCTTCTGTTTATTTTCTCCTCTCTTTCTTTGGGGGTCAGGTCAGGACAGTCAGCACTGTAATGGCCTGGTTTCTGACAATTATAGCACACTCTTGAATCCCCTGAGCTTCCTCTGCCTGGAGAATCGGGTCTTCTATAATGCTTGTCTGGAGACTTCCCATTCTGTCGATAGTCAGAACTTTTCCTATCTGATCGATCATCACGTCTACTTTCTTTCTGGTCATCTCTTTGATCATCCTTCCTTTCGTCAGAATGATCATCCTGGCTTTATTCTCTTCTGTTATGTCGATTGTCAGATGAACGATACCTCTCTTGCGATCTGTCAGATGAACGACGATCTCTTCCTCTATTCCTTCGATAGTCATCATAAAACTTCCTGTATTTGCCCATTTGAACATTTGTTCTTTCCAGCTTTCTTGTCAGTAAGGCAATTTGTTCAGCTTGACTGATGATGTTTCCAACTGGTTTCACAATTCGTGAACTACTATTTGCTGCCTGAAATGCAACAGATTTTGGATTGGGAGTAGTTTCAGCTGGGACATCATCAGATCCTTGTCCTCTCTCGATCAGGTCAAACTCATGAGCTTTCAAACTGAAGAATAGATCATTTGGTTTCATTGTAGCAATATCTTGACAGTCCTTAATCACAGTCACCTTCGTATCCCATTTCTTAGTCAGCGATCTGAGAATCTTGTAGTTGATATCCTTGTTTGACATTACTAGTCCGAGATCATGAAGTCGGTTGACTCCTCGCGTGATCCTTCCATCAAATTGGTCAACTGTTTCATTTGGCAACATCTTGAGTTTCTCAAATACAACTAGCTCAGCTTGCATTCTGCTGTCCTTGATCTGTTCATTTCCTCTGCAGATTTCAGCAAGCGTATCCCAGACTTCCTTAACTATCTTCAGGTACTTCACTTTCTCTCTTGTAGTAACATCCATGGTTTTCATGATGAGATGTCTGGTAACAGTATCCAGGTTAGACAATTTCCTCTCATCTACATCCATCAGAGAGGGACTCTTTCTGATTCTTGCTCCAACTGGTTGTGTGGGATCTCGTCCTGCTTCAGCTGGGTTGTAGTGATAGATGAAAATCGGTCCTATCTCAAGAATCTCATCCATTCTGTTGCTAATCACTCCCAGATGGTCTCTCATGTCTATGGACCAATCTGCATACTCATCAACAGAAAACATGGGTAGATTATGATGCATACCTGAAGTATTATCCATGCTTGTGGTGATTTTGAAAGAATGAGTTTTGAAAACGGCTTTCAAAGACCAGTTCAAGGACCACAAAGGTTCTTCCTTAAGAACCAATGATATTCAAAGTCAGTGGTCAGAAGAACCACTGCTCTGATGCCACTTGTAGGTCCCGAATGGGTTTCAGTGAGGGTTGAAGTTTAGAGGGGAGGGGTGAATAGACTTCAAAAACTTTTTCGTGGATCAGATGTGATTTGCACGTTTATCTAATCAGAGTGCGAAGTGGATCAGTTTGGTCTGATATCGGACTTACTGATCTTATAGGCAGATCAGTTTGGCGTCTATCAGTTTATTTGATGGTGCGGAAGATTAGTTAACCCGTGTGAAAACCAGTTTTACTCAACAAAAGATTCTGACCAATCTAGTTTGAATCAGATGACTAAAGTGTTAATCTGATCAGATCAGTAGCTTGATGCTAGTCTAATCCTGGTACAGAATATGCATGCAGATAACAAGAGTAGTATGCAAGTATGTGTAAAGCAGATTAAAGGCACACAGATTTATAGTGGTTCGGACAACTTGTCTTACGTCCACTTGGAACCGTTGTCCCAACCGCACGATTATTTCACTTTACGGCCGCTTAATCTAAGTCGTCCATTTCAAAATACGAATACTCAAGTATTTGTGGGAACTCGTGCAAAATGTTTCCCTCGCACCTTTAAAACCCTAAACGTTTTTTTTTTTGTAGAAAAATCTTTATCACTTCCAAAAGAATTAACTTACTCTCAAAATTTGTCAAAAACTTTCTGCATAAATCACATTTCAAAGTTCATACTATTCGATTTCTGGTAATACTGTGATCGCTAGTTATTGCTTTAATTTGTGTTGTACGTCTAAATGTATTAGTGGATTGTGTAATTCACTCATAATTCTTTGAAATTTCTTGTTAATCTACTGTGTTTATGTTTAACATATATCATATAATTGATTGTAGTGTAGTTGCCCTTACATTGAACTGATTCATAGCCCTAATTTTCTTTACATTTATGGGAATCACAGAAATGGCAACTTCTACTGAGATATGCGATTATGCTTCGATGATAAAACAAGTGATTGATGAGAAATATGTCATATTCAACACTACCAACGATCCAGAATCAAGGGAAATTTTGGATTGTATTAGGGCATGTGGCCTCGAGCAGTTCTGCTATCGGTACTTGAGCAGTGTTCATATTACTGAGTCGCTAGAGTTTCTGAGAAATCTGCAGGAAACGAATAACAAGGAGTTATACTCGTTTGTTGGAGGAAATCGAATCGATGTCACGAATGATGATCTTGGATGATTATTCGGCTTACCTGTTGGATGGAATTATCCAGATGAATTTATCGCCGGGATGTCAGACAAGTAGTATTTGCAGAAGGTGCTGCTTAGGCCGGGGAACATTACAAACATCACTAATGTCAAAGTCCCCTATCTGAAAAGAAAATACAGATTGCTTTTTGAGATCATCTCAAAAGTAATTCTAGGTATTGCCTTCAGCCCAGATGCTCTAACACAACAGAAGTAGCACGTCATGACAACTATTATTGAGAAAGCTCCAGACATGAACTGGATGGGATTGTTCAAGAATCGGCTGCTGCAAGAAACCTCTAAATTCGTGATAAATGCTGACAATCAGGTTGTTCTATCAAAGAACATATGCAACATACACAAGGTGTCGATGATTCTGTCAGATAAGCTTCCAAATTACCCTTGATCTGAGGCTGGAAGAAAGTCGTATCTGGAGAAATTTAAGGCTCTACTGTACAAAGACGAAGAGCTATCTGGTCAAAGAGATGACGACCCAGCTCCTTATGTTCCTAAAACCAAGAAGGATAAGGGTCCAACCACGTCAGTACAATCTGCAGCCCAAGTCCAACCAAAGACAAGAGTTCTTAAAAGGAAATAGTTGGCCAGCAAACCAACTAAGGAAACTGAAGATGTGAGTGAGAAAAGGCAGAAGAAGCCCACCTCTATGCTGCCAAAGAAGATTGGAATGCCATCTGAAGGTCTTCGGGGATGAAGATAGTGATGTTGAGATCTTGAAATCTGCTGGTGAGATGATGGTGAAAGCAGTCGTGAAAGGGATCAAGCTAGTTAAAGCGAGCGAAACAACAAGACGGAGCGTGAAGTGACAATCACAAGAGCTTTCGGTCGGTGGAGGCTAGTGAGCAAGAAGAGGTACAACCTGAGGAAGCCCAAGATGAGTCTGAACCATCTGGCTCAGCTCATCTTAGTTCTCTATTCAAGGGGCGTGAACCCACACATTATCCTAGATCACCTACTCCTCCTTCACCTCACCAAGATGAGCCCTTACCATCACCTCCCAGACAACCATCTTCCCCGACTAAACATACTAAACTGGAACCATCTACTTATGTGCAGGTTCCGATCATTGAGGATCAACTCCCTAAGCCTACTGTACCACCAACTGAACCCATCTCTATTCCTCCTCCTGCCCTTTCTACTGATGAAATTGAGTCATTAAAGAAAGCCACTCCAGATATTCAGACGGCACAACAAAAAGCAATGTTTGTGTCCACCACCCACAATCCATTCAACACAAAAATTGTGTTTGAATCTCCTGAACCAGAGAAGCCCATTGTCAAGTTTCTGAGGAGAAGGGTTGATAACTTTCTGTCAAAGCAATATTCCTTTCTGGTGGATCATCCTAGAGTGCAAAAAATTATCTCAGATGCTTTATTCTGGAGAGATGTTCGTCTGCAGCACATTTAGGATTTCTTGCTGCTCCTGGATGCATATGGGCGAGATGAGTTTGTTGATCTGGAACTAAAAATGAAGAATCTGACAGGCGTGGGAAGTAGCTACTGTGTTAGCATCTGATGCTGATGTTGCCAGACTAGTTAACAAACTGATGGGTTATCCGGAGTTTGATTCAAAGGAAGAGGTTGGTCCATCGGAGTGGGACACTCAACATGCTGCCGATGAACCAGTCGAGGGAGTACCAGATGAGACCCTGACTGGTAAGGCACAAACTCCCATCTTTATATTTCCGCCTGAAACCCTAGATCAAGTATCCACGGCTCTTCTGGATGGGGTGAAGGCATCAGTTGAAACTCACTTCAACACTCTTGCTGAGAAATTGCTAATTCAAATGGATGAAAGGACCAAGCAACTGGTTGAAGCAGAGAGGAATGAGACTGTGAAGAAACTGACAGAAATGCACTCTACCATTGCATTATCTGAGATGAACGGAGTAGAGTTGATGTTGCAAAAGCTTAGCCTGGAAGTCTCAATGCTTTCAACGGTCAAAGTACTACTTGAGGAAGCATACAAGTCTCTGATGCAGGCGGATACCAGCTTTGAAACATCTGTCAGAAAATTTGAGGTATCTGTCACAGTGGCCAGGAAAGCCTTGGAAGAGGCAGATTCAAAAATGCTTGGACCTGCACCTTCATCTTCTTTGACTGTGAACATTCAATCTATGGAGGTAGAGGATCTGAAGAAGGAGATGCAAACTCTCTTCCAAACCTTGGAGAAGAATGTTCGACTTCTTTTTGATGCAACCAAAAAGGGGGAAGGAAAGGACGGAGCTGGTACATCAGAAAAACTCCAAGAAGGTCAGGGTCAGCTAACCTTGTAATCGCTGCCGCTCTTTCGCACCAACTCAAAGCTACTGAATCCGCGGAATCTGAGCTAGCTGAGTTGTTTTCAACTATTGAGGAGCACACTAAGCAGCTTGACCTTCATGACAAAGCTATTTCTGAACAAAAAGCTGCCATGATAGATCTGACTTCAAGAGTCGACAGGATTGAAGACTTTTCTTCAAATGTTCAGAAATGGCTACAAACAGAAGAAGAAGCAAAAACCTGAGTTAGCGAAAAGAAGAAGAAGAGCTTCGAATCGGCGGATGAATGAAGAAAGAAAGAAAGCGAAAGAGTGAAAAAGAAGAAGAAGAGTGACCAGATCGATCACCGCTTTACTCGAAAGCGGATAAAAGAACAACAAGAACAAATCAAGAGGAGAAGGGTCATGGAAGAAGCTGTCAAGAGGAAGAAATCATGTTGGATGTTCTTTGCATCGATCTTCTTTGCATCCATCTTTGGTCAAGTCGATGAGAATTGGATTGAGAGAGCCCTTCCTGCCAGCATGGATGATATACTTATCTGGAGGGAAGATCTCCATGAACCATGGAGAATAATAAAGACGGACTGGCTGTGTGATGTCTTTATTATTTAGCGTGTTCCAGAAGAGAAAGATGAAATGTTGTTTGATGAAAGCTTTCTGGACTGGTTGGAAGCTAAGTATCCAGCCTTCTATCAAGAGGTGATGAGAGAAGTATAGATTATGACAATGAGGCCTTCTGCTCCAAGATATGAATTTCTCATGCCTCCTCTGAAGAGAAACAAATATGATCCAGTGGCGTTCAGACAGGTCTACATCGATGCACTGGAAAGAGGGAACATTATTGAAGAAGACCGCCAGAAGGAAGTACTTAAAAGGATGTACGATATATTTCAAATTCCTGAAGGCTTGAGGGACAAGAAGTAAACAGAAGAACATGTCTTAGGTCAGGAGGTTTGGTAATACTTTTTCTGTACTTGTAAGATAATTATCTTAATGAAATGAATTACCTGTTTTCTGACCCTAAGACATCATCTCAATGTCTTCTGACTTCTTGTGTCCCTGTTTTTACCTTCTTCTTATTTATCCATTTTTCTGATATATCTGTTTTGGTTCCATCAAAAAGGGGGAAATTGTTGGGAAATTTGTAGTTTTGATGGAAGTTTCAAATCAGATAATGTAATAGGACCAGTCAGACTTGTTAGCTGACTGATGAACTAGATATCAGACTAGGATGACCAGCTGAGATGTATAGACAACTGATATAACAAGATAGGTCACATATTGAGGGGGAACTCAATATGCAGAAGATCAGAAGACCTACATCAGAATAAGAAGAAGACGAGTCTGCAAGTTGCGCTAAGACAACCTGCATCAGATGGACTAAATAGGTAGACTGATCAGTTTTTGAATGATCAGGTCAGCTCAAGTCAAGTGACCACCAGAAGATCATCAAGACATACGTATTCATCAGACACGAAGAATATCAAACTAAGTTGGTAAATCAAACACTGAATAAGTGTACTTGATAACCAATGAGAGAAAGACACGTATGTACGGAGCTGACATTGCAGGACAAGGCGCTTCAAAGTTAAACGGCTAGAAAGGACAAGCTTGCATGCTTTCGGCCATACCGCTCCTGAAGCACGTCAAATCCGTCTGTAAACCTACCTTAAATAGACCGAAATTTGAATTGCTCTCCAACGGCTAGTTCTATTTCGTGCCTATAAATAAGGGATCAAACTTTTAGAGTAAGGTTACGGAAATTATCTACAAGCAAAAGCTCTCAAGATTTCCGCACGAAGAACACAATCACAAGAGTTATTCTTAAGTGTTCATCCCTTAGTTCTTAGCAGAATACTTGTCCTCTAGCTCTTGGCTACTTAGAAGATAGGATAGTATTCCAGGTGGAACAAAACAATTCTTACCCAAACACTGTTAGGTTAAGTTTGTTATAGCAAGATTTCTATCTAGGGTTTCTAGATTAGATTTCTGGGATTGGTTGAGTGTGAACTCTTTAAATATATGTTGGTTGTACTGTGTTGGACTAACACAATAAACTAAGTCCAAGTTGGTTAAGTTGGTGCCCCTACTGATAGGGAAGAGTGGATGTAGGACAAGTTGTCCGAAACCACTATAAATATGTGCGCCTTTAATCTGTTTTACACATACTTGCACACTACTCTTGTTATCTGCATGCATATTCTGTACCAGGATTAGACTAGCATCAAGCTACCGATCTGATCAGATTAACACTTTAGTTATCTGATTCAAACCAGATTGGTCAGAATCTTTTGTTGAGTAAAACTGGTTTTCACACGTGTTAACTAATCTTCCGCACCATCAGTTAAATTGATAGACACCAAACTAATCTGCCTGTAAGATTAGTAAGTCGGATATCAGTCCAAACTGATCCACTTCGCACTCTGATCAGATAAACGTGCAAATCACATCTGATCCACGAAAAAGTTTTTGAAGTCTATTCACCCCTCCCCTCTAGACTTCAACCCTCACTGAAACCCGTTGGGGACCTACGTTGTATCTTACTGAAACTTGCAAGGAACATGCAGTTGTAGAATTTGGAAGCGTCTGATGGTTTACACAAATTGAGAGTTATTTTTTTCTAAATTGGCTAACATCTATTGGAGATTGAAGTGTAGGATCACAAACCGAGTCTGATTTTGTTGTACAAATTCTGTATGATATTTTTTTAGAGGTAATGATGATTTGATAGGTCCTATTTTCATAGTATTTATCATGATTTTATGAACATGATGGACAATCACGATTATTTGCTTAACATAGCAATTCTTACTCCTACGTTGGATGTTGTTAGGTCCATAAACGATCATATAATTCATGTTAATGAAAATGAATCACGTACTTATTTGAGCTCAGATAGTCCTTTGCCATGCTGATTCAAATGTTGATCATCTTTCTGGTGTGCATACTCCTGAATTCTTGAATAGTCTAAAGTGTTCGATTATTCTTGATCATGAACTGAATCTCAAAATTGGAACACCAATAATGTTATTTAGAAATATTAATTGCTCAAGGGGTTTGTGCAATGGAACTAGGTTTAGACTTTTAATATTATATTTTTTATTTTTTCCTCATCTTTTAAATGTTGAATATGTATTAATTCATTAAATTTGTAATGAAACATTTTTTTTCCCAATATATAGGCTGATTATTACGAGGATGAGTGATATAATTCTTGAAGCTAAGGTTCTAAGAGGAACCTAGGGTTACATTATCTCCTTCTGGTCATATATTGTCACTCAAAATTTCAACTGAGATAGTTTTGGTTGGTTGTTTCATATGATATGTCCATATATAAAAGTCAAGGACAATAGTTTTCTCATGTACAAGATTTTTTGCAGAAGTTCGTTTTTAGTCATGGACAATTGTATGTAGTTGTTTCCCTGGTAACAAACCTTTAGAATTTGGGTTTGAAGATTCTATTATCTCATGATGATGTAGTTTTTCATGAAATTTTTAGGAATTATATAATTATGTAATAATAAATATTCAAATGTCACAACTTTTTCAAGATGTTTTATTTTTTTATAAAATCCTTTTTATATAAGATTTTACAATGTTAATTATTTGAATTATTATACATAAATGAATTATTATATTTTCTCTAACATGAAAATATTAAATATCTTATATACGTAAAATATATTTTTATGAATTTTTATATTATAACAAGATACTAATATAAGCTATTGTTGTAAATTTTCTAAATTTAATTTAGTATTATATGTCAAATTATATGTTTAAAAATTAATTGATATTTTTATCATGAATATAAATATTACATTAATATTTGGACTTTGTTAGATACATCATAATGTTGATACAACCAATGTAAAATTAAAGAAATTGGTTAATTGCAAAAAAAAAAGGAAAAAAGAATTATCACTTTTAGGAGTTTTGTCAATTACAACATATTATTTTTTTCCTTTGCAATTCAAGACATTCCCTTTTAAAATTTTACAATTTGAAGCGTCTGCCTATTTTATGGCAACTACTAAATAATATGGTTCCTGGAGCTGCTACATAGATTTTCATGTAAGATGCCACGACCGATGAATAAAATATTTTTTTCTTTGTTTTTTTATAACAAAAACGTCGCCTTTTAAAATTTTGACAATTTGAAACGTTTGCCCATCTTCAATCTTGACATCCTACGTGGACATTTATGTCAACTCCGACAATTATGACACTTAATTATTGTATAAAAATTAAAAATGCTTTGAATAACATAATTTTAAAATATGGTGTCTCGAATTGCAAAGAAAAATAATGTGATGTAATTGATTAAAACCTCAAGGTTGGTGATTTTTGTTGCAATTAACCAAAACAAAAAATACTATACAGTGAAGAACATTAATGGGATTAATTTTTTTGTAGTCCAGTAACTTTGCATCATTTAAAAATTGATCCCGATTGTTATCACTCTTTGATTTTGGGTCCAATAAGTTTTCAAAATATTTGAAATTGGTCCTTTAACCTGTTGCGGCAGGTCACCAAATATGTAAACTTCACATGTGTAATTATTTTATTTTTTCCTTTAATTTCGAAGCATCACCTGGACTTTTTTAATTCTAATAATTTTGCATCAATTTTAAAGACAACCTTAAAATTAAAAGACAAAGTGATCGGGTGGTTTACCGGGTCTAAACTAACCCCAAAATTTAAAAGTAAACCAAAGTACACAAAAACCGTTCTTCCTCCTTAAAAAATATGCATAAAAAACCCGACCCAAAATTATTAGGACTAAAAAAAGTCTAGGTTGCATTTTGAAATTAAAAGAAAAAATAAAATTATTACACATTTGACAATTACCTATTTGGTGACCTGCTGCAACAAGTTAAAAGAAAAATTTAAATAAAAAATTAAACTCACAGGACTAAAATTAAAAGGTCAAAACAATCGGAACTAATTTAAAATGAAATAAAATTAATGGACTACAAAAAATTTAATACTAATATTAATTTATCTTTTCAAAGAATTTTCTTTAACATATCATATTGATATGAATAAAATTAAATGTAATTAAAAAAGATTAAAATTTTATTAATAATATAAATATTATAATAAGATGTAAAAAAAAATTAAATTTTATATTAATCCAAAATAATATTTTAACATCTAAAATGTTTGGTAACAACAATGACCGTGCGTTAGCACGGGTGCAATACTAGTTGTATTGAGAAGAGTAAGAAAGTGTGTAAAGTGTGATGTATTAGAAAGAGTAATAATAGGTTTTATAGGTATTTGTAGATGTGGATTGAATGTAGGATTTAAAAACCAGACTTTAAATCCCAAACTCGTATGAGACGGGGAGCGCAAAGTTCTATGTCCATCAGTGTGAGTCCCAAAATAAACACAACCTGACTTATACTATTGTACTATATATATATATATATATAAATTTAAATATAAATTATAATGCATGTTATAGGAGAGTGTACAAATTGTATTCGAATATGCAATTTGTTTATCATGAAACTGGTTTCATATATATTTATAGACATGATTCTTCAATTATCATGATTAATATTTTTTGTAATGTAACCCTTCAGTTATCACTACTAATATTCATATTGTACTATAAGTCATGTAACGAGTTTTGATTAACTAGACCTCAGAACCAGTTTGTTAGGCATTTGTATCACAACTCAAAAATATATTTAGTGATTGACTTTTTGCCTTTTCATTTACAACTATTTTAACAAACTCTATTTTAATTTGTTCTTTGGTATTTTATATTAGGGTCTCGTCACGAATGGTTAATGCACCTTCTTCCACAAGGTTAGAGATACCTAATTCACCCACTTTATCAATGTTGGTGGAGCAACAATTATCCTCCATGATACTGGTAAATACATTGCATAATTTGATGTATATTATTTGAATATAATTTTGTACAAGGACTTATTCATATTTCTAGAATAAACTGGACAAGAAATGCAGATGCCCAGTACATATGCACGTTTTATACATCACTTTCCTGTTATCTATACACCACATATAGTCAGCTTTTAAGGTGAAGGCTGATGGCCATTGTGGATTTAGATGTGTGGCAGCCATGAGGAGCTTGGACGAGGACAAAAGGGGTCAAGTTCGTGTGGATTTGCTTGTTGAGTTGAACACCCACGAGGATCAGTACTAGAGCCTTCTTGGACGTCCTTATGTTGAAGAAACTAAGACTGTTTTGAGTTTTTTCATGGTGCCTGCACCACTTAAACATTGGTTCGACTTTGCAAGCATGAGATATTTAGTTGCCAATGCATACGATATGATGGTGATTATGTTGCCAATGTGTTGTGCTCCATCGAAAATTCCAACATTTACATGCATTGGTCGCATTAATCAAAATCATTTCATCCGGGTATGTCTGATTGCATTTACTCTTAATTTATCATATAATAGTGTATCAACTACTAATTACTGTGTTTTATAGGTTATTTTAAGCCAAAATCCTCGTATTGCAGCACTCGGATCTAGATGGGTGGATAGCCACCTCCCGATTGCTAGCGGATGGATGTCAGTCTATAACAGTATGCGATCAGCGTCGAGCCCTTCTTGAGGTGGACGAGATGGTCAACTCAAGCCCAAAATAGTTATCGATTCTTAGGGGCCATGATGTTTTATGCAGATCTGTATAATCAAAGATTCTCAGTTTTTATCGTATTATCTATGTTAATTACATTTCTAATTAGACTTTCCCCTATTAGAATTGTGTTAGTTTGCATCATCAGCTTTGGTGTGGTTGCCTCTGGATCGATTTTGGTCATTCTAGTTCCCTGTTTCAATTGTTGACTTTCTCTATTTTTTGGAGTTTGTTCCTCCATCAGTAATGTATTTATGAAGGTCAAATGTCTGTAATAAATTATATGCATTGTTTTTAATGCATGTGAACTATTCATAAATTATAATTCGTGAGAGGGAGCAGAAAACTCCTTTGAAAACCCTATTTGTCACTCCAATACATATGCACATTTTATATATCATTTTTAATATCGATAAACCAATATACTCGAATTTCAAGATGTGAAGGCTGATAACCACTGTGGTTTTAGATGTATTACATCCATGATGAGCTTGGGCAAGGACAAATGAGCACAAATTCGTTTGTATTTGCTAGTTTAGTTGAACACCCGCAAGGACAACTACGTAGATGAGCCTAATTGGAGATAATTATTAAAAAAAAACTTAATTTGCTTTGAGTTTTTTCAGTGAGCCTGAACAATGTCAACGTTGGTTAGACATTAAATGCATGAGATATATGGTTGCTATAAAACACAATATGACAGTGATTATGTTGTCAAAGAAAGGATCATGTACCATCTTATCAATGTGGAGTGTTGTGCCGGAACATCCAAAATTTATATGCATTGGTTGGATTAGTAGAAATCATTTCATCTAGATATATCTAATTGCATTTATTCTTAATTTATTGTATAATAGTGTATCAGTTTTGTCTATTAATTATTGTGTTTTATAGGTTTTTTTAGGTGATAAGCCTCTTATGCCACCGGTCGAACCTGCGTGGGAGGATAACCACCTTTCAATTGCTAATAGATGGATGGAAGTCTTCACCAATGCGCAATCAAGGCGGCACCTTCCTTGAGTCTAACGAGGCGGTAAACTCAAGCCCGAACATGTTATCAATTTTTAAAGGCCCATAATATTATATGCATATGCGTATAATCACCTTTAATACCGATTCTGACATTTTGTCGCTCCTACGTGGTCTTACCATATTGTTCCAATTACATTTTCTAATTATCTATGTTAATTACATTTCTAATTATATTTTTTTATCACACCATGACTTAACCCTATTAGACTTGTGTTGACATTATATGATAGTTTGCTTGATATATAATGTGGAGTTAAGAAATTATAAATATTAACATAATATTAATATGATATATTTAACTAAATGTCGAGGCATCAAAATTAATTACACAAACTAAGTTTGATCTAATTAAATATCACTATTTTATTATTAACTTATCACAATTAATTATATCTCTTTAAATATTCATGCTTGAAAAGTAATAGCCAAGTCCTAGTTAGTGAAGCTTAAATCTTCTTATTATAATATTATTATCAGTATAGCTTGTAGGTCAAATGATTGTAATAAATAATATGTGTTGTTTTTCATGTATGTGCACTATTCATAAATAATAATTTGTGAGAGGGAGCAGAAAACTCATTTGAAAACAATATTATAATTAATTGCTCCATTTCCATTTTTCATTTTATTATTACTCGTATATATAGGCTTTGTCTTATATTGTTGGTTTAGACAATTAACAAAGGTTTGATAGAAGTGTATGAATTATTTCATGGTGACTGGGGCATAACAGATTAGGAATATTGTTTGTTAACTGATGAATTACTATGATATACAATTAATTTCTTATACTATTTTTTATTTGTGTGACCTCGGATCCCAATAGTTTTAGACATGGTTTAGCCTCTGTATGTTTATGAAAAATTTGCTTGATGCACATTGGTGTATTATTAAGAATGAAATGATATGAAAAAAAAAATATTTTTTAAGTTATGGAGATATTTGTAAATTTCCAAATTTATCCAAGAATACCCATGAAAATAAATGTGTGTTTTGATTAACTAGACCTAAGAACTAGTTTGTTAGTAATCTGTATCACAACTCATATGCTAAAAAATATATTTAGTGATTTAGTTCTGGTTTAGTTCTGGCCTTTTGATTTACAACTATTTAACAAACTCTATTTTAATTTGTTCTTTGGTATTTTATATTAGGGTCTAGTCACAGATGCTTAATGCACACTCTTCCACAAGGTCAGTGATACCTAATTCACCCACTTTCTCAATGTTGGTGGAGCAACAATTATCCTCCATGATACTGGTAATTGCATTTTACATAATTTGATGTATATTATTTGAATATAATTTTGTATGAGAACCTATTCATATTTCTAAAATAGGTTGGACAGGAAATGCAGATGCCCAGTACATATGCATGTTTTATACATTACTTCCCTGTTATCTATACACCGCATATAGTCAGCTTTCAAGGTGAAGGTTGATGGCCACTGTGGATTTAGATGTGTGGCAGCCATGAGGAGCTTGGACGAGGACAAACGGGGTCAAGTTCGTGTGGATTTGCTTGTTGAGTTGAACACTCACGAGGATTAGTACTCCAACCTTCTAGGACGTCCTTATGTTGAAAAAGCTAAAACTGCTTTGAGTTTTTTCATGGTGCCTGCACCACTTAAACATTGGTTCGACTTTGCAATCATGGGATGTTTGGTTGCCAATGCATACGATATGATGGTGATTATGTTTTCAAAACAAGAATCGATGACCTTCCTGCCAATGTGCTGTGCTCCACCGAAAATTCCAACATTTACATGCATTGGTCGTATTAATTAAAATCATTTCATCCGGGTATGTCTGATTGCATTTACTCTTAATTTATCATATAATAGTGTATCAACTACTAATTATTATGTTTTATAGGTTATTTTATACCAAAATCCTCGTATTGCAGCGCTCGAATCTAGATGGGTGGATAGCCACCTCCCGGTTGCTAGTGGATTGATGTATGTCTTCAACAGTATGCGATCAGCGTCGAGCCCTTCTTGAGGTGGACCAGGCGGTCGACTCATGCCCAAAAAAGTTATCGATTCTTAGGGGCCATGATATTTTATGCAGATCTGTATAATTAAAATTTAATACTGATTCTCAGTTTTTTTCGTATTATCTATGTTAATTACATTTCTAATTAGAATTTCTCCTATTAGAGTTGTGTTAGTTTGCATCATCAGATTTGGTGTGGTTGCCTCTGGATCGATTTTGGTCGTTCTAGTTCCCTGTTTCAATTGTTGACTTTTTTTGTTTTTTGGAGTTTGTTCCTCCATCAATAGTGTATTTATGAAGGTCAAATGTCTGTAATAAATAATATGCATTATTTTTCATGTATGTGAACTATTCATAAATTATAATTCGTGAGAGGGAGCAGAAAACTCCTTTGAAACCCTATTTGTCACTTCTATACATATGCACATTTTATAAATCATTTTTCTAAAATCGATAAACCACATATACTCAAATTTTAAGATGTGAAGGCTGATAGCCACTGTGGTTTTAGATGTATTACATCCATGATGAGCTTGGGAGAGGAAAAATGGGCACAAATTCATTTGGATTTGCTAGTTGAGTTGAACACCCACGACAAAAATTCATTTGGATTTGCTAGGTAAGTTGAACACCCACAAGGACAAGTATGTACATGAGTCTTATTGGAAATGATTATTTTAAAAAAAAAATTGCTTTGAATTTTTTCAGTGAGCCTGAACCATGTGAACGTTGGTTAGAAATGAAATGCATGAGATATATGGTTGCTCAAAAATACAATATGACAGTGATTATGTTGTCAAAGGAAGGATCATGTATCATCCTGTCAATGTGGAGTATTTTGCCGGAACATCCAAAATTTATATTTGTTGGTTGGATTAATGAAAATTATTTCATCTAAATATATCTAATTGCATTTATTCTGAATTTATTGTATACTAGTGTATCAGTTTTCTCTATTAATTATTGTGTTTTATAGGTTTTTTAGGTGATAAGCCTCTTATGCCACCAGTCGAACCTATGTGGGAGGATAACCACCTTTCGATTGCTAACAGATGGATGGAAGTCTTCAACAATGCGCAATCAAGGCGGCGACTTCCTTGAGTCTGACGAGGCGGTAGACTCAGGCCCGAACATGTTATCAATTTTTAGAGGCCCATAATATTTTATGCATATGCGTATAATCACCTTTAATATTGATTCTCACTTTTTGTCGCTCCTAAGTGGTCTTACCATATTGTTCCAATTACATTTTTTAATTATCTACGTTAATTACTTTTCTAATTATACTTTTTTATCACACCATGACTTAACCCTATTATACTTGTGTTAACATTATATGATAGTTTGCATGATATGTAATGTGGACTTAAGAAATTATAAATATCAACATAATATAACATAGTATGATATATTTAACTAAATGTCGAGGCATCAAAATTAATTCCACAAACTAAGTTTGATCTCATTAAATATCACTATTTTATAATTAACTTATCACAATTAATTATATCTCTTCAAATATTCATGCTTCAAAAGTAATAACCAAGTCCTTTCTTATTATAATATTATTATCAGTTTAGCTTGTAGGCCAAATGTTTGTAATAAATAATATGTGTTGTTTTTCATGTATGTTCACTATTCCTAAATTATAATTTGTGAGACGGAGCAGAAAACTCATTTGAAAACAATATTATAATTAATTGATCCATTTCCATTTTTCATTTTATTATTACTCGTATATATAGGCTTGGTCTTATATTGTTGGTTTAGACAATTAACAATGATTTGACATAAGTGTATGAATTGTTTCATGGTGACTGGGGCATAACAGATTAAGAATATAATTTGTTAATTGATGAATTACTATGATATACAATTAATTTCTTATACTATTTTTTATTTGTGTGACCTCAGATCCCAATAGTTTTAGACATGTTTATGAAAAATTTGGTTGATGCACATTGGTGTATTATTAAGAATGAAATGATATGAAAAAGTTTTGTTTTCTAAGAACCAGTTTGTTAGTAATCTGTATCACAACTCATATGCTCAAAAATATATTTAGTGATTTAGTTCTGGTTTATTTCTAGCCTTTTAATTTACAACTTTTTAACAAACTCTATTTTAATTTGTTCTTTGGTATTTTATATTAGGGTCACAGATGCTTAATGCACACTCTTCCACAAGGTCAGTGATACCTAATTCACCCACTTTCTCAATGTTGGTGGAGCAACAATTATCCTCCATGATACTGGTAATTGCATTTTACATAATTTGATGTATATTATTGGAATATAATTTTGTATGAGGACGTATTCATATTTCTAAAATAGGTTGGACAGGAAATGCAGATGCCCAGTACATTTGCATGTTTTATACATCACTTCTCTGTTATCTATACACCGCATATAGTCAGCTTTCAAGGTGAAGGTTGATGGCCACTGTGGATTTAGATGTGTGGCAACCATGAGGAGCTAGGACGAGGACAAACGGGGTCAAGTTCGTGTGGATTTGCTTGTTGAGTTGAACACCCACGAGGATCAGTACTCGAGCCTTCTTGGACGTCCTTATGTTGAAGAAACTAAAACTGCTTTGAGTTTTTTCATGGTTCCTGCACCACTTAAACATTGGTTCGACTTTGCAAGCATGAGATATTTGGTTGTCAATGCATACGATATGATGGTGATTATGTTTTCAAAACAAGAATTGATGACCTTCCTGCCAATGTGCTGTGCTCCACCGAAAATTCCAACATTTACATGCATTGGTCGTATTAATTAAAATCATTTCATCCGGGTATGTCTGATTGCATTTACTCTTAATTTATCATATAATAGTGTATCAACTACTAATTATTATGTTTTATAGGTTATTTTATGCCAAAATCCTTGTATTGCAGCGCTCGAATCTAGATGGGTGGATAGCCACCTCCCGATTGCTAGCGGATGGATGTATGTCTTCAACAATATGCGATCAGCATCGCGCCCTTCTTGAGGTGGACGAGGCGGTCGACTCAAGCCCAAAAATGATATCGATTCTTAGGGGCCATGATGTTTTATGCAGATCTGTATAATTAAACTTTAATACTGATTCTCAGTTTTTATCGTATTATCTATGTTAATTACATTTCTAATTAGAATTTCCCCTATTAGAGTTGTGTTAGTTTTCATCATCAGCTTTGGTGTGGTTGCCTCTAGATCGATTTTGGTCGTTCTAGTTCCTTGTTTCAATTGTTGACTTTCTTTGGTTTTTGGAGTTTATTCCTCCATCAGTAGTGTATTTATAAAGGTCAAATGTCTGTAATAAATAATATGCATTGTTTTTCATGTATGTGAACTATTCATAAATTATAATTCGTGAGAGGGAGCAGAAAACTCCTTTGAAACCCTATTTGTCACTCCAATACATATGCACATTTTATAGATCATTTTTCTAAAATCGATAAACCACATATACTCAAATTTTAAGATGTGAAGGCTGATAGCCACTGTGGTTTTAGATGTATTACATCCATGATGAGCTTGGGCGAGGACAAATGGGCACAAATTCATTTGGATTTGCTAGTTGAGTTGAACACCCACAAGGACATGTACGTACATGAGCCTTATTGGAGATGATTATTTAAAAAAAAATGTTAATTTGTTTTGAATTTTTTCAGTGAGCCTGAACCATGTGAACGTTGGTTAGAAATTAAATGCATTAGATATATGGTTGCTCCAAAATACAATATGACAGTGATTATGTTGTCAAAGGAAGGATCATGTATCATCCTGTCAATGTGGAGTATTGTGCCGGAACACCCAAAATTTATATTCGTTGGTTGGATTAATGAAAATTATTTCATCTAAATATATCTAATTGCATTTATTCTGAATTTATTGTATAATAGTGTATCAGTTTTGTCTATTAATTATTGTGTTTTATAGGTTTTTTAGGTTATAAGCCTCTTATGCCACCAGTCGAACCTGTGTGGGAGGATAACCACCTTTCGATTGCTAACAGATGGATGGAAGTCTTCAACAATGCGCAATCAAGGCGGCGACTTCCTTGAGTCTGACGAGGCGGTAGACTCAGGCCCGAACATGTTATCAATTTTTAGAGGCCCATAATATTTTATGCATATGCGTATAATCACCTTTAATATCGATTCTCACTTTTTGTCGCTCCTACGTGGTCTTACCATATTGTTCCAATTACATTTTTTAATTATCTACGTTAATTACTTTTCTAATTATACTTTTTTATCACACCATGACTTAACCCTATTATACTTGTGTTAACATTATATGATAGTTTGCATGATATGTAATGTGGACTTAAGAAATTATAAATATCAACATAATATAACATAGTATGATATATTTAACTAAATGTCGAGGCATCAAAATTAATTCCACAAACTAAGTTTGATCTCATTAAATATCACTATTTTATAATTAACTTATCACAATTAATTATATCTCCTCAAATATTCATGCTTCAAAAGTAATAACCATGTCCCTTCTTATTATAATATTATTATTAGTATAGCTTGTAGGTCAAATGTTTGTAATAAATAATATGTGTTGTTTTTCATGTATGTGCACTATTCATAAATTATAATTTGTGAGAGGGAGCAGAAAACTCATTTGAAAACAATATTATAATTAATTGATCCATTTCCATTTTTCATTTTATTATTACTCGTATATATAGGCTTGGTCTTATATTGTTGGTTTAGACAATTAACAATGATTTGATAAAAGTGTATGAATTGTTTCATGGTGACTGGGGCATAACATATTAAGAATATAGTTTGTTAATTGATGAATTACTATGATATACAATTAATTTCTTATACTATTTTTTATTTGTGTGACCTCAGATCCCAATAGTTTTAGACATGTTTATGAAAAATTTGGTTGATGCACATTGGTGTATTATTAAGAATGAAATGATATGAAAAAGTTTTATTTTCTAAGAACCAGTTTGTTAGTAATCTGTATCACAACTCATATGCTCAAAAATATATTTAGTGATTTAGTTCTGGTTTAGTTCTGGCCTTTTAATTTACAACTTTTTAACAAACTCTATTTTAATTTGTTCTTTGGTATTTTATATTGGGGTCACAGATGCTTAATGCACACTCTTCCACAAGGTCAGTGATACCTAATTCACCCACTTTCTCAATGTTGGTGGAGCAACAATTATCCTCCATGATACTGGTAATTGCATTTTACATAATTTGATGTATATTATTAGAATATAATTTTGTATGAGGACTTATTCATATTTCTAAAATAGGTTGGACAGGAAATGCAGATGCCCAGTACATTTGCATGTTTTATACATCACTTCTCTATTATCTATACAATGCATATAGTCAGCTTTCAAGGTGAAGGTTGATGGCCACTGTGGATTTAGATGTGTGGCAACCATGAGGAGCTTGGACGAGGATAAACGGGGTCAAGTTCGTGTGGATTTGCTTGTTCAGTTGAACACCCACGAGGATCAGTACTCGAGCCTTCTTGGACGTCCTTATGTTGAAGAAACTAAAACTGCTTTGAGTTTTTTCATGGTTCCTGCACCACTTAAACATTGGTTCGACTTTGCAAGCATGGGATATTTGGTTGTCAATGCATACGATATGATGGTGATTATGTTTTAAAACAAGAATTGATGACCTTCCTGCCAATATGCTGTGCTCCACCGAAAATTCCAATATTTTCATGCATTGGTCGTATTAATTAAAATCATTTCATCCGGGTATGTCTGATTGCATTTACTCTTAATTTATCATATAATAATGTATCAACTACTAATTATTATGTTTTATAGGTTATTTTATGCCAAAATCCTCGTATTGCAGCGCTCGAATCTAGATGGGTGGATAGCCACCTCCCGATTGCTAGCGGATGGATGTATGTCTTCAACAGTATGCGATCAGCATCGCGCCCTTCTTGAGGTGGACGAGGCGGTCGACTCAAGCCCAAAAATGATATTGATTCTTAGGGGCCATGATGTTTTATGCAGATCTGTATAATTAAACTTTAATACTGATTCTTAGTTTTTATCGTATTATCTATGTTAATTACATTTCTAATTAGAATTTCCCCTATTAGAGTTGTGTTAGTTTGCATCATCAGCTTTGTTGTGGTTGCCTTTAGATCAATTTTGGTCGTTCTAGTTCCTTGTTTCAATTGTTGACTTTCTTTGTTTTTTGGAGTTTATTCCTCCATCAGTAGTGTATTTATGAAGGTCAAATGTTTGTAATAAATAATATGCATTGTTTTTCATGTATGTGAACTAATCATAAATTATAATTCGTGAGAGGGAGCAGAAAACTCCTTTGAAACCCTATTTGTCACTCCAATACATATGCACATTTTATAGATCATTTTTCTAAAATCGATAAACCACATATACTCAAATTTCAAGATGTGAAGGCTGATAGCCACTGTGGTTTTAGATGTATTACATCCATGATGAGCTTGGGCGAAGACAAATGGGCACAAATTCATTTGGATTTGCTAGTTTAGTTGAACACCCACAAGGACATGTACGTACATGAGCCTTATTGGAGATGATTATTTTAAAAAAAAAATATTAATTTGCTTTGAATTTTTCCAGTGAGCCTGAACCATGTGAACGTTGGTTAGAAATTAAATGCCTGAGATATATGGTTGCTCCAAAATACAATATGACAGTGATTATGTTGTCAAAGGAAGGATCATGTATCATCCTGTCAATGTGGAGTATTGTGCCGGAACATCCAAAATTTATATTCGTTGGTTGGATTAATGAAAATTATTTCATCTAAATATATCTAATTGCATTTATTCTGAATTTATTGTATAATAGTGTATTTATTCGTTGGTTGCATTTATTCTCACTTTTTGTCTCTCCTACATGGTCTTACCATATTGTTCCAATTACATTTTTTAATTATCTACGTTAATTATATTTCTAATTATACTTTTTTATCACACCATGACTTAACCCAATTAGATTTGTGTTGACATTATATGATAGTTTGCATGATATGTAATGTGGACTTAAGAAATTATAAATATCAACATAATATAACATAGTGTGATATATTTAACTAAATGTCGAGGCATCAAAATTAATTCCACAAACTAAGTTTGATCTCATTAAATATCACTATTTTATAATTAACTAATCACAATTAATTATATATCTTTAAATATTCATGCTTAAAAACTAATAGTCAAGCCCTAGTTAATGAAGCTTAAATCTTCTTATTATAATATTATTATCAGTATAGCTTGTAGGTCAAATGTTTGTAATAAATAATATGTATTGTTTTTCATGTATGTGCACTATTAATAAATTATAATTTGTGAGAGGGAGCAGAAAACTCATTTGAAAACCTTGTGGCGCCGATTTATGCCCAAAAATCTTATTTGGAACAAGTATCTACACATTTTCTCAAGATGAGAATCTTCTCATGGCATAAGAGCAGACATTGATGGTAGCAAGTGCCTAGAATCCAACAATCAACCAACACATGTACGACGTATTACAGACTCTCATGATCCAACCGTAGTTCAAAATACGAGCCTCATATCGATATACTCTCGATGACATATCGAGAGATCTCATTGTTTTACAACTCCATCATCGCCGTTCTGGGTGATTGAATGAGTGGGTGAGGAAACTCTGCCGACGGTGCGAGATGGAGACATTGCATCGGATTTTGGGGTATATAACCCTAATGAAACCATGCTTAAAGCTGCGGGGAGGATGTCTACTGCATCTTTGAAATACAGGCTCCTCCATCTCCTCGTGTCATTTTTCGCCGAGCTTGAATCGTCCGAGCCGGGTAATAGAAGGAATAGAGGTAATAGTTTTAGTACTAACTTCAAAACCACGAATAAGATATTTCCTTCCCAGAGGTACGCGTGGGTTGTTGCTTAAGAAGAGACTTTTTAGTTTAAGATGAGGTTCAATTTGATCAGAACATGGAAAAGTTGATAAGACAAGTGATGGAAAAAATTGAATTTGAGGAGAATTATTTGGAATTTTATGACAGGGAGTTGCGGTTGTGTCGTGAGCACGATAAGATGCTATCCTACCTGGCCAAGATGTCTAACAATTGAGAAAATATCATCCCGGCATTCGTACAGAAGCAAATCTCACATGTCAAGTCCCTCTACAATTCACTCCAGAATGAATATATGGAGAACCAATGCCCTTGAATCACTCGTTGTCGAAATTAATACGAGGTAAATTATATATAAGTATTTAATTAAATGCTCCATTTTCATTTCTATTTCCATTTTATTATTACTAGTATATATAGACTTTGCCTTATATTGTTGGTTTAGACAATTAGCAAAGGTTCGACAGAAGTATATGAATTGTTTTATGGTGATTGGGGCATAGCAGATTAGGAATATTGTTTGTTGATTGATGAATTACTATGATATATAATCAAATTCTTATACTATTTTTTATTTGTGTGACCTTGGATCTCAATAGTTTTAGACATGGTTTAGCCTCTGTATGTTTATGAAAAACTTGCTTGATGCACACCGGTGATTGTTAAGGAATGTAATGATATGAAAATGTTTTATTTTTTAAGTTAGGGAGATATTCGTAAATTTCCCAATTTATCCAAGAATACCCATGAAAATAAATATGTGTTTTGATTAACCAGACCTAAGAAAGTTTGTTAGTAATCTGTATCACAACTCATCCCTACTATATTAAAAAGTGGCTTTTGAGAAATATTTTTGGACCATTTTACCCTTCTAATATTTTAAATTGTGCACATTAAGTCCTTCTAATTCTAACGGATTCTCTAAACATAGCAGGGGGTACTTTTAATTTGATGTGAATGAGAAACATTATGACAATTAATTGAAGGAAAGGGGATCGACAAAACGTGTATTCCTTCATTTAAATGATGTGAATGAGAAACATTAAAATATTCTAATTGAAGGAATGGGGACGGACGAGCAATGGGTAGCAGAGGCGCCGCAACGGCTGCAGATTGGTGAGACGGCGCTTGAGGGAGGGGGTTGCGACTGCAAGTCGGTGATATAATCTCTCTTGCAAAAAAAAAAAAAGGGTTTTTGTTTCATGGTTTTCTATACTGATTTTATTATACTTCCTACAGTTTGTGTTGGGTGAAGGGTGAAAGGAGAAATATGGAGAGATTACGGGGGAGAAGCTTTCAAATCAGTTTCTCAGATTCATCTGGTTATAGATGGTATCAATTCCTCCCATGTGACATGTGTTGCGTTACACTGTTAATTATATCTTTATTTAGTATGGGGTTTTAATTATTTTGAATATTCTTGGAATTAAGGACTATGGTGTATTGACTCTTAAATTGTTTTGAATATTCTTGGAATTAAGGACTAGGGTATATTGACTCTTTACGCAAATGATTGTTAATTAGGTCACGAATATCAGGATTTGCTCATGAAACAAGCGAATTGGTAAAGGTGTACATGACATTCCTCCCAATGCAACAATTGAGGTAATTAATCAGAATACATAAAATCCTTCATGGTTATTTGATTTCAATTTTAATGTATGCCCTTTTTTTTTAATGAATCTGAAAATATTTTATGTCGTAATTCTGCAGATGGATGTTGAATTAATATCTATCAAGCAAAGTCCATTCGGGTATGTCATTGCTCTAATTTTTATATCTCAACCATATACGGATCTGTTTAGTTTTTTTTTTATCAAATTAATTCCCTTGGACACGAGAATGGATAATGGATCCTAAGAAAAAGAGTTTCAATTGTTATATTGATTTGGGAGGTGGAATAATGAATTCTTTCATTAATTTTGAAGAGTATGCTTATTATAAGGTGCTGAGAAATAGTATATAAAAGTCATTTAAAATGCAAAACTCATTCTCAGCAGCTCTGCAGCACATCATTACCTTAATCTTGTGCTTTTGTTTCTTGTGAATTTGTTATTTCAGAAAATAAGTTATTTTCAATATTGTTGTAACTACGTGTGTACATGAATCCTTCAATTGTTTTTCTAATTATAGCATGCTACGACAAGTGAAATCATGTAAAAGTGCTGCTTAAGTATTAGTTACTAAATGTAGTTGTTTGTAGTCATATATTAAAATCATATTTTAGTTACCCACTGTCATTGGGAAATATAAAATAATTTTGACTTTACCTTGGGCTATCAATGGGTGTTTCATGTCTTTCTGGAAGACCATGTTGGTTCCTGTCATTTGTCTTCGCTGAGTTGTCTTAAACAAAATATAAAGTTATACTATCATTGTTCATATTTTTTATACCTTCTCTATGAGGTATTAGTGGCTCTTTCTCAATGTCAGAAGACTCAGGACCTTTTTCAATTTGCTAATGATACACCAACACCTATACAAAAATACACAAACATTAACACACAATTAGATCATGGTGATTTCCTTTGTCTCTACACCTTATTTATGATCTGTTTTTCCATAACACTTGATCTTCTTTACTGTGATGTGAATTTTAAAATATTCTTCAAATTTTCGCCTTCCTTTTGGAGTTGTTAGGGGCTTTGATTGGAACTCACTGATGGAACCTGTGAGAGGGAATAAAAAGAAAAGGAAAATGAAGAAGGAAGCTGAAGAAAATTCTTAGATATTTCAATCTACTTTACTTTGATTCAGGCACGGGAAAAACTTTTAAATAGCAAGGAACATGATTTTTAAGATAATGCATATAATTTAAAGATAAATATGCAAATTTAGGAACATTCAATTGATTAATTCAAGGAATAATCATGTTCTGGATGTTCTAAGACATTAACTGTTTTATACTTAGAGATTACAACAACAATGAGAACAGTGACATTATTGGTATCATGTTTGATTTTCTACCAAGCTTTTGACTAAAGAAAATGGGCTATTGTTGATGCTAGAACTGAAAGAATCAAGGGCCATGGTAGGATTATAATTCCAGGAACACTTTGCCATTTTTGCCCCATGACGAGTTTTTCTTATGTACTTTAGCAGAAAATCCAAGAACTGTTGCTTAGTATATTGAATATGGTCATTTGTTTAAATTAGATGAGGTAAGCATATAATCTTAAACTCTGCTCATTTTTTACCTTATAGTTTTTGCAGGTTGATTGACAGAAGTTTTGATCCAGATGATCTTAAAGATGTCATGGGTTTGTTGTGAGGTAATGAAAATAGAACATATCTTTTGATGACTGTATTTGAGAAAATTGTGTAGTTCTTTTTTCTTTTTTTTTCTCATTGTTCTCCTGCCCTTTAATTCATTCAATCTATTTATAAAAGACTTTCAAGAGGGCATAACTTTTTGGAATCCAAGAATTATATATTCTTTGGCTCAGGTGCGCATGTATTCTCCACTATTTACACTTCAGTTGTATTATGGTGGTAATTAATATTTAGGGGACGCAGATGTGGCTTTCAGTTAATTTGTTTGGCTATCTACGACTTTCAATGAAATTACTACTCTTTTTGGTATGTAAAATTTTGCACCATAAATATAAATATATAATGGTGTAAGAGTTGCTACATTGTTATATAATTAGTTTTAATGTAATGTATATTTGCATATGAAGAGAGCCACGATAAATTATTGAAGCGGAAGTAAAGAAGGTGGTACTTGTACAGTAAATTTAGAATAACTTGTAAAGTTGTAATGTTGGGTTAGCATGAATTATTTCTGGTCTCAACCTTCTTTCTAATAGAAGAAAGTTAAATACTCTAACATGAAGTGCAACATAAAACTTTTGTATCTACTCCATGTTGATTTGATCAAAACTTTTGTATCTTGTATGGAAATTTCTCTTGAAAGTGTGTTGATGCAAGAACTGGTACTGGTAAGATCATTAAATATTATTTTTTTTATTTCATAGAAACTACTACCTCCGTCCCAAACTGCTCGATTTTTAAGAAATAATGATAAAGTAAAAAGTGTTGGGGTAGAAAGAGTTGTTTATTAGTATTTTATGTGATAAAGTGATGGGTAGTTGGGGTTAAAAAGAGTTTTTTATTAGCATTTTATGTGATAAAGTGATAAAATGAGTATTTTCATTTAAGAAAAGTGGTAGTCAAGTATGGGATGCCCGAAACGGAAATGTGGTAGTCGCGTTTGGGACGGAGGGAGTATAAAGGACTGAATTCAGGAATCTCTGCAACATGTTATATGTATCCATTTTTTTTTTCGGAATCCTTAATTTAGGTTTTTCTTTATATATAGTAAAAGAAAAGAAAAAAGAACTAACAAGAAAATTGTGATCGAAGAAGTCTTGAAGTTGGATAAAGATCCTAACGTAAAAAAGTCTTCCCATAAACGTAAGCTAGAAAGCTAAACAAGTCTCTTAGATTCACCCAACACAACTTGATCAAGAAAATTTGAATTCACATTAGTTTTTTCTAAGAGTTCTTTTACTTTCTTTCTAATCTAATAGGTGTGTTTTAAAGATATTGATCTGAATGAGAAGAGTTGTTTGATGTTGACATCAAACAATAGTTGCATGATTAATTTTGTTGAATTTGAATTATTATATTTGTTCAATACTTAATACATGATAAATTACGTGCAATGTGCGACGTGGTAAACTCCTAGTATGCTCAAAATATATTTAGTGATTGAGTTCTGGCCTTTTGATTTACAACTATTTAACAAAGTCTATTTTAATTTGTTCTTTGGTATTTTATATTAGAGTCTCGTCACGGATGCTTAATGCACACTCTTCCACAAGGTTAGAGATACCTAATTCACCCACTTTCTCAATGTTGGCGGAGCATCAATTATCCTCCATGATACTGGTAATTACATTTTGCATAACTTGATGTATATTATTTGAATATAATTTTGTACACAGACTTATTCATACTTTTAAAATAGGATGGACATGAAATGCAGATGCCCACGTTTTATACATCACTTTCTGTTATCTATACACCGCATATAGACAGCTTTCAAGATGTGAAGGCTGATGGCATTGTGGATTTAGATGTGTGGCAGCCATGAGGAGCTTGGACGAGGAAAAATTGGGTCAAGTTCGTGTGGATTTTCTTATTGAGTTGAACACCCACGAGGATCAGTACTCGAGCCTTCTTGGACGTCCTTATTGTTGGAATTTAGAGGTACGCAAACACGTAATACATGCGCAGAGAAAATAACATTTTACCAACAACGAACAATTAATTGCATAATTCGATTACATTAAACATAAATAGAATCCTTACAGTAATTCGTACGCAGATTTCTTAACTATAGTATCCACATAATTCCCACTTGCACAGATTCGCCAGCGTTGAATCCCGAGACGAATTTGCTTGGAAAATTATAACTACAGATTTTATGGAGAAATTAAGTTTCTTGTGTGTTTAATGAATCTCTAGGATCTCATATATATATAGGGAAGTCCAGCTTAAATCTTTATTAGGAAGATTATTTCCTAATCTTGCAAATCATATCTCCTAGATATGATTTTTCAAAATATATTATCATACAATAATATTCCATATATTATTTGGGATTCCTATTTAATAAAATTAATAATTAATTCCAAATTAATATATTGTTAATTAGTTCTCCATAAATTAAATATTAAATTCAATTTAATATTTAATCAACCAACTATAATCCGTAAAAGAAAATTACTTGTTGTGTGACCCATAGGCCCTCATATATCGAGCAATTAGTCAAACTAACGGTCTTAATTGAATCCTAGATAATAAATATGACATTCTCAATATATGAGGTACCTTGCGAGAAACGTGCAACTACCTGTAACTGAAACATGGGCTATTGCGATATCTTCCTTTCATTCACGAATACTCGATTAGTCTTGAACATGATGAAGTGTCTATTCAAATAACTTAATCATATTATCACTAATCACTAATTGATCATGTATGTCACACTTAGCCACAAAGTCTAAGTTGACGTGCATCGGCCGATGACTTAGATCCAATTATGATGAGAAGATGAGTATTCTCTCTAAATTCACTTTGAGGATTGAATCATATTCTTGGTTCAACTACCACGCACATGCACTTCGTTATGAACTCAATCCAAGCCATATCTACCCATGGAAGGGTGCAAGTGTCGGTCATGGTCAAAGTTCATCACTCCACACATGTCGTGCGTATTGACCTCAAATCAAAGGAGTATTACATCGCTCCCACTAACTGAGACACCCGTAGCCACATATAGTGGAACTACATCAAACAGTTTCTCGAATAGGTATATCAATACCCTCTAAGGTATATGTGCATCCATCATGAGATACCTAGTATCTCGTAGTAAGTGAGATCTTACTACACTCTCTAAGATTATGATGCAGATCGCACACCAATCTCAATTGCATCATCAATATCTCATTCTTGATGATCTTTGATCGGGGCCATTTGAGAATCATACTTACCATCTGAGTTCTCACAACCTCAATGACAGCAATGACTCATGGGAACATAGATAAGAACAAATGCAAACAATCAAACATAATCAAACAAGTGTAATGTCATACATTTAATATTAAATAAATAATAATATTAAACCAATACTGAATATTATCTTAGCATTATGTCCTTACAAAGGATTATCTCTAGGACACTAACACTATCAATCTCTCACTTGAACTAGAGCCAATCACCTACATGTCTAACCCCTACACCATTGAAATGTCTAGAGTGTACATGAACACTTAAAGCCTTGGTGATGGGATCAACCAAATTATCTTCTGTGGGAACATGTTCTAATTCTATCTCTCCTCTAGCAATTATCTCTCGTATCAAGTGTTAATGCCTTGGCACATGCTTGTTTATGTTATTGGATCTCAGTTCCTTAGCTTGTGCAACCGCACCAGTGTTGTCATAAAACAACTTTATTGGACAACTGACACTCGGAACTACCCCTAGTTCTTTAAAGAACTATAAAATCCAGACAGCTTCCTTGAGGCTTCTGATACTGTAATGTACTCAGCTTCGGTTGTTGAATCTGTGGTCGACTCTAGCTTGAAACTATTCCAACTGACCGCCCCATTGTTGAGAGTGAAGACATAACCTAACTGTGATTTGTAATCATCACAGTCGGATTGGAAACTTGCGTTAGCATAACCAGTTACTACTAGTTCTGACTGTTCACCGTAGGCAAGGAAACATTCTTTAGTTCGTCTAAGATACTTAAGAATGGTCTTGACAGTAATCCAGTGAGACTCATCTAGGTTCTGTTGGTATCTACCAGTGATGCTGACAGTGTAGGCCACATCGGGCCTAGTGCAAGTCATGGTGTACATGATTGACCCAATTGCAGATGCATATGGGAAATCTTTCATGTGCTTGATATAAGCTTCACTAGAAGGACATTCCTTCTTGTTAGGAATTAAACTGCAATTATGGAGAAATTGAGAGAACAAGAAATTAAAGAAAACAAATTTGGTTACCCAGTTCGTCAGGAATGACTACGTCTGGGGGCACTACCAAACCAGGAGATATACTAAATTTTCGAGTGATTCACAAATACAACAACTAAATAGGTATTTAAAGATGAAACTGGGCCAAAACCCTAGATTTGGCCCATCCTGGCCGAAACCCCGGACCGCACGACCTCGCTCCTTGGTCGAGTGGAAGTGCTCGACCTCAACTGGTCGAGCGCCTTGTCCTCCCGGAATTGGACGCGCTCGACCTCAACTGGTCGAGATCCTCTTGCTCCCTGGAATTGGACACGCTCGACCTCGCTCCTTGGTTGAGCGAAAGTGCTCGACCTCAACTGGTCGAGCGCCTTTTGTTCCCTGGACTCCTTCCCCAACTCAGGCTCCATAACCCAACAATCTCCCACCTGGAGACTGACTCCAAATGTAACTTGTCTTCTCCATTTTATGGTATCTCTCACTGGTAGTAGTGTCAGGCCTTCATCTCAGTTTCCAAGGCCAGTTGAAGCCATGCATAACTTCAACTTCTCTAAGGTCACAACCTTAGTCAACATATCAGCAGGATTCTCACTTCCTCAGATCTTCATTAGCTGTAAGATCTTGTTCTCAATAAGGTAACGAATGTAATGATACCTTAACTCAATGTGCTTCTTCCTTAAGTGAAAAGCTGGATTATTTGCTAAGTGAATGGCACTCTGACTGTCATTATACATAATACTATCCTTCTGCTCCTTCCCCAATTCACGCAAAAGATTCTGCAACCATACCATCTCCTTACTAGCCTCAGTAACTGCAACATACTCTGCCTCTGCAGTGGACTGTGCTACAATCTTCTGCAACTTAGAAGCCCAAGAAATTGATGTACCACCAAGAGTAAATACATACCCGGTTGTACTCCTCCTTTTGTCAAGATCACTGGATGCCAAGTCTGCATCAACATACCCTGCCAATTCAACACTTTTGCCCTCAAAGCACAATCCTTGTTCTGTAGTACCTCTCAAGTACTTAAGGATCCACTTTACTGCCTCCCAATGTTGCTTACCCGGATTACCCATAAACCGGCTAACAACTCTCACTGCATGTGCAATATCTGGTCTTGTACACACCATAGCATACATCAAACTGTCAATTGTTGAAGCATATGGAGTGTTTTGCATGTAGGTTCGCTCCTCTTCGCTACTAGGTGAGTCCTTGTTGGATAGCTTAAACTGACTTCCCAACGGGACACGAACTGGCTTTGCATCTTCCATACTAAATCTCTTCAAGACCTTCTTTATGTATTCAGCCTGTGAAAGATACAACTTTCCTTCCACCTTATCACAATCGATTCACATACCTAAGATTTGCTTGGCCTCTCCAAGGTCCTTCATAGCAAACCTATCAGACAACTGCTTCTTCAACTTACTCACTTCTCGAGCACTAGAGCCTACTATCAACATGTCATCAACATATAATAGCAAAATGATATAGCCATTATCATACCTCTTGAAATAGCAGCAATGGTCAGCCTCACACCTATTGAACTCAATCTCGTGCATGAACCCATCAAACTTCTTATACCACTGTAATGGAGCTTGTTTCAAGCCATACAAGCTCTTCCTCAATTTGCAAACAAGCACATTGTTCCCCTTTGACAAGTATCCCTCTGGTTGCTTCATGTAGATGTCCTCATCTAAGTCACCATGAAGAAAGGCTTTTTTTACATCCATCTGCTCTAACATCAAGTTCTCTGCAGCCACCAAACTCAAAACTAACTGAATGGTAGTTAGTTTCACAATAGGAGTAAAAACATCGATATAATCAATACCATGTTTCTGCTGAAACCCTTTCACAACCAGTCTTGCCTTGTAACACTTGCTTCCATCTGCCTCCTCTTTAATTCTGTAAACCCACTTGTTATGCAGTGCCTTCTTGCCCTTAGGGAGCTCAGCAAGCTCCCAAGTTCCGTTGGTCATCAACTAATTCATCTCATCATCCATTGCAAGTTTCCACTTGCTCACCTGCTCACTACGTGTAGCCTCTGCATAACATTCAGGCTCACCACCATCTGTCAACAATAAATAATGAAGAGAAGGTGAATACCTATCAGGAGATCTATGTTCTCTCGTGGATCTCCTCAGCGGAATTATTGGTGGTGGTGAACGTGGTTCTTCCTCAACAATCACCTGATCATCTTGAACCTCCTTGCTCCCACCTGAATTCGAAATGTCTAACTAAACAACCTAGGTCTCAGAACCAACTACTTTGGATGTACCCGACCTGTCTTTGTACAAAATCTGTTCATTAAATACGACATCTCGACTAGGAATTATCTTTCGATTCTCCTCATCCAAAAATCGATAACCGAATTCATCACCGCCATATCCAATAAACGTACACTTAACAGATTTAGCATCCAATTTACTTCTACTAGTAGCATCAATATGAATATATGAAACACACCCAAATACTCGAAGAAAAGACAGATTTACCTCCTTACCAGACCATGCCTCCTCTGGTATGCCATTTTCCAAGGGAGTTGAGGGTCCTCTGTTTATCAAGTAAGCTGCAGTGTTAACTGCTTCTGCCCAAAACATCTTCGGCAGCCCACACTCAATCTCATACTTCTAGCACGTTCACATAAGGTTCTGTTCATACGTTCTATCACACCATTCTGCTGGGGGGTTCCTATCACAGTTTTCTCCATTCGAATTCCATTCGCATCACAGAATTCTTTGAACTCATGGAGCTCGTACTCTCCACCATTATCAGATCTCAAACACTTCACTTTGAGACTCATCTCAGTTTCTACAAGGGCCTTCCACTTCCTGAAAGCATTAAATGCATCAGACTTATTTTTCAGAAAATAAACCCATACATTCCTCGTAGAGTCGTCAATGAAAGTCATGTAATATGATGCTCCACCAAGAGATGTTACTGGTGCTAGACCCCACAAGTCGTTGTGGACCAACTCTAGCTTCTGCTGCTTCAAGGTTCTACCTCCCTTCGAAAAACTCACCATTTTCTATTTTTTGAATACACAGTCCTCACGTAACCCGGTGTCAACTGTCTTCAGGTCTGGTAGTTTACCCTTCGAACACATAACTTTCATCCCTTTCTCACTCATGTGGCCATGACTTCCCCTTTTCACCTGCAAGAGCAATGCTGCCCTGGGTGTTGCCTGTCATGTACAACGTTCCCTCCTTATTTCCTCAAGCCACTACCATTACACCCTTGGATATCTTCCACATATTGCAACCAAAGATCACATTGTAACCCTCATCATCAAGCTGCCCCACTGAAAGTAAATTCCTCTTCAATCCATGAATATGTCTCACATCTCTCAACTGCAAGACAGTTCCATTCGGTGTCTTGATCCGAACATCCCCCTTCCCTATGATTTCCAGAGGCTCATCATTAGCAAGATAAACCTTTCCAAAATTCCCAGAAGTGTAGCCTTCCATTACGTCAGCCCTGCTGTACAAATGAAACGATGCTCCATAATCTAACACCCAAGATTCTAGTGGATTGCTTATGCTCAAAATTAATGCATCTGAGACCTCATCAGTGGCAGCGTGTGCTGAGTTGTCATCCTTCTTTAGTGCATTCGTTGGTGCCTTGCACTGGTTTTTGTAATGACCAAGTTCATGACAGTTGTAGCACTCAACTTGACTCTTGTCCTTCTTGGGCTTATCTTTGCCCCTCGACTTTGATCTACCCCGATTAGATTTCCCTTTGGATTCTGATCTGCCTCTGTTTCCTGCACTCAAGGCTGATCCCGTAGCCACACCCAATTCTTTCCTGCGAATTTCTTCGCTCATGATCAAATCTCTAACCTCATCAAATTTAAGTTTCACTTTACCTGTTGAAGCACTAACAGCTGTTACCGTCCCACTCCAACTTTCTGGTAAAGAAGACAACAAAATTAAGGCTTGAACCTCATCATCAAAATCAATCACAGCCGAGCTCAATTGGGCTATGGTCATATTGAACTCGTTGAGATGATTGGCTACCACAGTATCCTCTGCCATTCTTAGGTTGAATAGCCTTCGCATCAGATGAACCTTCTTCGCTGCGGACGACTTTTCATACATCTCAGTCAGAATCTCCAACATCTCCTTCGTGGTTTTTGCTTTTATTGTGTGTAGGGCGATGTTCCTGGATAACGATAGATGAACCACACTCATCACCTTCCTGTCCAGCAACTTCCACTCATCGTCCTTCATATCTTATGGTTTTGAACCCAAAGGTTGATACAGATCTTTACCGTATAGGTAATCCTCGATCTGCAATTTCCAGAATCCGAAATTCGTTCCATCAAATTTCTCAACAGGCGATTTCCCTTCACCATCATAATTGCTCCCACCAGATCCTCTGAACCCGATGCTCTGATACCAGTTGTTAGGAATTAAATTGCAATTATGGAGAAATTAAGAGAACAAGAAATTAAAGAACACAAATTTGGTTACCCAGTTTGTCAGGAATGACTACGTCTGGGGGCACTACCAAGCCAGAAGATATACTAAATTTTTGAGTGATTCACAAATACAACAACTCAATAGGTATTTAAAGATGAAACTGGGCCAAAACCCTAGATTTGGCCCATCCTGGCCGAAACCCCAGACCGTACGACCTCGCTCCTTGGTTGAGCGGAAGTGCTCAACCTCAACTGGTCGAGCACCTTGTCCTCCCTAGAATTAGACGTGCTCGACCTCACTCCTTGAGCGAAAGTGCTCGACCTCAACTGGTCGAGCGCCTCTTGCTCCCTAGAATTGGACGCGCTCGACCTCGCTCATTGGTCGAGCGAAAGTGCTCGACCTCAACTGGATCGAGCACCTCTTGTTCCCTGGACTCCTTCCCAAACTGGGGCTCCATAACCCAACACTTCTTTGACAACTTTATCCTATGATTTGTTGGTAGAGATTCTCTCTTAGAGTTCTCCATCGCAAAACGCTTCAACACCTCGTCTACATAGGTGGACTATGACAGCCTCAACATTCTCTTGGATCTCTCCCATGTGGAACTTGATCCCTAGGATGTAGCAGGTTTCATCAAGATCCTTCATCATGAAGGACTTTGATAACCAATCTTTCACCTACTGCATAAGTGGGAAATTGTTTCCTATAGTCAATATGTCATCGACATATACAAATATGAATACAATATTCTTCGACTGTGTTTACGATAAACGAATGGATCTTTTGAATTTCTGATGAATTTAAAAGATTTGACAGCTTCATCAAAACGGAATAAATATTCCAACTCCTAGAAGCTTGCTTCATTCCATAAATGGATCGTTTAAGCTTGCACACTAGATTAGATTTTGGCTTTGATACAAAACCTTCCAATTAAGTCATAAACACTTCCTTATCAATGTTGCCATTGAGGAAAGCTATTTTGACATCCATCTGCCAAATTTCATAATTATGGTGTGCTGCTACTGCAAGTAAAATTCTAATGGACTTGATCTTACAACTGGTGAGAAAGTCTCATTCATAGTCAATGCCTTCGCGTTGACTATAACCTTTTGCCACAAACCTAGCCTTGTAGGTTTGTACCTTGCCATTTGCATCAGTCTTACGTTTGTAGACCCATTTGCAACCTATGGGTTTGACCCTTTTGTTAATTCAACCAAGTCTCAGACTTGATTGGTGTACATTGAGTCCATCTCTGATTTCATGGCTTCATGCCACTTCTCTGAGTCAACATCTAATGTTGCCTCAGTGTAAGTTCTGGGATCGTATTTATATGGGATCTCCACGTCATCATGTTCCTCGATGAGGAAACCATAATATCTAGTGGGTGGATTACGAATCCTAGTCGACTTACGGAGCTGTGGTTGTACAGGCTGTACATTCTCATCGTGAAAATTTTTTGGTGTATCGATTTCATCAATGTCCTGAGAGTTCTTAAGAGCTACACTTGCAGATGCCTCTTAGACGGGAGTTTGAACTATGTTGTTCTCATTCATCCCACTTGGAGTTTGTTGCGAAGGCAATGCAACTCCAATTACGCTCCCACTGGCTGAAAGAGGATCACTATGTGATAAACTTCCACCATGAGAGCTGTTGAATGCTCCCACTGATTCCTTGTCATGTTTCTTTGACAAGTTATCAGTCTCTTGGTTATCCTGTGGTTCTTGAATTTCTTCAAGTTCTATCATCTTACGACCTTGTTCCTTAAAGACGTAGTCTTCTTCGAGGAACCTGGCCTGCCTAGAAACAATCATTGTTTGTTTCAGGTAGATAGAAGTAATATCCTCTAGTTTTCTTAGGATATTCCACAAAGTAACCCTTTTCACCTTTTGATTCCAACTTATTAGTGAGCATTTTCTTCACAAGTGCGGGGCACCCCACATCTTTATGTGTGAGAAAGTTGGCTTCTTTCCATGCCATAATTTGTATGGTGTATGCTCAACCGATTTGGACGAAATCATATTCAGAATGTAGATTGAAGTTTGAAATGTGTATCCCCACAAGAATGTTGGAAGAGAGGAAAAGCTCATCATGGACCTTACCATGTTTAACAGGGTTCGGTTTCTCCTTTCGAAACTCCATTCATTTGGGGTGTTCCAGGAGGAGTCCATTGTGATTGGATTCCATCAAACTTCAGATAATAAGTGAACTCATAGCTAAGGTATTCTCCTCCTCGATCTGATCGAAGAGTCTTAATACTCTTACCAAGATGCTTCTCTACTTCATCTTTGTACTCTTTGAATTTCTCGAAAGATTCAGATTTGTGCTTCATAAGATACACGTACTCGTGCCTTGAGAAATCATCAGTAAAAGTGATGAAGTAGCCGAAGTGACCCCTAGCTAGAGTGGGCAATGGTCCATAGACATCACTGTGGATCAACTCTAGAACTTCTTTGGCACGAACCCATTTCGTAGAAAAGGGTTTGTTGGTCATTTTACCCTTGAGACAAGATTCACAATTTCCATAAGACTCAAAGTCGAATGGGGTTAAGTAGTCTAACTTTCTTAACCTTGCAAATCTATTCTCATTTGCATGATCAAGCCTACAATGCCACAAGTAAGTCGGGCTTTCATAATTACTAAGTTTGAGTCTTTTATTTTGTATATTAAGAACATTATATCCACAATGCAATAAGTATAAACCATCCGATAAAGGAGCATTTCCATACACATCACCATTAAGAGAAAAATAACAGTTATTATTTGCAAAATGGAAGGAAAACCCTTCAATGTCTAACATGGGAATAGAAATAATGTTGCGAGTAATAGATGAAATAAAATACCAATTATTCCATTCAAGTCTTAAACCAGAGAGTAAATCTAAACATAAATGCCAACACGTTCAGCAGCAACTCTTGCTCCATTCCCAACGTGTAAGGCGACTTCACCCGACCTAACTGCCCTGCTATCATTGAGTGTTAGTGTTAGTGTCCTAGAGACAATCTATTGTAAGGACAAAATACTCGATGATAATCAGTTTGATTTAATATTATAGTTCATTTAATATTAATGTATGGCAATACACTTATTTGAATATTATGTTTGATTGTTTGCATTTATTCGTACAAGTGTTTCCATGAGTCATTGCTGTCATTGAGGTTGTGAGAACTCAGATGACTTAAGCATGATTCTCAAACAACCCCGATCAAGGATCATCGAGAATGGGATATCGATGATGCAATGGAGATCGGTGTGCGATATGCATCATACTCTTAGAGAGTGTAGTAAGATCTCACTTACTACGAGATACTGAGTATCTCATGATGGATGCACAAATACCTTAGAGGGTATTGGTATACCCATCCGAGCAACCGTTTGATATAGTTCCACTATATGTGTCTACGGGTGTCTCGGTTAGTGGGAGCGATGCGATACTCCTTTGACTTGAGGTAAATACGCACGACATGTGTGGAGTGATGAACTTTGACCATGACCGACGCTTACACCCTTCCATGGGTAGATATGGCTTGGATTGGGTTCATCACGAAATGCATGTGCGTGGTAGTTGAGCCAAGAAAATGATTCATTCCTCAAAGTGGATTTAGAGAGAATACTCATCTTCTCGTCATAATTGGATCAAAGTCATTGGCCAATGCACGTCTCCTTGGACTTTGTGACCAAGGAAGACACGAATGATCAATTAGTGATTTGAGATAAATCGATTAAGCTATTTGAATAGACACTTCATCATGTTCAAGGTTAATCGAGTATTCGTGAATGAAAGAAGGAAATCGCAATAGCCCATGTTACAGTTACAGGTAGTTGCACGTTTCTCACAACGTACCTCATATATTGAGATTGTCTGATTTATTGTCTAGGGTTCAATTAAGCCGTTAGTTTGACTAATCGCTCGATATATGAGGGCCTATGGGTCACACAACAAGTAACTCCCGTGTACGGATTAGAGTTGGTTGATTAAGTATTAAATTAGATTTAATATTTAATTTATGGAGAATTAATAATATATTAATTTGGAATTAATTATTATTATTATTATTTAATTAAATTAGATTTAATTGAATAAGAATTCCAAAATAATATTATGGAATATTATTGTAGGAAAATATATGTAGGGAAAAACATATCTTTGAGATATGGTTTTCAAGATTAGGAATTATCTTCCTAATAAAGATTTGCTTAAGATATATACTAAAATCTCCATATATATATGAGGTCCCAGGATTCATTATTTACTACAACAAGAAAACCTAGTTTCTCCATAAAATATAGGATATGAGGTTTCCTAGCAAATTCCGTCTCAGATTCAACACTGGCAAATCTGTGCAATTTTGTCCACAGGGATTACGTGGATACCATAGTTGAGAAATCTACTTTTGATCTGCTGTAAGGTTTCTCTTTATGTTTATTTGTACTCAATTATGCAATTGTATATTCGTTGTTGGTGAACTATTTATTTCTGCTGCGCATGTATTATGTGTTTACGTGCCTCAATATTCCAACAATGGTATCAGAGCATCAAACTCTTCGTGTTTAATTGCATAATTAAAAGGGTTTATTTGAAAAAATTAAAATATATTTTTTTATTCTTAAGTGGGGCACGGTATAAACCGCACCCCTTGTTTTTCCTTATTCACGGTTTTTTGGTCGTCTCCCTCATTTAAGTACGAAAACCCCAAATCAATTTAGGGTTTCCTCTGGGAGGAAATCACCGCCACCGATTGGACCTTTTCGGCGCAATGTCATGCCACATTGCTCGAGGCCGACGCTAAGCATCGTAGCCTCGCGATGTGTGTGACTCGCAGGTCGATCGGGCCGATGCTTCTCGCCGTGGTCTTCACCGTATTACCTCCGTTCTGTCTCTTTTCACGGCGGTACGCCCTTGACTTGAGTCGAGGTGGCGCGCCACCAGAATCGAGACGAATCGAAGGCGGCACGCCGCCTATTCAGTCATCTTCGTCTTCCTCGCGACTCTGGTTTTTTTAGACTGGTTTCGCCTCTCTGGTCCGCGGCGCCGCGCGTGACTCATGGTCTTCGATGCACGACGCCAAGCGCGGCGACGAGTCGCCCGCGTGCTAAGGTGGCGGAGGTGACTCGCGTCTTCCTCTGGTTACGGCTTTGCGACATCGTCGCTTCGCCTTTATTTCTGGTTTTTCGTTCAACGAACACTGGATGACCTTTTCTGGGTTCTCGTTGCTTGTTTCACATGATGCTTGAGCTCAATTGTGTGATTTTGGTATCAATTGCTTCTGGAATTTGACGATTCTGGGAATCGTCGATTCCAGCCTTGCATGTTACTGATTTCGTTCGTTTTGGGTTACATCCTTGAGTTCAATTGGATTAAGTGATGAAATTCTGACAAAATTGACTAATTGAATCGGTTAATTGGATTATCCTTGATGAAATTGCAATTGAGATTGTTGGTATCGGTTGTCCCGATTGATGGATAGTTTTGGGCAGTAATGAGGGAGGGGCCGTGTTGAAATTAGATTTCCAACGGACCCCTCAGTGCAAAGTTATGATAATTTCACTTGAGCCCTTACGAATTAAATAAAACAAAATGGTTTTTTATAAATTAATTGGATTAATTTAAAACTTGAAATAAAATTAGATTTTATTTAAAAGATTAATTGGATTAATTAATTATTTTAATAATTGTAAATTGAAATTTGAAATTGAATTTTGATATTTAATTTAAGAGGATTATTAAAATCCTACTGTTAACTTATTTATTATTTAAATTCGTTAAAGCTTTTACGTCTGCATTATAACTGTTTGGGTAGGCGGCACCCAATAATTGACAGACCGTATTAATTGTTTGGGTAGACGGATCTCATATAAGTGTTAGTCTGTATTAAGTTATGTTTGGGTAGGCGGCGCCCAATAATTGCTCAAATGTGATGTAGATTAACATGTTGGATCTTGATTAAGCAATTAATGCCCCGACTTTAAAACGTTCCTCGCCAAAATATGGTTTTTCATTAAATTGAAACGATGTCTTCCATCAAAATTAAAAGTAAACCAGGGATTTCGTTCCAATGGGTATTTAAGACCAAAGTCTTTTGCTCGGATCTACATTCAAGGGGACTTTTATAGAGACACATAGTGTCGCCGCTTGATGATTGTAAATCAACTTAACTTTGTTTATTCAGCCAAAGCAGGGAAACGAAAGTTAAGGGACCATGATAGTAGGAATGTGGATCCTAGTCCATTACAATTTATATCTGATATAAATTCGTATTCTTCCGATGAGGTCGTTGAGTATATGAAAATAATGGAGACAAAATAAACACAAAAGAAAGGCCATGTTTATTTTGATTACTGAATATTGATCATATGAATTATGTGTTTTAATTCCCGTTTTATTTTATTTCTCTTGGTTAGTTGAAATGTATAACTATTATTGATATGTGTCTTGGAAACAAAAAAATTGGCTAGGCCAAAATTTCTGGACTGGCACTGTAACATGTGTTTGGTGCTAAGGCAAGAAAAGATTGAGTACGTGTTGGACACGCCTATCCCGGTTACCCTTAAAGCTGGTACTCTGAGGCAGCCACGTTTGACATAGCACCTCAGAAGAAGCATCAAGAGGATGCTTCCCAGGCTCAGTGTGTGATGTTGCTCGGCATGACTCCCGATATACATAGGCAACATGAGGAAATGGGTCCCTTCTCAATGCTCAAGCATTTGAAGGATCTCTTTGATTCTGAATCTTGTTCTGAGATTTATGAAGTGATGAGAGATCTGTTCAGATGTCGGTTAACTAAATAAGGGAAGATTTCACCTCATATGCTAATGTTGATAGGCCTAATTGGGAAACTTGGTAATTTAGGCATTGAGCTAAAATACCAACGTTTTCATTTAAGCTATCCTCATGTCGCTTCCGTATTTATATTTTAGCTTCATTTTGAACTATAATATGAATAAGACGAATGCGACCATGCCTAAACATCACAACATGCTAAAGAGTTTTGAGTTCACTATCACTAAGATGGTGTTCAAAAGAAGGAGCGGTTAAACAAGGATGTGTGTCTCTTTGTAAGTAGTAGAAGAACCTTAGGAAGAAGAAGGATCAGAAGGTTTTTGGTTCTTTGAAAAAGAAGACACTAGGTGTTTCTAGCAATAGAACATGTATGTTTGTTGTTAAGATAAACATGTCCACTAATAGCGCTTACTGCTTGGTTTTGAATACCGAATGTGGCTCTCACATTTGAACTAATCTGAAAGGGTTCATGTTTCATAGGACAGTTAGGGCGGTGAAGTCGTCTTACACGTGGGAACGGAGCAATAGTTTCTCCTGAACGTGTGAGGACTTATGTGTTAGACTTACCCTTTGATTTTATATTAGAACTTAATGATTTGTCATTTAGTTCTTTCTATTACTCGCAACATGTATGATAGGCCCGGTGAAAAACCCATGAAATACGGAATAATCATGAAATGCATATAAAAACATGGGTGAAGGAATGGTGATTCCAGATTTTTGCGTTTTAAGCTCATGTGTTGTGTTTTGCTTATAATCGAATGCATATGACAAGATAAGAACGTAAAGCAATAAAGAACACAACAAAGTATGGTGGTTCGGAGACTCAAGATCCTACATCCACTCTTCCTGTTCCTAGGGAAATTCCTTCAAACTGGACTTATCACCCTCTCGGGTTCGCCTCTAGATATTTAACGAGCTCTCACTCCAACTGGACTTAAATATACTCTCGAGCTCGCCACTGGACTTATCACCCTCTCGGGTTCGCCTCTAGATATTTAACGAGTTCACACTCCAACGGGACTTATCACCCTCTCTCGGGATTGCCTACCAACTACCTCACTTCACCACTAGTTATCTCTTACGAGAATGGGGTTTGGGTTTTGTGTTGTCTCCAACTATGGTGAGATTTTCCCTTACATTTGTTTAGCCTCAATGCTAAGGTTGGGAAAATCTCTCTAAGCTTAGGATACATCGTGGGTTGCTTAGATTGGGTTCTAGAACACTCTTTAAATATATTTATATATCTACAGACTTGTGTTCTATGGTGGGAATGCTTGAGTATATGTCCTCTTGGCTCTGTAGCATCGTTTGCTACATTCTCCACATTCTTCCACACTTGATAATGAAGGAAGAACTTGTATTTATAGTGTGAATTTGAATGTTACCGTTGGAGAGAATCACATTCAAATCCATACTATTCTTGTATGTTCTGCAGCTTATTCAGGCTGGTTGTCTTCCTCTCATTGGTCCACATCGGTTTGAATTCTACTTGGCTATATTCCTCGGTTTCTTTGCCTCGGAACATTCGGGTTTATCTTGGAGTATTCGATAATTCTTGAGTCTTGATAATCTTTGTGTCTTCGAGTTCTCTGAGTCTCAGTGTCTTCAGAGACATACTGAGTCTTCAGGTTTCTCTGAGCCTTCAGGTTTCTCTGAGTCTCAGGTTACTCAGGGTTCTTGATTCAGCAGACTTCTCTTGGCCGGACCTTATGCGATTAAGCATCTTGATACTCGGTGGTTGAGTTCGATTCTTGACTTTCGAGACATCGACCCCCTCGGTCTCTTTTACTTCTTGACCCTCGGGTCGCTTGACCTCTTGAGTCTCGATTCACTTTTCTTCTTGAGCCTCGGATCATTTTTTACTTATCGATTTCTTCTTTGCACGATCGATCATTTCGGTGATCAAATCAACACATCTTTAGATCAACATATCAGGATATCATCAGGTCATCATATCAGGTTAGCATATCAGGTTATCATATCTGATCTCGATCACGTCTGATCTCGATCAGTCTCATCTGCTCATCTTCATATCTGATCTCGATCACGTCTGATCTTGATCAGTCTCATCTGTTCCTCTTCTGATTTGCAACCTTCTCTTCTGATTTATTGTTTTTAGCTTTTCTTCTCATTCTGATTTGCACAGCTCATCAGTTAACTCCGAACTCATCTAACTCATCTGATCTCGATCGGTCTAAATGCAGAACCTCGCCTCGATCTCGATCATCTACTTTTGATTTCGTGAGTTCCCCCTCAACTTGTTCTTTCGTTCCCCCTCAACTTGTTATCTGTAAATTAGCTTCAATAACACAAGTTGATAATGTTTTGGCATAATTCATCAAAACTAAAATATCCCAACAATGTATTTGTTGCATTATGGATATGATGTTCTTAATATACAAAATAAAAGACTCAAACTTAGTAATCATGAAACCCGACTTACTTATGGCATTGTAGAACTTGATCATGTAAACGAGAAAAGAATTGCAAGGTTAAGAAAGTTAGACTACTTAACCCCATTCGACTGTGAGTCTTATGGAGATTGTGAATCTTATCTCATGGGCAAGATGATCAATAGATCTTTTCTGTGAAAGGGGTGCATGCCAAAGAAGTTATAGAGTTGATCCACAATGACGTATGTGGACCATTGCCCACTCTAGCTAGGGGTCACTTCGGCTACTTCATCACTTTTACTGATGATTTTTCTAGATACGGATACGTGTATCTTATGAAACACAAATCCGAATCTTTTGAGAAATTCAAAGAGTTTAAGGCTGAAATAGAAAAGAAACTTGGTAAGAGTATCAAGACTCTTCGATCGGATCGAGGAAGTGAATACCTTAGACATGAATTCACTGATTACTTGAAGTTACATGGTATTCAGTCACAATGGACTACTCCCGGAACACCTCAGATAAACGGTGTGTCTGAGAAAAGAAACCAAACCCTGTTAGACATGGTGAGGTCCATGATGAGCTTTTCCTGTCTTCCAACTTTCTTATGGGATACGCGTTACAAACCTCAATTTACATTCTGAATGAGATTCCATCTAAATCGGTTAAGCATACACCATATGAACCATGGTGTGGCAAGAGGCCAACTTTTACACATATTAAACATGGGGTTGCCCCGTGATTGTGAAAAGGATGCTTATCGACAAGTTGGAATCCAAAGGTGAAAAAGGTTACTTTGTGGGATATCCTAAGGAAACTAAGGGATATTACTTCTATCTACCTAAGAAATAATCAGTGATTGTTTCTAGGCAGACCAAGTTGCTCGAATAAGACTATGTCTTTAAGGAACAAGGTCGTAAACTGATAGAACTTGAAGAAATTCAAGAAACCACAAATTAACAAAGAGACTGATATCTTGTCAAAGCAACATGACAAGGAATCAGTGGGAGCATTCAACGACTTTCACGGTGGGAGTCTTTCACTAGGTGATCGTCTTTCAGCCAGTGGGAGCGTAATTGGAGTAGGCTTGTCAGTGCAAGAACCTTCAAGTGGGCTGAATGAGAACAACATAGTTCCAACTCCCGCCCAAGAGGCATCTTAAAGTGTAGCTCTTGAGGACTCTCCGGACATTGATGAAATCGATGCACCACAAAATTTTCACAATCAGAATGTACAGCCTGCACAACCACAGCTCCGTAAGTCAAATAGGAATCGTAATCCGCCCATTAGATACGGTTACCTCTTGGATGAACTCATTAATGTGGACATACCAGATAAGAACGATCCTAATACTTATTCTGAAACAATATCAGATATTGATTCAGGGAAGTGGCATGAAGCCATGAAATTTCGAGATAGACTCGATGTACACCAATCAAATCTAGTTGCAAAGATCAAGTCCATTCAAATTTTACTTGCGATAGCAGTACACTGTGATTATGAGATTTGACAAATGGACGTCAAAACAGCTTTCCTCAATGGAGACATTGATAAGGAGGTGTTTATGAGTCAACTGGAAGGTTTCGCATCTAAGTCAAATTCTAATCTAGTATGCAAGCTAAAGATATCCATTTATGGATTGAAGCAAGCTTCTAGGAGTTGGAATATCCGATTTGATGAAGCTATCAAGTCTTTTGACTTCATCAGAAATTCGAAAGATCTTTGTGTTTATTGTAAACACAACGGGAAGAATATTATTTTCATAATCGTGTATGTCAATGACACATTGATTTTGAGAAACAATATCCCGTTAATGCAGTCCGTTGAAGATTAGTTATCGAAGACCTTCATGGTGAAGGATCTTTGTGAAGCCTGCTACATCTTAGGGATCAAGATCCAAAGGGATAGATCCAAGAGGATGTTGAGGCTATCACGGTCCACCTATGTAGACAAGGTGTTGAAGTGTTTTGTGATAGAGAACTCTAAGAGAGGGTCTCTACCGGCAAATCATGGGATAAAGTTGTCAAAGAAGGATTGTCCTTCTGTTGAAGTTGATATCAAGCACATGAAACATGTCCCATATGCATATGCAATTGGGTCAATCATGTACGCCATGACTTGCACTAGGCCAAACGTGGCCTACGCTATCAACATCACTGGTAGATACCAACAGAATCCGGGTGAGTCTCCTTTGATTCTTTGTCAAAGACCATTCTGAAGTATCTTAGACGAACTAAAGAATGTTTCCTTGTCTATAGTGGACAGTCAGAACCACTAATGACTGGTTATGCTGATGCAAGTTTCCAATCCGACTATGATGATTACAAATCACAGTAAGGTTACGCTTCACTCTCAATAATGAGGCGGTCAGTTGGAATAGTTCCAAGCAAAAGGACCGCATATTCAACAACCGAAGTTGAGTACATTGCTGTATCAGAAGCCTCAAGGAGACTGTCTGGATTTTATAGTTCTTAAGAGAACTAGGGGTAGTTCCGAGTGTCAGTTGTCTAATAAAGTTTTATTGAGACAACGCTGGTGCGACTGCGCAGGCAAAGGAATCGAGATCAACAAGCATAAAGGAGCATGTACCCAGACTTATCATTTGATCCGAAAGATCATAAGGATAGGAGAAATGGAATTAAAATGTATTCCCACATATTTAATTTGGAAGATCATTTCACCAAAACATTGAGTGTTCATGTACACACTAGACATTTGATGGTCTAGAGGTTATACATGTAGGTGATTGACTCTAGTCCAAGTGGGAGATTGTTAGTGTTAGTGTCCTAGAGACAATCTATTGTAAGGACATAATACTCGATGATATTCAGTTTGATTTAATATTATAGTTAATTTAATATTAATGTATGGCAATACACTTGTTTGAATATTATGTTTGATTGTTTGCATTTATTCGTACAAGTGTTCCCATGAGTCATTGTTGTCATTGAGGTTGTGAGAACTCAGATGACTTAAGCATGATTCTCAAACAACCCCGATCAAGGATCATCGAGAATGGGATATCGATGATGCAATGGAGATCGGTGTGCGATCTGCATCATACTCTTAGAGAGTGTAGTAAGATCTCACTTACTACGAGATACTGGGTATTTCATGATGGATGCACAAATACCTTAGAGGGTATTGGTATATGTTGGGATTATACTAGAAAGTATGCTTTTTACTTTGTATAATCGAAACTGAATTTTCAGAGTTATTTACTGAAATAAATTGTTTATCACTGATGCTTTAAATATTATTGAATGTTACATATATTTACTGCATAATTGTTCAATAAGTCATACGTGTTACATTGTAGTTAATTTAGTGATACTAGATCACAGAAGATTAAATTAATAGTCTCTTGTAACTAAAAGTACGCCATTCACGACCTAGATGGAAATGAACAACCCATTGTGAAAGGTTGAAGTGTAAGGCTCAGATTGGCTTGTCTTGACCAAGAGATTACACTAGTGTATGACTGATGCACTGAATAGGACCTACCGGAGGATAAATTCTTCAGAACTGAACAAGGAAGAATTAGACCTCAGTGGTTCGTTATTTCTTAACCTTCGTCCCTTAAATAGGATCACGTGGGATTGGTAACTATTGCTTTGACTTATCATGGGTAGTGAATCAATGAGATTCAATACTTTTTATCTTGGGCAATATTATTAGTCACATGTGATTGCTAAGATTTAATACTGAAGAATCGTGTGCAGCAATCTTTTGTTTGATTTGCCCCTTGGGAGGTTCATAAGCTTTATCATACCAAACTTGCAAGTGGAATTAGTTTCCGTATGGATAATAATGTTGAACCGTTCCTTGACCAAGGATAAAAGATATTAATTAATGGAAAGCTATTTCAGTGGCTTGAATTAATTAATGGGCTAGATAATCTTAAACACGGGAAATAATGACCGTGAGCCATATTGACTGTAATATGGGTTAAGATGGACAGTGCAATATTAATTATGTAGTGGGATTAATTAATATTTATGGGCTTGAATAATATTGTGGCTCAATATTAGGTATTCAAAGTCCATTAGAAGGTCCAATCTTAATTCTCCTAAAGGCCCCCTGGGTAGCCCAACATATAGTCCAATAACTGAAAAAGGTGATTAAAATAAAATAAATATTGTTGCTTAATTTTTCCTAATATTTCGAAAATTATGGATAAAGTTGGGAGAAAGATTTTCTTTGAATTTTGTTATGGAATGAAGATATGTGTTCTTGGAATACAAGATTATCTCATTAAATTCAAGAAATCTCCCACTTGGTTATTCATAGTGATATTTTCAAAAATTTTTGAAATATAATTAGGGCAAAGATTTTCTTGATTTTCTTGAAAAGATATTATGGAAGATATGTATTTCTTGAAATACAAGAATATCTCATAAATTCAAGAAGATCCAAATCTTGGAATCTTGCACATAAATTTCGAAAAATTCCATAATAATAGAAGGTAGGATTTTTTTGTGGAATATTATAATTATGGGAAAAAAAGAATATAGGAGATATATTCAAGATTTCTTGGAGATCAAGAAAAGGTTTTCCCACATTATTTTATCACTAAATTTTCGTCCCCTCTCTCTCTATAAATAGGGATGAATGGTTCATTCCCAAATGACACCTGTTAAAAATTGGTTTTTCGGAAAAATATCGGCGTCGATAAAATATCAAATATTTTGTAACGCCGACGTGATTGTATTTTTGAAAAACGACAATTGTGAGTAGTGTACAATTCCATGTGCTGGAAAAATTAGTAAATCCACAAAGGTGGTGCAACATATTTATTTTTCCTTTTGTTAAATCGTTCACAAGAATCCTTCCACCGGATAGTAGAACGAGGACTAAGGGAATACTTGGGAAGTCCTTGTGGTTAGTCTAATCAGCCATACTGTTGTCATCCCAAGAGGTACGTTCACGTAAACTCGTAGAATTCAAGCGTCGTTAGATTTTATGTGAATTATTATATGCATGATATGTTGTTGGATTATTATTTGAATTAATATAGGATTAATTCATGCTAGTAATAATTAAAGAATTAAATTTGTATTTAAATATTCACCCTAAATATATCTGTGCAACTTATTCCCCAACAACTGGTATCAGAGCCACGGTTTCGGGCTCTGAATTATTTAAATTGTAATTTAATTTGCTGACATTAAATTTGAATTTGGATAGTAGAATTGCTAGATCTTTTTTGCAGGTATCCAATAGTCATGGAATTTAATGTGTTTATGCATGCATATAAACTGTGGTTTTTTATTCGATTAGCTTCGAATTCGTTTTGCCTAAATGAAAAATCCACGAGTAGATTAGAATTTTTTGATTTGATCAATGTAATAGACTAGTCTAGATCTAGGTTTATTTATTTTTGTAAATAAATTGTAACCGTATCGAAAACGAGGACGGAGATGAAGAATTAAAGAACAAAATCCAGAACCGGGCGTAGGCGGCGTCGTCATGTAAACGTGCCAAGGAGGCACGCCGGACGCGGACGCCAAGCAGTACGCACGACGAGCGCAGGGCGAGGCCGAGGGCCTAGCGCTGCTACAGGATCGAGACATTTTAGCGGGCGCGACGCGCACCGCGGCGCAGAGCGGATCGGGCGGGCGAACGCGGGTCGCCAGCAGTAAAGGGAACCACCTAAAGAGCGCGGCGATGACGGGCGACACGGGCGCTTCGCTTGGCGAACATCGCTGGGGCGGGCATTCACCGCCGCCGGTGACATCGATGCGCTCGGGTGTGCCAAGGCGCACGGACGCGGACAGTTTCGGCCAAGCCGCGGCGGACGGACGCGGAGTGCATCCCGGCCGCAAGCTATTTGGCGTGGCATTTCGAGATGGAGTTCTTTTCGAGACGACGAAGTGGGAGAAATTCAAGACGGTGTTTTTCAAGATCAAGCCAAGAAAATCAAACCATGACAATTGGATAATTCCCCACCAATATGTTTTTTTTTTTTTTTTTGCTTGATTTATTTTGTGCTACCTTATGCTTTATTTAATTTGTTTAAATGTGTTTGCATGAGAGTTGCCCAAATGAAAAATCTCACCTTCAAAATTACTAAGTATGTTTAAATAATTAATTGACAATTTTATTCCGGATAATAAAATTGAATTAATTTTGACCTCCATGATTTATTTATTTGTGAATTCTTTTGGAGAAATTCCCCCAACGGGACGGTCAAAAGATAGCTTTCACATGAATGAATTCTAAACGGATGATTGTGGTTTTATTATTACTAGTGGCGGCGATGACCCTCCCAAATGAGGCTCGCTCAAAGCGAAATAATAATCTTGTATTTAATCATGGTTATTACTTAGGTATAAAATTGATATGCATATACTTCTCCGAAGTCCTTGTCAATTTTATATTGGTCAAGAGGGAGCCAACTATTAATCTGGATATTAAAGGTTTGTAACTGTTCTTGTTTGTAACCTGCTTGAATGTGTTTAAATAATGACCCACCCAACGTGGCTTATTTAAATTGTTTTGAGATGTTGGCTGATGCATGATCATATTTTTTTTGAGATTTTAATATGAAGCATGTGATCGAACCTTGTGATATACTTGTGTTATTACATATAGTTGTTTATTTCAGTCAAAGATGTCGTTACCTTTTAATCCAATTTGTTATTATACTTAAAGTCAATACAATATGTATGGAAACTATATTGAAACGAAAAATGATAATTGTCCTAACTGCACAAAAGCACAAGTGAATTCTTGACACACCAAAATCAGATGAGCCAACTGACGAGTCAAAACATGCGGGACTCGTCAGATCACCTTGCAAGAGATGTCGTCGCTGAAAATGGTGGAGGGCAAACTCGTAAGGGATTACGTCCTCAAAATAGATGGCTCATCTGAACAAACTTGAGATTTTGAGTGCAGATTATGATCTGGAGACTCAGATGAATTTGGTACTTCACACTCTGCCCAAAAAGTTTTTGAGCATTTTGGCCTCACTAAATAATTTGTTGCAAGCTTTTGGTCTCGGCGAAAATGATGATAAGGCACCAAACTCAAGCTTTGATTTGAAGTGGTCCGTCTTCATCTTCTAGGCCAAGGGTAGGCAAGATAAAGAAGAGGACCAAAGGCTATAAGCAATAAAACTCAATCACGCCAAAGGCAATGGTAAGATGAGGAATGCTTGTTGTGTCAAGGAAAATCCAAAGAGGAAGTGCTTAAGCTGCGGTGAGAGAGGACAATGGAGGTTTTGCCAGTTCCAACCCCAAAAGGGACGGAAAGAAAGGTAATTCTCACGCACTAGTTGTTGAAACTTGTTTAGCGGCATATACTTCTCATTCGTGGGTGGTTGATACGAGATCCACTAATCATGTTGGCTTCACGTTCAAAATGATCCTCAAGAAACTTAGTGGGAGTGAGATCCTCATCACAATCGGGCGACGCTATTTAAAGTAGAAGTCATTGCAATGCTACGTAAGTGGCAGATATTGCAATGCTACGATAGTAACGATTATTGCAATACTACGCAAGTAGCTGACATTGCAATACTACATGAGTAGTAGTTAAAGCAGTGGGAGAAGTGCACCTATCTTTTGAAGATAAAGTTTTTTTTGAGATTATCTTTATGTTCCCAGTTTTAGAAAGAATTCACTTTCAGTTTCTAAAATTCAATTAAAGGACACTAAGTTTCTTCTAATAAGAATGACATCATTTTTGAAATGATGAGTGTATCTGTTACGGGACATTGATGGAAAATCTCTATACAATTAACTGTGCACACCACTCACGGAATGAATCCTATAACACATCAACTATTTTCGACAAAAGAAAGCGTGAACGAAACACTTCTTTGGCATCTAAGATTAGGTCATATAAATCCAAAGAGGATCCAAAGGTTGTTGAAAGATGGTTCACTGGAGCGTCTCCAAGTTGAACAAATTCCAACCTGCGAATCATGTTTGGAGGGTAAAATGACCAAGAGGGCAATTGGAGCCAAGGGGAATAGAGCCAAAGAAGTGTTAGAGATCGTTCACATAGATGTATGTGGTCCAATGTCAACCAAAGCAAGAGGAGGTTATGAGTTTTTTTTTTTGATTACTCAAGGTACGGTTACATTTTCCTTATGAAGCATAAATCTGAGACCTTTGGAAATTCAAAGAATTTAAGGCTCAAACAGAGAATCATAGGGAAAAACGTATCAAGTCTCTACGATCTGATCGTGGAGGCGAATACCTCAGCGATGAGTCTTTGAACTACTTATCTGATGAAGGGTTTGTATCCCAGCTCACTGCACCCGGAACCCCTCAACAAAACGGGATTGCAGAGCGAAGAAAAAGAACTCTTTTGGAAATGGTTAGATCAATGATGAGTTATGCGGATCTTCCCAAGTCGTTCTGGGGTTATGCCTTGGAAACAGCGGCTTACATTCTGAACTTGGTGCCATCCAAATCGGTTCCCAAAATTCCCAAAGAATTGTGGACCGGGAGCAAGCCTAGTATGAGACACATGAGAATTTGGGGGTGTCCGGCCTACGTGTTGGACAAGGAAGCCGGTAAATTGGATCCTCGATCGAATTAAAAATTTTTTGTAGGATACCCCGAGGAACAAAAGGGTGTATGTTCTATGGTCCCGAAGATCGGAAGGTGGTCATCGGACCCACTTTAGATTTTTGGAAGAACACCATATGAACCAAAGAAAACCCGTATGAGATTACCTTAAATGAGCTTAGAGGGCAAACCTCGGTGCAGCTATCTGCATTAGATGGTATACCAAACGATACGCTTTCACAACCGAACCTTGTCATAGTGGGAGGGTTGTTAGATGACCGAGAGATTCATGGGAATAGGAGAGTCCTCGGACTTGATTCCCGACAAAGACGAATCGCACCCATGGACATATGATGAGGCACTCCAAGATAAGGATCTGATTCTTGGCAAAACAAAGAATGAAAGCCCAAATGGGTTCTATGTTTCATAATAGAGTGTGGGAGCTAGTCGAACCACTTAATGGGGTCAAACCCATTGGATGCTAGTGGGTATATAAGAGGAAAAGAGGACCGGACGGGAAGGTTGAAACCTTTAAAGCAAGACTAGTGGCGAAAGGTTATACTCAGAAAGAAGGGATCGATTATGAGGAAACTTTTTCGCCCGTAGCCATGCTTAAGTCCATCCGTATTCTCTTATCGATTGCTGCGCATTTCGACTTTGAAATCTGGCAAATGGATGTCAAGACAGCTTTCCTTAACGGAAGTCTTGACGAAGAGATCTATATGCAACAACCCCAAGGTTTCATTGAAACTGGCCAAGAACACCTAGTTTGTAAGCTCAAGAGGTCCATTTATGGACTCAAACAGGCATCCAGAACTTGGAACCAATGTTTTGATCATGTTATAAAGTCTTATGGGTTTGATCAAAACGAGTTTGAAAGTTGTGTGTATAAAAAGCGTGTCGGAACTGCATTGGTATTCTTAGTACTATACATAGATGACATTCTAATCATCGGGAACGATGTGAAGGTGTTATCAGACGTAAGGGCATGGTTTTCAAAACAGTTTGATATGAAGGACTTAGGGAAAGCCGGGCACATCCTTGGGATCAAGATCACTCGAGATCGCAAGAAAATGATGATAGGCTTATCGCAAGCTTCATACATAGACACTGTCTTGAAGCGCTTCAGCATGCAAGATTCCAAGAAAGGTTTCGTACTTTTCAGACTTGGAATCCATCTATCCAAGAAAATGTCCCCTAAGACGCAAAAGGAGATAGATGACATGAAAGGCATTCCTTGTGCTTCGGCTGTCGGAAACCTTATGTATGCAATGCTGTGTACGAGACCGGATATCTGCTTTGTCGTAGGCATGGTGGCAAGATATCAAAGTAACCCAGGGAAAGAGCATTGGACGACAGTTAAAACATTCTGAAGTATCTAAAAAGAACTCGGGATAGAATGTTGATTTATCAGTCAGATAATCCAATCCCCATCGGCTACACGGACTCGGATTTCCAATCAGACTTAGATTCCAGAAACTATCTGCCTCAGTTAGTGTGTTTCCATTTGGGAAGTGTAGCCATCAAATGGACGAGTGTGATGCAGAAATGCATCACTGACTCAACCATGGAAGTCGGGTAAGTAGTTGCTTGTGAAGTGGTGAAAGAACCGATTTGGCTCTAGACCTTCTTAGTGGACTTGGATGGAGTTCCGAATTTGTCTAGCAATATTTGCTAAGGGCAGTTGCAAATTCAAGGGAACCAAGAGTCCACGAGTCAAACAAGCACACTAAAGGAAAGACATCTTATACTAGAAATTGTTAAGAGAGGAGATATAGATGTGGCAAAGATAGCGTCTGAGGACAACCTAGCAGATCCATTCACAAAGAGTCTGCCTCTGAATACATTCGAGAGACATGTGGAAGGAATGGGTGCAAGACCGTTGCCAATCTGCTTTGAGTATAAGTGGGAGAAATTATTACATTCGTGTAGGTGACATTAGATGTCACGAACTACACGAGACATGTTGTAGTATACTTAAAAGTAGATTTTGAGTATAAGTGGGAGATTTTTGGGATTAGACTGGAAAGTATGCTTTTTACTTTGTATAATCGAAACTGAATTTTCAGACTTATTTACTGAAATAAATTGTTTATCACTGATGCTTTAAATATTATTGAATGTTACATATATTTACTGCATAATCGCTTCAATAAGTCGACGTGTTACATTGTAGTTAATTTAGTGATACCGGATCACGTAAGATTAAATTAATCCACCTTTAAGAAAAAAAAAAGCACGCCATTCACGACCTAGATGGAAATGAACAACCCATTGTGAAAGGTTGAAGTGTAAGGCTCAGATTGGCTTGTCTTGACCAAGATATTACACTAGTGCATGACTGATGCACTGAATAGGACCTACAGGAGGATAAATTCTTCAGAACTGAACAAGGAAGAATTAGACCTCAGTGGTTCGTTATTTCTTAACCTTCGTCCCTTAAATAGGATCACGTGGGATTGGTAACTATTGCTTTGACTTATCATGGGTAAATAATCAATGAGATTCAATACTTTTTATCTTGGGTAATATTATTAGTCACATGTGATTGCTAAGATTTAATACGGAAGAATCGTGTGCAAGTACACTTTGTTTGATTTGCCCTTGGGAGGTTCATAAGCTTTATCATACCAAATCTTGCAAGTGGAATTAGTTTCCCAGTATGGATAATAATGTTGAACCGTTCCTTGACCAAGGATAAAAGATATTAATTAATGGAAAGCTATTTCAAAGGGCTTGAATTAATTAATGGGCTAGATAATCTTAAACACGGAAATAATGACCGGAGCCATATTGATTTGTAATATAGGTTAAGATGGATAGTGCAATATTAATTATGTAGTGGGATTAATTAATATTTATGGGCTTGAATAATATTGTGGCTCAATATTAGGTATTCAAGGTCCATTAGAAGGTTCAATCTTAATTCTCCTAAAGGCCCCCTGGGTAGCCCAACATAAAGTCCAATAACTGAAAAATGTGATTAAAATAAAATAAATATTGTTGCTTAATTTTTCCTAATATTTCGAAAATTATGGATAAAGTTGGGAGAAAGATTTTCTTTGAATTTTGTTATGGAATGAAGATATGTATTCTTGGAATACAAGATTATCTCATTAAATTCAAGAAATCTCCCACTTGGTTATTCATAGTGATATTTTCAAAAATTTTGAAATATAGTGGGCAAGAAAGATTTTCTTGATTTTCTTGAAAAATATTATGGAAGATATGTATTTCTTGAAATACAAGACTATCTCATAAATTCAAGAAGATTCAAATCTTGGAATCTTGCACATAAATTTCGAAAATTCCATAATAATAGAGAAGGTGGGATTTTTGTGGAATATTATAATTATGGGAAAAATAATATAGGAGATATATTCAAGATTTCTTGGAGATCAAGAAAAGGTTTTCCCACACTAAATTTTCGTCCCCCCTCTCCTCTATAAATAGGGGATGAATGGTTCATTCCCAGTGACACACGAAAAATTGGTTTTTCGGAAAAATATCAGCGTCGATAAAATATCAAATATTTTGTAACGTTATTGATTGTATTTTTTGAAAAATGACAATTGTGAGTAGTGTACAATTCCATGTGCTGGAAAAATTAGTAAATCCACAAAGGTGGTGCAACATATTTATTTTTCTTTTTGTTAAATCGTTCACAAGAATCCTTCCACCGGATAGTAGAACGAGGACTAAGGGAATACTTGGGAAGTCCTTGCGGTTAGTCTTATCAGCCATACCGTTGTCATCCTAAGAGGTACGTTCACGTAAACTCGTAGAATTCCGCATGCGTAGGTTTTACGTGAATTATTATATGCATGATATGTTGTTGAATTATTATTTGAATTAATATAGGATTAATTCATGCTAGTAATAATTAAAGAATTAAATTTGTATTTAAATATTCAACCCCGAATAGATCTGTGCAACTTATTCCCCAACAGTATACCCATCCGAACAACCGTTTGATATAGTTCCACTATATGTGTCTACGGGTGTCTCGGTTAGTGGGAGCGATGCGATACTCCTTTGACTTGAGGTCAATACGCACGACATGTGTGGAGTGATGAAATTTGACCATGATCGAACGCTTACACCCTTCCATGTGTGGATATGGCTTGGATTGGGTTCATCACGAAATGCATGTGCGTAGTAGTTGAGCCAAGAAAAGGATTCATTCCTCAAAGTGGATTGGGTTCATCACGAAATGTATCTCGTCATAATTGGATCAAAGTCATTGGCCAATGCACGTCTCCTTGGACTTTGTGACCAAGGAAGACACGAATGATAAATTAGTGATTCGAGATAAATCGATTAAGCTATTTGAACAGACACTTCATCATGTTCAGGGCTAATCGAGTATCCGTGAATGAAATGAGGAAATCACAATAGCCCATGTTACAGATACAGGTAGTTGCACGTTTCTCGCAACGTACCTCATATATTGAGATTGTCTGATTTATTGTCTAGGGTTCAATTAAGACCGTTAGTTTGACTAATCGCTCGATATATGAGGGCCTATGGGTCACACAACAAGTAACTTCCGTGTACGGATTAGAGTTTGTTGATTAAGTATTAAATTAGATTTAATATTTTATTTATGGAGAATTAATAATATATTAATTTGGAATTAATTATTATTATTATTTAATTAAATTAGATTTAATTGAATAAGAATCCCAAAATAATATTATGGAATATTATTGTAGGAAAATATCTGTAGGGAAAAACATATCTTTGAGATATGGTTTTCAAGATTAGGAATAATCTTCCTAATAAAGATTTGCTTAAGATATAAGTTAATCTCTCCCTATATATATGAGGTCCCGGGATTCATTATTTACTACAACAAGAAAACCTAGTTTCTCCATAAAATCTAGGATAGGAGTTTTCCTAGCAAATTTCGTCTCAAATTCAACACTGGCAGATCTGTGCAATTCTGTCCACAGGGATTACGCGGATACCATAGTTGAGAAATCTGCTTTTGATCTGCTGTAAGGTTTCTCTTTATGTTTATTTGTACTCAATTATGTAATTGTATGTTCGTTGTTGGTGAACTATTTATTTCTGCTGCGCATGTATTACGTGTTTACGTGCCTCAATATTCTAACATTGAGACCCTGCACATTAGTACAAATGTGTAAGCCACAACCGATATCTAATACCCAACAGTTAGTATTATTTGTGGACATGTTTATCTCAATAACAAACATACCTGTTCCAGTGGCTGAGACACCTTATCTCTTCTTTTCAGCCGCTACAACCTTGCAGTCCTTCTTCCAATGCCCCTTCTGCTGGCAGTGGAGGCATACATCCTTGTCCACCCTCTCCTTCTTTTGAATTCCACCCTTGGGCTTGAGGAAATTAGGCTTGGAACCCTTCTTAGCCTCGTCTCTTTGCTTCTTCTTTCCTTTCGGAGCAGAAGAAAAAGAGGCACTCACCATGAGCACGGGCTTTTCCTTAGCAGTGGAAGACTCAAAAGTCGAGAGCATGTTATGATGCTCGGGCATGGTCGATTCCGTCTTATTCATATTAAAGTTTACTACAAAACTCGAATATGAATAGGGAAGAGATTGAAGTATGGCATAAATAGTAACGTTGGTCTTGAGCTCAATGCCTAAACGACCAAGTTTATCAATTAGCCCAATCATCTTCAAAACATGAGGGGAGACCTTCCCTCCTTCAGTCAGCCGGCATCTGAACAGATCTCTCATCACTTCATAAATCTCGGAACGAGATTTATAATCAAAGATATCTTTTAGATGCTTTAGCATCTCGAAGGGGAGCATCTTCACATGCTGTCTTTGCAACTCGGGAATCATGTCGAGCAACATAACTCACTGAGCTTGGGAAGCATCCTCTTGATGCTTCTTTTGAGCTGCAGCGTCAAACGCTTCAGCTTCTTCGGTACCAGCCTCAGGGGTAGCAAGGATTGGCGAGTCCAACACATACTCAATCTTTTCTTGCCTAAGCACATAACGCACGTTTCGGTGCCAGACGAGAAAATTTGTCCCAGCCAATTTGTTCGTTTCCAAAACACTTCTCAGTGAAAAATTATTCTTTTCAACAAGCCTAGAGAAATAAAATAAAATGGAAATTAAAACACATAATTCCTATGATCAATATTCAGCAATCAAAATAAACATGGTCTTTAAATTTATTTTGTTTCCATTATTTTCACATACTTAACGACCTCATCGGAAAAGTACGAATTTATATCAAATATAAATTGTAATGGACTAGGATCCACATTACTACTATCATAATCTCGGCGAGGGCTGATCATTATAACAACATAACTAGTAGGTCTCCAAACCAATTGCCAAAATGCAATTCCTATTTTATCGAACCTAACTCAATTGATGTCCCTTTACTTTTGTTCTCCGCGAGGGCTGACGAAACAAAATTAAGTTGGTTTACAACCATCAAATGGCGACATTTCATGTCCCTATAAAAGTCCCGTTAGATGTAGATCCGAGTAAAAGACAAGGGTCTTAAATACTCATTGGAACGAAATCTATGGTTTACTTTTAACTTTGATGGAAGACATCTTATCAAATTAATGAGAAAATCATATTTTAGTGAGGAACGTTTTTTAAAGGTGTGGTATTAATTGCTTAATCGAGATCCAACATGTTAATCTACATCACATTTGAGCAATTATTGGACGGCGTCTACCCAAACATGATTTCATACGGACTAACACTTATATGGGCACCGTCTACCCAAAAAATTAATACAGGCAGACAATTATTGGGCGCCGCCTACCCAAACAATTATAATGCGGACTATAAATGCATTAACGAATTAATTTAAATAAGTTAACCAAGTGAGATTTAATAATTTATCAAAATCACTTAAACAAAATTGGAATTTCATTCAATTAATTAATTATTAAAAATTGTTTTATTTTAAAATATTTCATTCAACCAACTTATTAATTTTAAAATATTGTTTTATTTGTAAAGGGCTCAAATACAATTTCAAAAATTGCGTAGGAGGGCCTAGCCATATCAAATTTGCTAGATGGTCCTCCTTCCATCATCACCCAAATCAGACAACATCTAATCTGTAATTTGGGACATCCGATTTTCCAAAATCCAACCAACAATTCATCAATCACAATTTTCAGAATTAATCCAATCAATTCATCAACATATTTGAGTCCAACAAGGTGATTAATTAGACTGTTCGAGGGATTTTCAAGGAACAAAAATGAAGAACAGTAGCAGGCATAAGAACATCAGCCCAAAAGTTTGCAGTCGTGTGCGTGGCCGCCACTGCGATGGAGCTCGTGTGGCGCCTCGTCGCCGCGTGACTTGAGCGCATCCAGGTCAAACCCGTGCCTCGATGAACGTGCGCGAAATTAGGAACGATTCAAGACACGAGACATCACCGCCGCACGGAGTGACGCGTACCTTTACCCGAGGGCAAAGAGACACGTCGCATCCGTCGATTTGAAGAAGGCAACAGCGTGCCGCCGGGGATCGAAGACGAAGCAAGGGACGTGCCGCCACGAATGCATCGAGACTGGTGTCCGTCACCGTGCAATGAAGACGAACAGAGGAGCGCTGCCACATATCGCATAGACGGTCGTCGCCCGTTCCGTCGCGGAGCCGCGCGACCATCGCGAGTCGCGGCGCGAAACCGCCGTCTCAAATAATGTCGCGGTTAGCCATCGCCAAGCGAAGCGGCGCCGTGTGGATGAAGGCGGAAGCGGAGCGGCGATTTGGGTTTACGAACACTAATTCGATGGAGCGTCGCAAGGAAGGAGACGAAGAGCCCAAAGAGGGGTTTTAATCAAGTAACATATGAAACCCCCAAATAAAAAAAATTAAGGGTGCGGTCTGTTCTAAACAGCCGTACCCATCAAATATAAAAAAAAATAAAAATTAAATTTCTTTTAATTATGCAATTATACAAGAGTCTGCTGCTCTGATACCACTATCGGAATTTAGAGGCATTCAAACACGTAATACATGCGTAGGGGAAATAAACAGTTCACCAACAACAAACAATTAATTGCATAATTCGATTACGTTAAACATAAAGAGAATCCTTACAGTAATTCGTTAGCAGATTTCTCAACTATAGTATCTACGTAATCCCCATTCACAGACTTGCACAGATTCGTCAGCGTTGAATCCCGAGACGAATTTGCTAGGAAAATTTTAACTCTATATTTTATGGAGAAATTAGGTTTCTTGTGTATTTAATGAATTCCTAGGATCTCATATATATAGGGGAAGTCCAGCTTAAAGATTAAACAATCTTTATTAGGAAGATTATTTTCTAATCTTGCAAATCATATCTCCTAGATATGATTTCCCTAAATATATTTTTCTACAATAATATTCCATATATTATTTGGGATTCCTATTTAATTAAATCTAATTTAATTAAACAGTAATAATAATTAATTTCAAATTAATATATTATTAATTAATTCTCCATAAATTAAATATTAAATCCAATTTAATATTTAATCAACCAACTATAATCCGTAAAAGGGAATTACTTGTTGTGTGACCCATATGCCCTCATATATCGAGCGATTAGTCAAACTAATGGTCTTAATTGAACCCTAGACAATAAATCAGGCATTCTCAATATATGAGGTACGTTGCGAGAAACATGCAACTACCTGTAACTGAAACATGAGCTATTGCTATATCTTCCTTTTATTCACGAATACTCGATTACTCTTGAACATGATGAAGTGTCTATTCAAATAACTTAATCATATTATCTCTAATCACTAAATAATCATGTATGTCACACTTAGCCACAAAGTCTAAGTTGACGTGCATCGGCCGATAACTTAGATCCAATTATGATGAGAAGATGAGTATTCTCTCTAAATCCACTTTGAGGAATAAATCATATTATTGGCTCAACTACCACGCACATGCACTTCGTGATGAACCCAATCCAAGTCATATCTACCCATGGAAGGGTGCAAGCGTCGATCATGGTCAAGTTCATCACTCCACACATGTTGTATCAATAATTCCCTAATTAAAGTCATGCTTTACTGAAATTATTTTAAAATCTGATCATTTTAATAAACGATTTTGAAAGGTCAATTTTTGTTGGACCAAAAGTTTTATGGAATTTGTTGAAATTTTATTCTGGGCAAAATAATTTTGAAAAGGTCTTTAGTAATAACCGAAATTTTGGAACTTGTTGGTATTTCTAATTTTACCTTTGTTTTTCTACGAATAATTAATCTACACGTTTATTTGATTTACGTGTTAATTTACGATTGAATATTTTGCATGTTTATTTGATTTATGTGCTAAATATTTAATGAATGCTTTACTCATGCAACTTTAGTTTTGTAATAAGGTACGAGAACTTGATTAGTTGCTCCCCAATTGAATAAATGTTTATGTGAATTAAAATTTATCGGATTAAATTATTTTGGTAGGCGGCGCCCAGTATTTGTCGGATTGTAAATCTTGTTTCATTAAATTAAAATGATGTCTTCCATCAAAATTAAAAGTAAACCGGAGATTTCGTTCCAATGAGTATTTAAGACCCTCGTCTTTTGCTCGGATCTATGTCTAACATGTAATGTCGCTGTTTGATGGTTGTAAACCAACTTTTTTTTTCACCAGCTCTCGCAGGGAAACAAAGTTAAGGGACATCGATCGAACTAGGTTTGATCAACTAGGAATTGCAATTTGGCAATTGGTTTAGAGACCTACCAATTCTGTTATTACAGTAATCAGCCCTAGTAGATATTGTAATAATAGGAATGTGGATCCTAGTCCATTAATGGAGATAAAATAATGTGAAAATAATGGAGATAAAATAATTAAAAGGCCATGTTTATTTTGATTGCTGAATATCGATCATAGGAATTGTATGTTTAATTCTCATTTTATTTTATTTCTCTTAGTTAGTTGAAATGTATAACTGTCATTGAGATGTGTTCTGAAAACGAACAAATTGGTTGGGCCAAATTTTTGGACTAGCACCGAAACATGCGTTTGGTGTTAAGGCAAGAAAAGATTGAATACGTGTTGGACACGCCAATCCTTGTTGCCCCTGAACTAGTACTGAAGAGGCTGATGGACTTGACGTAGCAGCTCAAAAGAAGCATCAGGAGGATGCTTTCCAGGCTTAGTGTGTGATATTGTTCGGCATGACTCCCGAATTGCAAAGGCAGCATGAGAAAATGAGTCCCTTCGAGATGCTCAAGCATCTGAAGGATCTCTTTGACTCTGAATCTCGTTCCGAGATTTATGAGGTTATGAGGGATCTATTCAAATGTATGTTAGCTGAAGGAGAGAAGGTTTCACCTCATGTGATTGAGATGATAGGCTTAATTTTGAAACTTGATTGTTTAGGCATTGAGTTAAAGACCAACATTTCCATTTATGCTATCCTCCAGTCGCTCCCCGATTCATATTCTAATTTCATAGTAAATTATAATATGAATAAGACGGAAGAGACCATGTTGGAGCTTCATAACATGCACAAGACTTTTGAGTCAACCAAGCTTGTGCTCATGGTGAGTACTTCTGCTGCATCTGGCCCGAAGGGCAAGAAGAAGCGAAGGAGAAAGGCTAAGAAGGGCTCCAAGCCCAACTTTCTAAAGCCAAAAGATGGTGTTCAAAAGAATGAGCGGGTAGATAAGGAAAGTTAAGCTACTTAACCTGGTCATGTAAACCAGAAAATAATTTGCAAGGTTAAGAAAGTTAAGCTACTTAACCCCATTCGACTTTGAGTCTTATGGAGATTGTGAATCTTGTCCCAAGGGCAAAATGAATAACAAACTCTTTTCTAGAAAAGGGGTATGTGTCAGAGAAGTGCTAGAATTGATCAACATCGATGTATGTGGACCATTTGCCCACTGTATCAAGGGTTCACTTCGGATACTTCATTACTTTTACTTACTATTTCTTTAGATTTGAACACGTGTATCTTATGAGACACAAATCCAAATCCTTTGAGAAATTCAAGGAGTACAAAGCTTAAGTAGAGAAGCACATTGGTAAGAGTATCAAGACTCTTTGATTAGATCGAGGAGGTGAATACCTTAACCATGAATTCACTGATTATCTGAAGTTGAATGGAATCCAATCTCAATGGACTCCTCCCGGAATACCTCAGATGAATGATGTGTCCCAAAGGAGAAACCGAATCTTGTTGGATATGGTGAGGTCCATGATGAGCTTTTTCTCTCTTCCGACATTCTTATGGGGTTACACGCTCCAAACTTCAATCTACATTATGAATAGGATTCCATCCAAATCAGTTGAGCATATGCCATATAAGCTATGGCATGGCAAGAAGCCATCTTTCTCACATATCAAAACGTGGGGTTGCCCCGCGTATGTGAAAAAGATGCTCACTGATAAGTTGGAATCCAAAGGTGAAAAAGGTTACTTTGTGGGATATTCTAAGGAAACTAGAGGATATTATTTCTATCTACTTGAGAAACAAACATTAATTGTTTCTAGGCAAGCTAACTTCCTTGAAGAAGACTATTTCTTTAAGGAATAAGGTCGTAAGCCGATAGAACTTGAAGAAATCCAAGAATCACAAATTAACAAAGAGGCTGATAACTTGTCAACGCAACATGACAAGGAATCAGTGGGAGCATTCAGCGATTTTCACGGCGGGAGTCTTTCACTAGGTATCGTCTTTCAACTAGTGGAAGTGTAATTAGAGTTGGCTTGCCTATGCAAGAACCTCCAAGTGGGCTGAATAATAACAACATAGTTCAAACTCCCGCCCAAGAGACATCTAAAAGCGTAGCTCTTTAGGACTCTCCGCACATTGATGAAATCGATGCATCACAAAATTTTCACGATCAGAATGTACGGCCTGCACAACCACAACTCCGTAAATCAATTAGGAATCGTAATCTGCCCATTAGATACAGTTACCTCTTGGAGGAACTCGATAATGTGGACATACCGGATAACGATAATATAATACTTACTCTGAAGCAATATCAGCTATTGATTCAGGGAAATGACATGAAACCATGAAATCTGAAATGGACTCGATGTACACCATTCAAGTCTGGAACTTGGTTGAGTTGCCTAAAGGGGTTAGACCCATAGGTTGAAAATGTGTCTTTATGTTGGAATATAGAGGCATGTAAACACGTAATACATGCACAGTGGAATTAAATAGTTCATCAGCAACGAACAGTTAATTGCATAAACGAGTACAAATAATCATAACGAGAAATCTTACAGTAATTCGATAGCAGATTTCTCAACTACGGTATCCACGTAATCCCCGTTGACAGATTTGCCAGTGTTCAATCTTAGACGGAATTTTCTAGGAAAATTCATATTCTAGATTTTTATGGAGAAAATAGGTTTTCTTGTTGTAATTAATAATGAATCTCGGGAAGTCATATATATAAGGAGAGACTGGCTTAAATCTTAAGCCATCTTTATTAGGAAGATAATTCATAATCTTGCAAAACAAATCTCAAAGATATGTTTTTCCCTGCAGATATTTTCCTACGATAATATTCCATAATATTATTTTGGAATTCCTATTTCATTAAATCTAATTTAATTAAACAGTAATAATAATTAATTCTAAATTAATATATTATTAATTCTCCATAAATTAAATATTAAATCTAATTTAATACTTAATCAACCAACTATAATCCGTACACGAGAGTTACTTGTTGTGTGACCCATAAACCCTCATACATCGAGCGATTAGTCAAACTAACGGTCTTAATTGAACACTAGACAATTACCTGTAACTGAAACATGGGCTATTACATGTAATTGAACCATAATCAGATATTCTCAATATATGAGGTACGTTGCTTGAAACGTGCAATTACCTGTAACTGAAACATGAGATATTACAATTTTATCCTTTCATTCACGAATACTCTATTAGTCTTGAACATGATGAAGTGTCTATTCAAATAACTTAATCACATTATCTCCAATCACTAATTGATCACTTATGTCACACTTGGCCACAAAGTCCAAGGTGATGTGCATTGGCCAATGACTTTGATCCAATTATGACGAGAAGATGAGTATTCTCTCTAAATCCACTTTGAGGAATGAATCCTTCTCTTAGCTCAACTACCACGCATATGAACTTCGTGATGAACCCAATCGAAGCCATATCTAACCATGTAAGGGTACAAGCGTCGGTCATGGTCAAAGTTCATCACTCCACACATGTCGTGCGTATTGTCCTTAAGTCAAAGGAGTATCGCATCACTCCCACTAACCGAGACACCCATAGATACATATAATGGAACTACATCAAACGGTTGCTCGGATGGGTATACCAATACCCTCTAAGGTATTTGTGCATCCATCATGAGATACCCAGTATCTCGTAGTAAGTGAGATCTTACTACACTCTCTAAGAGTATGATGCAAACCGCACATCAATCTCCATTCCATCATCAGTATTCCATTCTTGATGATCCTTGATTGGATTCCATTCTTGATGATCCTTGATTGGGGCTATTTGAGAATCATGCTTAAGTCATCCGAGTTCTATCAACTCAATGACAACAGTGATTCAAGGGAACACAGATAAGAACAAATGCAAACAATCAAACATAATATTTTAATAAGTGTAATGCCATACATTTATTACCTCTAAGGTATTTGTGCATCCATCATGAGATATCTAGTATCTCGTAGTAAGTGAGATCTTACTACACTCTCTAAGAGTATGATGCAGATCGCACATCAATCTCCATTGCATCATCAATATCCCATTCTTGATGATCCTTGATCGGGGCTATTTGAGAATCATGCTTAAGTCATCTGAGTTCTCACATCTCAATGACAACAGTGATTCAAGGGAACACAGATAAGAACAAATGCAAACAATCAAACATAATATTTTAATAAGTGTAACGCCATACATTTAATATTAAATAAACAATAATATTAAACCAACACAGAATATTATCTTAGTATTATGTCCATACAAAGGATTGTCTCTAGGACACTAACACTAACACTTCAAGCGTAAGACTGGTGCAAACGACAAAGTACAAACTGTTGGTCCCGAAAAATCCGATTTAAAACTCGTAAAATCTCACTTGAAGGTGACTTTAAGATTTTTCCGAATGTGTGTTATGCAGATTTGCTAAAGTATGTATGACAGTTAATAATGAAAGCAAATAAGAACACACGTATTTTTATAGTGGTTCGGACTAACTTGTCCTACATCCACTCTTCCCTTCATGGGGCACCAACTTAACCAACAGATATTTATGGAGCTCTCACTCAACGAGACTTATCTCCCTTACGGGATCGCCTATAGATGTTTAATGATTTCTCACTCTCTCGGGACTTATCTCCCTCATGGGATTGCCTACCCTCCCTTACGGGATTGCTTCTTAACTACCTCACTTAACCACTAATTTTCTCTCTCAAGAAAGGGTATGGGTTTGGTGTTATTTCCAACTAGGTGAGATTTTCCCTTACATTGTTTTAGCCTTTAAGCTAAGGTTGGGAAAATCTCTCTAAGCTTAGGATATTACATTTATGCTTAGAAATAATGAAGAACACTCTTGGGTAAATTTGGATATTTAATGCTCTGTGTTCTTGAATGGAGATGCTTGAATATTTGGCTTTAATCTTCACTTTGCAGCATCCTCCATTATTTTCTTTTGAAGTAGTGCAATGTATTTATAGTGTGGATTTAAATATTACCGTTGGAGAGTAAATTCAAATACATTCTAATAGTCTTCCAGCTTTTCTTTGTCCTTTTGCACTGTTGCTTGCAGCTTTATGTCACATCCATATATGTTTTGTCATCTTCTCATTGGACAACTTTTTGTGTGCTGATTTTACTGTTCATCTCTTCTGATTTCACTGTTCATCTCTTCTGATTTCCTTTGTTTATCTCTTCGATTTATTTCATCCTTCGTTCATCACTTCGATTTCCATCGTTCATCAACTTCGATTTCACTTCTCATCTTCTTTGTTCATCCTTACGATTTCCTTCTCATCTCTTATTTTATTTCGATTCTCTGGTCTAGTCTGCTGATCTGGTTTTATCGATCCGTTCTAATCTGTCTACGATCCATGCGTTTGATCTGTGCAGTCTCTTGATTTATGGAACTCATCCTACTCATCTGATCTTGATCAGCCTTGTTTGCAGCCTCGTCTGATCTCGATCATCTTCGTCTGATTTCATGAGTTCCCCCTTAACTTGTTCTCTCGTTCCCCATCAACTTGTTATCTGTAGATTAACTTAAATAACACAAGTTGATAATGTTTTGGCATAATTCATCAAAACTAATATATCCCAACAATTTCCCCCTTTTTGATAATGACGCCAAAACTAACTAACAACAAAAAAATATACGAGAAAAATGGTGTTAGTTAAACAAGTGAAATGATGAGGAGAATGTGATGCATTTTAAAAAAAATGATGAGAAGATGATTGTCAACTTCCATGAAGTTTATAAATAATATGCATTTTAAACTAAATGGGTTTTAAAAAGATCAGTTCAGGTGGTCACATTAAATGCTAGTGATCTTTTGAACTCCTGCTCTGATACCAATTGTTGGTCCCAAAAAACCCGATTTAAAACTCGTAAAATCTCACTTTGGAGGTGACTTTAAGATTTTTTTCGAATGTGTGTTATGCAGATTTGCTAAAGTATGTATGACAGTTAATTATGAAAGCAAATAAGAACACACGTATTTTTATAGTGGTTCGAACTAACTTGTCCTACATCCACTCTTCCCTTCATGGGGCACCAACTTAACCAATAGATATTTATGGAGCTCTCACTCAACGGGACTTATCTCCCTTACGGGATCGCCTATAGATGTTTAATGAGTTCCCACTCTCTGGGTACTTATCTCCATCACGGGATTGCCTACGAGACTTATCTCCCTCACGGGATTGCCTACCCTCCCTTACGGGATTGCTTCTTAACTACCTCACTTAACCACTAATTTTCTCTCTCAAGTAAGGGTATGGGTTTGGTGTTATTTCCAACTAGGTGAGATTTTCCCTTACATTGTTTTAGCCTTTAAGCTAAGGTTGGGAAAATTTCTATAAGCTTAGGATATTACATTTATGCTTAGAAATAATGAAGAACACTCTTGGGTAAATTTGGATATTTAATGCTCTGTGTTCTTGAATGGAGATGCTTGAATATTTGGCTTTAATCTTCACTTTTGGCAAAAGATCCATTATTTTTTTTTTGAAGATAGTGCAATGTATTTATAGTGTGGATTTAAATATTACCGTTGGAGAGTAAATTCAAATCCATACTAATAGTCTTCCAGCTTTTCTTTGTCCTTTTGCACTGTTACTTGCAGCTTTATGTCACATCCATATATGTTTTGTAATCTTCTCATTGGACAGCTTTTTGTGTGCTGATTTTACTGTTCATCTCTTCTGATTTTACTATTCATCTCTTCTGATCTGATTTCACTGTTCATCTCTTCTGATTTCACTGTTCATCTCTTCGATTTCATTTCCAAGATCTTTTGTTCATCACTTCGATTTCCTTTGTTCATCACATCCGATTTATTTCCATCGCTCATCATCCTTTTTTCGATTTCATCATTCATCATCTTTTTGATTCCAACTTGCCTGCTCTGGTCTAGTCTGCTGATCTGGTCTGCCTGATCTGGTTTGTCTGATCTGGTCTGCGCTAATATAAATTCTAGCTCTATCTGGTCTTCGTTGATCTGCGTCTGGCCTGATCTGGCCCGCTGGATCCGATCCGCTTTTCATCCGGGTCTTTATCTGGTTTGGTTGAATTTATGGAACTCATCCTACTCATCTGATCTCGATCAGTCTTGTCTACAGCCTTGTCTGATCTCGATCATCTTCTTCTGATTTCATGAGTTCCCCCTTAACTTGTTCTCTCGTTCCCCCTCAACTTGTTATCTGTAGATTAACTTAAATAACACAAGTTGATAATGTTTTGGCATAATTCATCAAAACTAATATATCCCAACACAAACCTACAAGGCTAGGTTGGTGGCGAAGGGTTATAGTCAAAGAGAAAGCATTGACTATGACGAGACCTTCTCACCAGTATCAAAGATCAAGTTCATTCAAATTTTACTTGTGATAGCAGCACACTATGATTATGAGAGTTGACAGATGGATTTCAAAATAGCTTTCCTCAATAGAAACATTGATAAGGAAGTGTTTATCACTCAACCGGAAGGTTTCGTATGTAAGCCAAATTCTAAACTAGTATGCAAGCTAAAGAGATCCATTTGTGGATTAAAGCAAGCTTTCAGGAGTTGGAATATCCAGTTTGATGAAGCTATCAAGTCTTTTGACTTCATCAGAAACTCGGAAGATCCTTGTTTTTATCGTAAATGCAGCGGGAAGAATATCTTCTTCATAATCGTGTATGTCGATGACATACTGATTTTGGAAAACAATATCCCATTAATGCAGTTCGTTAAAGATTGGTTGTCAAAGACCTTCATGATGAAAAATCTTGGTGAAGCCTGCTAAATCCTAGGGATCAAGATCTACAGATATAGATCCAAGAGGATGTTGGGGCTATCATAGTGCACCTATGTAGAGAAGGTGCTGAAGCATTTTGCGATGGAGAACTCTAAGAGAGGGTCTCTACTAGAAAATCATAGGATAAAGCTGTCAAAGAATGATTGTCCTTCTAGTGAAGCTGATATCAAGCACATAAAGGATGTCTCATACGCATCTGCAATTGGGTCAATCATGTACGCCATGACTTACACTATGCCCGATGTGGCCTACGCTGTTAGTATTACTGGTAGATACCAACGGAATCTTGGTGAACCTCACTAGGTTGATCTCAAGAACATTCTGAAGTATCTTAGACGAAACTAAAGAATGTTTTCTTATCTTTGGTGGACAGTCAGAACTAGTAGTAACTAGTTACGTTGACTTTAGTTTCCAGTCCTACTGTGATGACAACGAGTCACATTCAGGTTATGTTTTCACCCTCAATGGTGGGGCGGTTAGTTGGAATAGTTCCAAGCAAGATACAACCGCAGATTCAACAACCGAAGATGAGTACATTACTGCATCAAAAGCTTCAAATGAGACTGTCCCGATTTTACAATTCTTGAGAGAACTAGGGGTAATTCCGAGTGCCAGTTGTCCATTAAAGTGGTATTGTGACAACACTGGTACAGTTGCACAAACAAAGGAATCGAGATCCAATAACAGAACAAGCATGAACTGAGGCATTATCATTTGATCTGTGAGATCATAGTGTTGGAATATAGAGGCACGTAAACACGTAATACATGTTCAACGGAAATAAACAGTTCACCAACAATGAACAGTTAATTGCATAATTTTATTGCGTTAGACATAAAAAGAATCCTTACGGTAATTCGAAAGTAAATTTCTCAACTATGTTATCCACATAATCCCCGTTCACAGACTTGATCAGATTCGTTAGCGTTGAATCCCGAGACGAATTTGCTAGGAAAATTCATGAAGAAATTAGGCTTCTTGTGTGTTTAATGAATCTCTAGGATCTCATATATATAGGGGAAGCCCAGCTTAAAGATTAAGCAATCTTTATTAGGAAGATTTTTCCTAATCTTGCAAATCATATCTACTAGATATGATTTTCCTAAATATATTTTCCTACAATAATATTACATATATTATTTTGGATTCCTATTTAATTAAATCTAATTTAATTAAACAGTAACAATAATTAATTCGAAATTAATATATTATTAATTAATTCTCCACAAATTAAATATTAAATATAATTTAATATTTAATCAACCAACTATAATCTGTAATTGGGAACTAGTTGTTTTGTGACTCATAGTCCCTCATATATCGAGCGATTAGTCAAACTAACGGTCTTAATTGAACCCTAGACAATAAATCAGACATTCTCAATATATGAGGTACGTTGCGAGAAACGTGCAACTACCTGTAACTGAAACATGGGCTATTGCGATATCTTCCTTTCATTCACAAATACTCGATTAGTCTTGAACATGATGAAGTGTATATTCAAATAACTAAATCATATTATCTCTAATCACTAATTGGTTAGGTATGTCACACTTAGCCACAAAATCTAAGTTACGTGCATCGACTGATGACTTAGATCCCTTATGACGAGAAGATGAGTATTCGCTCTAAATCCACTTTGAGGAATGAATCTTATTCTTGGCTCAACTACCATGCACATGCACTTCATGATGAACCCAATCTAAGCCATATCTACCCATAGAAGGGTGCAAGTGTCGGTCATGGTCAAAGTTCATCACTCCAAACATGTCGTACCCATTGACCTCAAGTCAAATGAGCATCTCATCACTCCCATTAACCGAGATACCCATAGACACATATAGTGGAACTACATCAAACGGTTTCTTGGATGGGTATACCAATACCCTCTGAGGTATCTGTGCATCCATCATGAGATACCTAGTATCTCGTAGTAAGTGAGATCTTACTACACTCTCTAAGAGTATGATGCAAATCACACACCCATCTCAACTGCATCATAAATATCTCATTCTTGATGATCCTTGATTGGGCCATTTGAGAATCATGCTTTAAGTCATCTGAGTTCTCACAACCTCAATGACAACAATGACTCATGGGAACACAGATAAGAACAAATGAAAACAATCAAACATAATATTCTAATAAGTGTAACGCCTTACATTTAATATTAAAACAAATAATAATATTAAACCAATACTGAATATTATCTTAGCATTATGTCCTTACAAAGGATTGTCTCTAGGACACTAACACTAACAATCTCCCACTTGAAATAGAGTCAATCACCTACATGTCTAACCCCTAGACCATTGAAATGTCTAGTGTGTACATGAACACTCAAAGCCTTGGTGAAAGGATCAGCCAAATTATCTTCTGTGGGAACGTGTTCCAACTCTATCTCTCCTCTAGCAATTATCTCTCGTATCAAGTGATAACGCCTCGGTACATGCTTGTTTCTGTTATTGGATCTCGGTTCCTTAGCTGTTGTTACAATACAACTTTATTGGACTGTTGGCACTCGGAACTACCCCTAGTTCACTTAAGAATTGTTTATCCAGACAGCTTTTTTGGCAGCTTCTGCCGCAACAATGTACTCAGTTTCGATTGTTGAATCTACGGTAGTCTCTTGTTTGGAACTATTCCAACTAACCGCCCCACCATTGAGAACAAAAACATAACCTGACTATGATTTGTAATCATCACAGTCGGATTGAAAACTAGCGTCAGCGTAGCCAGTTGCAACTATCTCTGACTGTCCTCCTTAGACAAGAAATCAATCTTTAGTACGTGTGAGGTACTTCAGAATGTTCTACACAGCAATCCAGTGAGATTCTCCTGGATTCTGGTGGTATCTACTAGTGATGCTGACATCGAAGGCCACATCAGACCTAGTGCAAGTTATGGCGTACATGATGGAGTCATTTGCAGATGCATATGTCACATCCTTCATGTGTTGGATATCAGCGACTGTGGAAGGACAATCCTTCTTAGACAACTTTATCCCATGACATGTCGGTAGAGAACCTCTCTTAGAGTTCTCCATCGCAAATCACTTCAACACCTTATCTACGTAGGTGGACTGTGACAGCCCCAACATCTTCTTGGATCTATCCCTATGGATCTTGATCCCTAAGATGTAGCAGGCTTCACCAAGATCCTTCATCATGAAGGTCTTTGATAACCAATCTTTCATCGTCTGCATAAGCGGGATATTGTTTCCTATAATCAATATGTCATCGACATATATAACTATGAAGACAATATTCTTCTAGCTGCGTCTATGGTAAACACATGGATCTTTCGAATTTCTGATGAAGTCAAAAGAAATCAAAGCCTCATCAAAATGGATATTCCAACTCCTAGAAGCTTGCTTCAGTCCATAAATGGACCGTTTAAGCTTGCACACAAGATTAGATTTTGGCTTAGATATGAAACCTTCCGGTTGAGTCATAAACACTTCCTTGTCGATGTTACCATTGAGGAAAGTTGTTTTGATGTTCATCTGTCAAATATCATAATCGAGGTGTGTTGCTACCGCAAGTAAAATTCGAATGGACTTGATCTTAGCAACAGGTGAGAAAGTTTTACCCCCTTTGGCAATTCAACCAAGTACCAGACTTGATTGGTGTACATCGAGTCCATCTCGGATTTCATGGCTTCATGCCACTTCTCTGAGTCAACATCTAATATTCCGTGTAAGTTCTGAGATTGTCCTTATCAGGGATCTCCACGTCATCATGTTCTTGTACGAGGAAATCATAATATCTAGTGGGCGGATTACGAATCCTAGTAGACTTACGGAGCTGTGGTTGTGCAAGCTGTACATTCTGATCGTGAAAATTTTGTGGGGCATCGATTTCATCAATGTCCGGAGAGTCCTCAAGAGATACACTTGCAGATGTCTCCTAGGTGGGAGTTTGAACTATGTTGTTCTCATTCAGCCCACTTGGAGTTTGTTGCGAAGGCAATGCAACTCCAATTACGCTCCCACTAGCTGAAAGAGCATCACTAAGTGATAAACTTCCACCATGAGAGCTGTTGAATGCTCCCACTGATTCCTTGTCACATTTCTTTGACAAGTGATCAGTCTCTTGGTTATCCTGTGGTTCTTGAATTTCTTCAAGTTCTATCATCTTATGACCTTGTTCCTTAAAGACATAGTCTTCTTCGAGGAACCTGGCCTACCTAGAAATAATCATTGTTTGTTTCTCAGGTAGATAGAAGTAATATCCTTTAGCTTCCTTAAGATATCCCACAAAGTAACCATTTTCACCTTTGGATTCCAACTTATAGGTAAACATCTTTTTCACAATCACGGGGCAACCCCTTGTCTTGATATGTGTAAAAGTTGGCTTCTTGTCATACCATAGTTCATATGGTGTATGCTCAACCGATTTAGATGGAATCCTATTCAGAATGTAGATTGAGTTTTGTAACGCGTATCCCCATAAGAATATTGGAAGATAGCAAAAGCTCATCATGAACCTCACCATGTCCAACAAGGTTTGGTTTCTCCTCCGACACTCCGTTCATTTGCGGTGTTCTGGAGAGTCCAATGTAGTTGATTCCATGTAACTTCAAGTCCCGGTGAATTCATGGCTAAGGTATTCATCTTCTCGATTCGATCGAAGAGTCTTGATACTCTTACCAAGTTGTTTCTCTACTTCAGCTTTATACTCTTTGAATTTCTCAAAAGATTCGGATTTGTGTTTCATAAGATACACATATCCATACCTTGAGAAATCATCAGTAAAAGTGATGAAGTAACCGAAGTGACCCCTAAAAATTTAATTTTTCAAGATAATTTCCCAAAATTGCAAAGATGGACACTTCAATATGTATTAAAAAAAATTGTAAAATAGCCCTCAATTTTATTTTATTTCAAATAAAGTTAAAACGGTGAGTCAGCCAATTCATTTGGTCAACGTTTTGTGCCGCTTTTCACGCTTTTTAGGCAGTTCAAAAGTTAAGTGGTGGTCCAAATGTGTTGAATCGATTCGTTATACTTGTCGAGCAGTGATCAATCGATTCAACCCATTTTTCAAAATATAGTCCAAGACAATAGTTCGGTCCAATATGTAACCAAAAAAATATACAATTAGTTTCTTTCTCAATTCGCGTCCTTTTCTTCCCGGTACAACGAGGAAAGGAAAATTTCCGTTATCCAGAAGGTGTTTATTTACATCATATCTAGCTAAAATGTTTCAAGAATCTCACACTCCATATTTTATAAGTGGACTTTCACATTTAATTTAAATACCCATTTTAAAAGGTTTTTCCAACAAAATTTTCAAACGACTAATGTGATATATAATTTCTGGCATGACATGACATGGCATACTAATATAGACAAAAAATCTCACATGACACGGTCTCGTATACAAAATGAGGTATAAATTAGCACAAATGGCGGACGGATCATAGAGGGGGCTGCACTGGGCTGGACCCCATTAACCTGTTATATATTTGTATATGATATATAAATAAAATTCAATATATATTTAAGTCCAGCCCAATATTGTTTTTGATTTTATATTTAATTTACAAATCTCAATCTAAAATTAAAGATCATCTCCATACTCTCTATTCAGTTATTAAATTAAAAGACAACTTGATATAAATTTATTTTCCTGGTCTATCTGTCTCTCCTTCTTTTTTAATTTAATTAAGGTATTGAAACACAACAAAAAACTATTTTATTGTAATTTTGGATGTACTTTCTTAAGGCTCTCACACCAAAACATTTAAAGTTTAATCATCTGAATATGTTCTATTTTTTTATTTAGTATTTTAATTTATATTAAATATTTACATTGTTCTCTTAATTTTTGTCTTTTTCTTTTGAAGAATATGTATTAATAATTTATTTTTTATTTGTTATATATAATGATAATGATAAATTTTTTGCCACTTTAATATTAATAAAAGAGAAATTATAAATGTAATAATATATTAACATGAATTAAATGAGATTTTTTTAGACAAAGTTTAGTATGAAAATTTGCATATATAGAAATATGCCAAAATTAATAATAAAAAAGAAATTGCGAAAAATTCGCATATATGAAAATATGCCAAAATTAGTAATAAAAAAGAAATCGCAAAAAATTCGCACTGTGCAGCTACCAGGTTTCGATCGCGGGTTTCAGGGACAGAAAAAGACATTCCTACCAACAGACCACAACACCTTAATATCCGAAACTTGCAGTTTTAGTAGATGGTGAATGGTATTTATTTGTTTCAACTATATATATAAAATTTCATTTATTAAATAGAAATTTATTAACTTTATGATTAGAACCTAGATCACAAGAAAACGCTTCCAACTATACTAAAATGACTTAATGTTCAAAATTGAGAATTTATATATGTTATAATTTACAATCTAAACAAAGCCAATTCTAGTTATCTAATTGATTTTAATAGAAAGTTAATTCTATTTATCTAGTTGATTTTAATATAAAGCTAATTCAACTTATTAGTATTTATATTTTTAAATTATACGTATAATACATTCAACTTCTTCTTTTTTTTTTTGTTATATTCTGCAGTTTTTTGTTGTTGACATGCTTAATTTCACCTTTTTTTGGTTGAATAAGGTTATCGACATTCACTCATATATAAAAATTTTATTTTGATTTAATATCCTTTAAAATTTACCTATATTTTGAATATAAACTAATATGGTTTGTTGTAATTTTGCTTCCATTTTGATTTAATATCCTTCAATATTAACTTTTTTTATATATTTTAAATGTAATATTGTTATGTTTTTACATGTAATACTGTTATATTTTGTCTATAATACTGCTTATATCACTACAAAAAAATAGAGGGTTGCCTACGAAATATTCCAAAAAATAGGGGATTGCCTAAGGAATATTTCAATTTACCTAGGCATTTTTATTCATAGGTAAATTTGCCTACGGAATGTAATTCGCAGGTAAATTTATTTGTAAGTCATTTCTAAACATGTCTTTTAGGCCTAGTCCTTGACAATGTGAACATGTGTATCATTTAAAAAGAATACATGACGTGTGTCAATGTTGCATGCACCAGATGTTAAGACATGAGATACTCCTATGCCTATAAATAGTGCTGCCTCTCCTTCACGTTGATGCGTTTTTGGCTTCCAACCTTCAAAGAAACCTCTTCAAAAAGCTTCTTCATCCTCTCAAGTTTACAAACTTCTTCCATGTTTGATTCCTCCTCTTCAGGCAATGCTTGACATTCTTTATAGGTGTTTGCATATTGCATTCTGTACAAATTGAAAAGATTAAAGAACATGGTTATTAAATATCTAAAAATATATAGTTTAAACTTTTGAAGGATAAAGTTTGGTACAAAATTTGACTTCATGTCTATAATATATGTACAAGGAAACTGAAACACACACATATATATACATATTATATATTTATTTCACATATTGAATATGAAACAACTTTAATGCCTAAAGGTTGAAATACTATAAATATGAAACAACTTTAATGCCTAAAGGTTGATATTGAATTCAAGTAAGACCGAATTGAAAAGGTGCATTCTTGACAGCAATTGCATCTGATATGGTTTTCAAATGACTAACGATGTAATCCAAAGATCAAAATTAGATGCTCAAGAATAATGCTCAAAACCTAGACATGACGATGTGATATTTAATTTTGCAACAAATTGAACATTTGATTAACAAAAAAGTAATGCTAATATTGAAGGAAATGAAGTTTAAGGTAACAATTTGATTAACTTTATCTATATATATTACCAGGAGGACTCTGACCTATTGCATCAACATTTGATCCCGAGGTTGTAGTCATGTTCTGAAGAATCTTCAATAGCAATAATGGTAGAAGAAGCACAATACAATATTACATACTCCCTCCGTCCTATTTTTTATTATCTGGTTACTGTAGACACGGAGATTAAGAAAAAGTAGGAGATAATAATATTAAATGGTGTAAAGTGGGTTTGAATGAGGGAAATAATAGTATTAAATGGTGTAAAATGAGTTTGGTGGAGAGAAATAATAGTATTAAATAGTATTGAAAGTTGCTTTATTTCCTTTTTAGGAAATGAACAAACAAAATTAGGACGCCTATTTACGGAAAGTGGACAATCAAAATTAGGAAAAATAGAGTAATTCTGAGGACAACTCCATCTACAGTGACACATCACACATGTACCTTCGAGTAAGAAAGACAAACGAGCTCTTAACATGACTCTGAAAAAAATTAACTTAGATTTTAATTTCTCAAGAGAGTATTGAACTGAGCAAACAAAAAAAGATTATTTGACTTACAAAGAGTGGCATATATTTAATTTTCACCAAAGTCATAATTAGATAACATTCTCTTATAAGTCTACCAATGAAAAATAAAAAAATGAGTAGAGATTGGGTAGGTTTCCAGGGAAGATCTAAGATCTTAAAGCAGGCCACTAAGGCCACTTACACTTGGAAGGAGATGTATAGCTAAATCATAAACTTTAATGTGACTAGAAGTCCAATCTCATCTTATGAGCACCTTGATTGGAAGGAGATATGCTAAATCACAAAAAAAAAAATGATATAGTAGATTAATTAATTATACTATTTCACTTTATATATTAGATTCATTTTTAGTTTGACGTCTATAGGTTAATGCTCACGGTTTAGGTGTGCTTAGGCTGGGGTAAGATATTGGTACTAGAATCTGATGTTTAATGTATTTTTGTTTCTCTTCTTTGGGTGAATTAATCAAAATTTTAGTAAATTCAAGTGCATAGACACCAAGATAGAAACTTTTTTTGTCTCATATGCTGCTAAAATTGTAAAACTCAAAATAATAAAATTAACAAAATACTGAATGTTAGATTTGATTTCCTGTAATCATCACTATATTAGCTACAATATGCAAATCTATAAGTTATGGCTTATGGGAAACAATGAAGCAAACAGAAGACAGAGCACAATAATAAATCCAAATGATATTACATCAATTAAAAATAAAAAGTTGCTCAGCCATTTGCACCAATTATCGTCACTAACAAAGAGCACCAAGACCAACTCGAAGATACTCAAGAAGTATAACAATAACCAGCTCCAAAAATCAATTATAAGGTAACACCAAATTACTGAAATTAGTTACCTCAATCAATGATAGAGCCGAGAGAAACTGGAGAAATAAGAGGTGGATCGTGGAAGTCGAGAAAATTCAAAAAAAAACGAGCGTCGGCCGTTGCCGAATGGATCTTGAGGGAGGCTGGCAGCCGAAGCACTTGCCCAGTGTAGAAAAACTGTAATCTGATTTTGCCCTAATTTTTCATCACGTTTGTATTTCTCATTGTTGATTTCTCAAATTTTCTTTTTTTCTGGAGGGGCTTCGGAATTTCTAAATTAAAAAGTATCATGAGTCTGAGAATGAAGAACGATGGGGGCACTATCACTTTAAGGGTTATTTCCATTATACACTGTCGGTCAACTTTAGCATGTTGTACCACATGCATTGATATGTTGTACTGTACAACATATTAATGCACTCCCCCATCCTAATTCCAAATACTGACACGGAGATTAAGAAAAAGTTGAAGATAATAATATTAAATGGTGTAAAAAGTGGTTAAAGTGAGTTTGGTAGAGAAAAATAGTAGTACTAAATGGTGTAAAGTGAGTTTGGTGGAGAAAAATAATAATATTAAATAATGAGGCACACTTGTATGAGATCGTCTCACGGTGAAACGGGGCATAAATTGGACATTAGCGCTTTAATACTTTGTAAGAGGTGTGTGTGATTTGTGCTAGATTGTATCTCGTCTCATGCATGAGACCGTCTTATATGAGTTTTTATCTTAAATAATATTGAAAGTTGATTTATTATCTCATTAGGAAATGACCAAATAAAATTAGGACGGCTTAGAACATGGATATATATGAGCAAAGGGTAGTTTATGTCTTTTTGTTTCTTTGAAATTTGTTGTGCTATGCCAATTTTGCTTGAATATAAATTTGCAATCCAATGAATCAAGCAATTCTGAAGGGCTAAATGTGAAAATGTTAACACACGTTTGAAGTAATGAACTAAATAAAAAGAGTAAATTAATGGACTAAATGAGAAGAGTAAATCAAAATGTAAACAATCGCGTAATTTAAAAACATGGAACACAGTGTCACAACTCACAATTATGCGAGAAGTTGCTCATATATTTATTCATTCGCAAGAAATCAATATTGATTGTCAAATTTAACATTGTGTTAAGATCATCTAAGCATTACTGATGGTCAAATTATATTTATTTTCCATGTAAGTATTAATTTATTTATCAGAATAAGGATATTATATTAAAAAAATACCACACATACTTGATAAAGGACGCAATTTTTTCAATAAGATATTATATTACCCGAAAGATCGCGTATAGACTCATCCCGAACACGATTTCTCCTCACCTATATATTATTGATGTGATACTTAATTATTAGAATGCGATTATATTTTCTTATACCACCAACACAGCGCATCCATTACATACCACCAGAAAATGTCAAATTGTTTTACATACCAGAATTTCTAAGCAAAACACAAAACAACATATGAGCAAAATACCATAGTTGTTGCAGTTGCTACTACTAATACTACTACTAAGGAGTTTGAATAAGATCAATTACACAATAAGAGTACTTAACCACAAAAATAACATTTAATTCATGAAATTGATCATTTCACTCCCCTTCATTCAAAACGTGACAAAAAAATGAGCATCTACTGGCCTTCACCCCACTTTTTTCTTGCCTTTTCCTTTTACAGTGCGTTCCTGTGAGGATAACTCCATATATTTCTAACCATCCTTATCAACAACAATTTTCTTCAAAGTGGATGAGCCCTGATTATAAAGTGGGGAGCCCTGGTTGTAAAGTGGTGGAAGTTGCGAAACGAGTTGTGTTTAGTAAAACAAACTGATGTTACACTGCATGTTGTAACACTCAAAATAACACTGGTAAAACTGAGATAATAACAGCGGAAGACTCAGAAACACAACACACGAAATTTAATAAGACTTTGCACAATCTATATCAATATAGTGTGATGCCTTATGGTCGAAATCACTATTTATCAAAAATAATGACTACAAAGAGGTTCACAGATCGAATCCTCTTGAAACAAGATCAAGCCTATGATCTAAAGGCTAAGTTTATATCTACACGACCAAAGGTGACTATTCTATGTGTATGAAATGATCTACACCGAAGCTAACATTCCACATAAAATAAATCCAGCACCACTTGAAGTATTGTAGACCCTACAATTACTTTCTTATGGCTAAACACTCCACAACAACGACCGTATCACTCTGGATGCACTAAGAACTCAGCAGTTGATGCTTGGTCGTTGCTTCGACTAAACAGTACACAATTTGCGGCCATTGATATGTGCATCAATATCTTCTATTTATAGACTTCGCTTATGCTTTACTAGATTCTCCTTGAAGGATCTAGAAAATCTTCCATCCACTATCCCATGATCTTTGTAACTGCCACTTAGTGGGTTCTTCAAGTTCTGAAAACAACCGCATAATCTAGTCCCTTCTACTCGATTCTTGAAAATTGTGGAACCTTCTGGAATCTTGCAGAACAACCTAGATCGTCAACCTGTAGTCAACAACATCAAAGACAACATTGAACATAAAAGTGTTAGTGGTTAAGAAGAAAGGACGAATACTGATGTTGTAACCAATGTTGTAACATCGGTGGCAACATCAACAAGTGGCCATTGGCATAAGGTGGCGGAGCCCTTATTTGAACTGTAGGTGCTAAATTTGTTGATGTTGCAATCGCGTCGCATCGATGTTTTATAGTAGTGTCGCGCCGCTGATTGTACGGATCGTTGAGTGGTTCTCCGTCTCCGCCTCTGTGGAGTGAAACTAGGGTTTGTTTGTTGTGTGTGTGTTGAGATGAATTCGTGTGTAAGTGATTTAGAGTTTGTGAAATTGATTTATGAAGGTTTTGATTTTGAGAAACGTTTTTTGACCTGATGAAATAAAACGTTTTATTTTTTAATGTTTTGTTTTTAAATTTTTATTTTTGAATTTTTGTTTATATTTCTTATTTTTAAATCTAGGCTTATAAATTTGTAGGTCTGTTCTGATTGGCTATTAAATCCTTTTCAGCATGACACGTTGTGCCCGGTCATCAGCTCGCCAGAAATCCCCAATTTAAAGGCGCACGTGAGTTGTGCGTGACACGAAATGATGTCTTTTCCTGTCGTTTCTCGTCGTCGGTTAATTTTGAGGTCAAAATTGCACAATTCAAAAAAAATATGGGACTAATTATGTTAGTCAAACTTTCTTGGGACCATTAAAAAAATGTGATAAGTTATGGGACCATTTTGGATTTAATCCCCCATGTTCAGCATACACCACTATTATTATTGCTTGTAAGAATCAACACTTAGAAATGATATCCCTGCTGGATATAAATGTGTATTTGTAATAAGAGAAACAAGAATAATAATGTAATGAGGTGCAAAGCGAGATTAGTAGCTCATGGGTTTTTGCAGAGACTCGATACTGATTTTATCAAATATATGCTCCTGTTATGCATGAAATAATGTTACGCTACTTAATATTTCTGGTAGTAAATAAATTTAAATTTAGAAATGCAGTTTATAAATATTGTAACCGCATGTTTATATAGACCATTGGATGTCAATATTTATATAAAAATCTATGATGGATTTAAGCTTTCCCAGGTGAGCAATTGTGAGAATCGTATTATGTACAATATTAAAAGCTACATAAGTCATTATATAACATAAAACTTTTGAGTCGAACATTCCACGATCGACTCAATTAATTCCTCATGAATAAAGAATAAATAAATAATAAAATATTTCCTTGCGAGTTTATAAAGAACTCATTTGGTGGTATTTGTATCATCTCAGTTTATGTTGATGATCTAAATGTTGTTAGAACGAGCAAGGAAATTGAAGAAAGTTTAGTTTAATTAAGACATAATTTAAAATAAAATTGGTAAAATAAGGTATTATCTCGTCCTGTAGAATGAAAATCTCCCTAAAGGAAAATGAATTTGATACACTAGTGAACCTACTTAAAGAAGGTATTGAAGAGATTTCATATGGATAAATTTGATCTATTTAATTAGCACACCAATAATTGTTCGATCTGTTGAAGTAGATAGGGACAAAAGTTGTACCAAACAAAGATACATAATATATGAAAGGACCGAAAGATCCTTATTTGAGTGGAATTGGTGTATTACTTTGTTTTGAGAACTGCGTCAAACCCGATATTGCATTTGCAATGAGTTTACTTGCAAGATTTAATGTTTCTCCTACAAGGAGATATTGTAAAACATTAAGCACATGTTAACAGCATCTCCAAGGTTCGCAAGATTCTAATTTAAAACATTTGGGATTCATGTGGTGGTATCATTAGAATGATATATCTTCTATCGTCCTTTATAAGGACAATGCAATTGTATTGCATAGATGAGTAACATGTATGTTAAAAGGAACTTGACAAAGCATATATCCTTGAAAAATTCATTAATCCACATGAACACCAGAAGAGTGGTGAAATTATCATACAAAATGTGTGCTCGAGTGACAATCTGCCAGATTTGTTCACTAAATCTCTTCATATATCTATTTTGAAAAAATGTTTTCATGGTATTGGAATGTGTAGACTTAGAAGACTATTGTCTTCAGGGGAAGCGACAACTTCAAAATAGTCTTAAAAATTGATTCCCAAGAACAGTGATTATAATCTTTTTCTTTATTAAGTTTCTTGTTCTAGATTATTTTAGAGATATTTAATTAGGCATGAACATCACGTCATAATGTCCAAAGAGGAGTGTTGTCAATATATTAATAGAGGACATTACTTTTTATGGGCTTATATATTATCTCTATTTTTTGTGTCGTCGTGGACAAAGAGAACAAAAAATAGTGAAACCCTCCTAACTTTGTCGCCTCCTGAAATAGTCCTTCTTGATGAACTAGGTTAACAAATCAATGTTATTGTGTTCTTCTTTATTCTTATTTTTTATTTTACAACAACTATAAATGTTATTAATTTTTTTCATAATTGGACTGTTGTAACCTAGATTTTGGATCTAGGGCAACATACGTGTGATGGGAGGGATCAAACAGATAACGGATAATAAACGTAAATGATGCTCAAATCTGGTTACCCAGTTCGTCTTTTGAATAAGACTACGTCTGGGGGCGCCCAAGCCAAGAGTATTTTATTGTATCTTTTATGCCTAGGGTTCTAAGATTTTCGTCCCTTTACAATGAATGATACATGTTATATTTATGGACAAGAAACTAGGTTACAAATCTTCATGGGCTTCCTTCGACGGGCTTCACTAGAGATTCCAAATTACCAGGCTAGGGTTTTTAATGAACCCGCGATTTCTGCATCAGGATACACTTGCCGCACTTACGCCCCGCGATATTTGTGCCCCTAATTGTACATATCTTTACCATGTTTATCTCTTCGTGGACTTCCGTTCGAAGTCGCTCCCGACCTGTGGTTTCTCCAAAGTCGCCTGCGACCTTCGTGTATTTCCAAGTCGCTCCGCGACCTTCTCAATTCAAATGAAGTCATTCTCATGGCCTCCCCCCCCGGAAGTCGCTCCAACCGACACTCACTCAGAGAGGGTCGCCTCACCGGGTTGGATTATTTCGTGCTACAACAATTGCCCCTCAAGTCGAGGTCGCGTTCTTGCATCGGGACCTAGACTTGACTCGTTATTTGATCGACTTGTGGCGAGTCGACCTAGGAACGCATTCCCGAGGCGCATGGTTACCCTCGGGGATCGTCATCGTTCCTCGGTTCGCATGGATGAGATTTGATGGGTTAACATGCTAATTTTGCAAACGGATAAGGTCATCACGCATGAAGCTCCTCCAATCGGTGATCGCGGTGTTGACTACGCTGTGACTGCTGACTTCGTTTCTTCGGGAGGGGTCCAAATTACGCCCTTATTGCACTTTGACCCCCGTTCCCTTCTATAAGAAGGGCTAGGGCTTCATACATGTCTCCATTTCCTTCTTCTTTTCACGCAGCCAAAATCCTCTCTGAATTCAAGCATTTCATCTCCGGCCAACTTCCGAGTTCCCGACGAGACAACATTCAGGTAACCCTCCTTATTTCAACATATTCTTTCCATTGCCTCCGATCCTTCGACGCCCGTTACCCCTCGTCCCATGGTTTCTCGTCCTCAGAGGAGGACAATATAGCGATACCCCTCTTTCGGCAATACCACGGCTCGGTTTTGGCACGGTCACGAGGGCGATCTTCATCCGGTATCCGCGATATCCAGGACACATCGGGGGCGTTGATGAGCGATTCTTGCAGGAGCTGGAGGACATCACTCATCTCCCCTCGATATTGGATATACGGGCCGTTAAGGCCAGCGTGGGGAACAACCCGCCAAGATTCGCTCCGGAAACAAGATTACGGGGCCTACGAGCGGCCTTCGACTATCACTCTTATTCAATCCCAGGCCCCCATATAAGTGACTTGAACATGCGATAGGAGGCCGGCCTCATTCTACGAGTACACTGGACCGTAAGTACAAGTCGATTTTTACCCGACAGCACGCAGTGTTCCTCCATCGGTCGTATAAGGTGCCCGAGATGTGTATTTTTATGGGGCGACCTCCGATGAGAGTGCCGACCAGCTGCCTCCAGGGATGATTGCGGTCAACGAGCACACAATGAAGGCGGGGATTCGCTTTCCCCTTCACCCGGCGATCTCCCACCTGTTAGCGGCTTGGAATCAAAGCCTCACCCAGATCACCCCTAATGGTTGGAGCTACATAATGTCCTCAATGACCGCTTAAGGTTGCTTATGCGAGGTCGCTTATGTGATATCGCCAATTATCCAAGCCAGCGGCTATAATGTCGTACGACTTCGCAAGGGTTGGGAGCTCGTGAGTGGGATTCCGAACAAGGTCGTTGATTGGCACCAGAAGTGGTGGTTTGTTGGGGGTGCTTGGGAATCAACGGACCTTCGAGTACACTGCCCATCCGGGTCCCCACAGATTACGCGCGTCGAGTCGAACCGCGTAAACTTTTTTTTTTATACTTCCGGGACGTCTTGATCTAATTCTCTTCTTTGGCAGTGCGTTTATGCCCTCGACCGCCCGACCAGACTGGGGCTTCCAAGAGGCTTTCAAGATTGTTCATGACAATCACGAGTTTTTGCGACGTTAACGCCCTCAACTCTCGAAAGCGCTCGACGACTAAAGGTCGGGCTTTATACCTATCCTCGCCACTTGAACATCCCTTGTGAGTACCCATTTTACGCTTCGACTTTCCTTTTTTTCATCCTTTCAGGCTGATTTTTTTTTGTCACGCGCTCAACATTCCCCGCCTCTGTCGTTAGCCGCAGAAATGATCATAGCCCCGAAAGAAATTCCGTCTTTGGTCGATGAAGCACGTGGTGGCCGCCGATGCCCCCCCCGAAGCCGACTTTCGCCTCTTGCACGAGCAAAAGGCAAGATAAGTCGAAGAATCCATTGTCCGAGCTCGTCCAAGAAGAAGGCGGGGATTTAAACTAGCCAGGACCGAGTTCGCAGTTATAGCCCGCTCGAGCCCTCATGACCCCGCTTCCTCGGTGAGATCACACCCGAGGACGACATTGGTCGTTGGGACGACGAATCGTGTCAACGAAAGTAAGTTCATGACCGTGAATCCTTAAAATTCGTTTTTCTTTGCTTAATCGACGCCGTAGATTCTTTGCAGCCCGGAGCTTACCCCGCATAAGTTCGCCCAAAGGGCCCCCGGAAGCCGAGATCGAGTCATGTCGCCCCGGGCCGTCCCCAAAGTCGCCCTGGCTTATTCCGGAGGATCACAGCAGACCGACCCGGTGGACGCACGCACTACGCAATGAATGCTCACTCCAGGCCGGCGACAGTAACTTGTACTCGGTCGTTGCCCACTCTCAAAAGGTGGTCTTCACCGAGAAGACCGCCATGCAGCCGAGGCCGAAAGTTGATGAGCTAAAGAAGTCGCAGACGAGGGTCGCCGACCCATTAAGATGTCCGATCTCCGTGATGCTCAAAAAGAAACTAGAGTCCCTCCAACTCGAAGCCAGCTTCCGAGCGCTTTTCCGACGGCGGACGATCGCCGGCGGAGGTCGAGGGCGAGTTGAGGGCTAAAAAGGTAAATGTGGTCCGGTTGGAGGGCGAGCTGGCTGAGGCCGGGAGGGTGCTGGTCGCCAAGGAGGACGACTTCAAGAGGACCGAGGAGCTCAACGCCAACTTCACGTATGTGATGGTCTATGTCGGGGTCATCCGTGTCTTTCACAGGGTGAATCCGACTGGCGACCTCGCCCCTTTTTATCGTCGAGCTGTCCGATTATGTCCGCGACTACCCTCCTGCCCCCACCGTCCTTCCGGAGATTAAGGATCTGGAAGACATGGGTGTCAACCTTTCCTTTTTCGCCAATCCAAGTCGGATCGTGCGCCCGGTCCCTGATCCAGAGGTCGTCCAGCCGAGGTCGGAGTCGATTCCTGATGCTCCTTTGCAGGATTTTTGAGATCTTGAATGGGCACTCCCAGTTTGGACCGAGGGCTCCTTTTCGATTAGAGAGTAAACTTCTTGATGCAAGTTTCCTTCTTTGAAGCGTCGAGTCGTACTTTGGAGTTATAGTATTTCTCTGACCATTGCTTGTACCTTGTGTTTCTCATGTTGGCCTCCAACCGCCTTTTTCTTCGAAAGGTGTCGAGGTTCCTGGCCAAGGCCTCATCCTTTTGGTCGAAGGCGACTTGACTTGTGCGAAGATTGGGAAAGTCGACCTCCGTAGGTACAACCGCCTCTGCATGAAGGCTAGTAAGTAAGGAGTTTCTTCGTCAATTCTGCAAATCGCTCAGTGAGGCCCACAAAACATCCGAGAGCTCGCTAGCCCATTTTCCCTTGCTCAATCTTGGCCTTGAGAGTGTGTTTGATGATTTTGTTCACCGCCTCTCGACCGCCATTCGACCCATGGAGGATATGGAGTCGAGAAGAGTTTTATGTATCTTCCATTTCTTGAAGAATGCATCGATTTTGAGGTCGTCGAATTGTTTACCATTGTCTGATATGATTGCTTGTGGTAAACCAAATCTGCAGATGATATTCCGCCATATAAATTTGATGACGTGATCTTGATATATGGTCGCTAGTGCCTCAGTTTTGGCCCATTTTGTAAAGTAATCTACCTCCACCAGGGCGTATTTGACCAAGCCCGGCGCTGTTGGGAGTGGCCCAATAATGTCTATCCCCCACTTTGCAAATGGCCAAGGACTGAGGATGCTTGTGAGCTCTTCTGGGGCACTTTTGATGGAAGGAGCATAGATTTGACACTTATGACAATTGCGGGCGAAGATGATGGCGTCGGCCCTTAGCATGGGCCAAAAATATCCTTGTCTTGTGGTCTTGTGGGCCAGTGATTCTCCCCCGGTGTGGTTACCGCATGCCCCTTCGTGTATTTCGATCAGGATCACTTGCCCTTGTTCAGGTGTGATGCAACGGAATAGAGGAATGCTGAAGCCACGCTTGTACAACTCGTCTTGGATCATTGTGTATCTCGCGGCTCACAGTTATAGTTGTCGAGCTTGGACCCTGTCGTCAAGTAATCAATGATGGGTGTCATCCGGCTCAATGTTGGGTTTCTAGGTTCGCGACTGTCGTGTACGCGGTGGATAGGTGGGATAATGTTGTGATGGTGACATCCTTCATTTCTGGTGACCCCTCGGAAGTTGCTAGCCGTGCTAAAGCATCGGCTCGCGAGTTCTGTTCTCTCGGGATAACTTGACATGAATTTGTCGAACTTTTGACATAACATCTTTACAATCTCTTGGTAGGCCGCCATCATCGCCGTCGCCCCGCGTTTGATTCTCCCGAGACCTAGGGCCACGGTTGAATCAGAGTGGACTTCTGCCTTTTTGACCCATGACCGTCACGACATTTCTAGGCCGCTAATGAGTGCTTCGTATTCTGCCTCGTTGTTGGTTGTGGGGAAATCGAAGGTGATGGCATTCTGGAAGAATGTTCCTTTCGGACTTATCAAAACCAAGCCGCCCCCGACGGATGGGAGGTCGCCGATTATCCACAAACAAAATCCCATGGTGGGTCGTTTGAATCTTCCGCCGATGAGAAGGTGAGGCTCCACGATGAAGTCGGCTAATGCCCGGCTTTTATGGCGTGTCGGGGGATATGTTACTCCGTATTGTCCGACCTCTAATTGCCATTTGAGGCATCGCCCGTCAGATTCCGGGTCGATGTAACACGCTTCTTAGGGGGTGTGGAAGTGAGAACCTCGACTTGATGGTCAAAGAAGTAGGGCCTTAGTTTCCTTTACGCCATGACTAGCATCGACGCCTAATTTCTCCAAAGACCGAATATCATTGCTCATTCATTCAGCGTGTTTACTTTAAATAAATCAAAATTCATTCATGTCTTCTACTCGAACGAGGACCGCACTCAGAGCCATTTCGGAAGCCGCGAGATATAGGAAATTTTTTTCCCCTGGAACCGGTTTTGACAGAATGCTTACATTCGCTAGGTAGGCTTTGATCTTATCAAGAGCTTCCCTCGCTTTCGGGTGTCCATTCAATTTTGACTTTTTCGGATTGTGTCGAATGCTGATCTTCATTTGTCCCCATTCGAGATGAACCCGTGTTCAAGGCGAAAATGACATCCCGGGAGTTTAGATTTTTTTTATTTCGAGGTGCTCCCATGTCTATTATGGCTTTGACTTTGGTGGGGTTCGCCTCTATTCCCCGGCATACCCGATGTCCCAAGAATTTTCCCGACTTCGACCCCCAAAATTGCATTTCTTGGGGTTTAGTCGATGTTGAATTTTCTTAGGATGTCGAAAGTTTGCGCCCAGTGCGTTAGGTGGTCTTCCGATTTCGGACTTGAGACTCGCTATGTCGTCCACGAAACTTCCACCGATTTGTCGATGAGGTTGGTAAACATATGATTGACCAACCTTTTGATACATTGCCCTCGCGTTTTTTAAACCGAAGGCATCCTCCAAAGTTAGATGTTTTTTTCCATCAAGAACGAGGTATGTTGTCTGGTCCGGTTCGCATATGGCTATTTGGTGGTAAAGCAAAGTCCATGAAGACATCATTTCGTGGTTTTGCCGTGTTATCTATCGTGATCGACAAGGGCATTGGGAAAAAATCTTTCGGACAAAGCGTTGAGATCGGTGAAGTCGATAACGCCAAGTCCCATTCGATTTTTTTCACCAACGGCGTTAGCCCACCCATTGGGGTTGATTAGCTCTGCTTTGATCAAGTTGTTGTCAACAATTTCTTTTACCTCTTCGCCAACGCCACAGCGATTTTCGGGCCAAACTTTTTGCCCTTTTCCGCCATCGCCTCCGAAATGGATCTATGAACAATTTGTGGCACGCGACTTCCGGTCGATCCCTCACCATGTCTTTGTGTGACCATCGCCGAAGACATCCAGTTCTTTTTGAGAAAGTCGATGACTTCCCCTTCAGTCGTCTGCGGCATTGTGGAGCCTATGATTACTTAAGATCCGGTCGGCCGGGTCTACTTTGACTTTCTCGAGGTCTTCCCACGACGGCCCGGGTTTTTTGCATTGTCGCCTATTTATTTAAAGTCAGAAATTCTTCGGTTCGGCCCCATCCTTGGATCGAGGTCGTCGCGACTTCTTTTTCTTGTTCATCTTGTTATTTAAAACTTAGATTGTTTTTCACTATCTATTACAAGTATTTGTTTGCTAGATATCGGTCTAATTTAAATAAGACGCGAATAAATCAAAAACCCCTTGCATCAACTTGGTCACCTTTGACGGTGCCGATTAGCCCACTCTTGGTGGGAAACTTTACACGAATAAAAAGTTGAAGGAAGCGACCTCAAATTAGTGTTCAAATGGCCTCTTAGAATCCATTATAGGAGCTCGGAGGTCGACAACCAGAAAATCTAAAAGCCTAGTAGCCCTAACTTCTTCATTCAAAGTGGAAACTAATTCCACGACTAGGGATCATTCCCCTGTCGGCTTCCACAGTTGCATCTCCAAATCCCCTCACGATATGGTCGCGACGGGGGTGATGTATCGTCGAGTCCCCGAAGTGATCCAGGTTTTCTTGAAAAGGATGTTTGAAAGGCTCCTCCATCCACTAGAAGAAGACATACGGTGGTGCCCATGATATTGGCTTTAATTACTGGGGATCGGCGTTTGGATAGACTATTCCGACCTTTGTCTTTTTTTTGCCAAACAAACCGATCGTGTTAGTCTCTTCTCCTACCGCCAAGACCGGTAACACCATCTTTTCTAGCATTCTCTATTTCTTTATCTCCACCTTCATTCGTTTTTTTTGACGAGCCGTTATTCGAAAGCCCTCGACTGCATCGGGGATAGGGTGTGTGTATGATCGACCTTGATTCTCTCGGCATGGGTGGTCGTCGTTTCCTTCACCAGTCGGCGTTCACTCGAGCAGTTCACTTTGTCGGGTTGGTTTTCTTTGGCGACCTCTCTCGGGTGTGATCTTGATTCTTCCGAGGTCGCTAACAAATTCATCTAACAACCCGTCTCATATAAATTTCCAAAGATGGGGAGAAGGTCCTTTTTCACTCGCTTGTGTAATGCCCGATTTATTCGTGGAAGTGGCAGTACTTGTTGGGGTTGGCCTTACTCTTATTCTTGATAGGTCGTGGTGGGAGGAGTAACTCTCGATCTCTGATCTGGTTGTAGACGTGTCCTGGTGTCATACCTAGTACTTCCATTAGTTTTTGGAATGTTTTCCTAAAAGGCTTGAAGTTACCTCAGGCCTTGTAGTGACCCTCGTTTTTTGAGCTCTTCCTTGAGTCTCGCAACCTCTGTCGTCGGAGAGTCTTGATTCCGAAGTTGATGCGTGGATAATGTCGCTTAGCTCATCTTCGGAAGTCGTTATAGTTATTGGTATTCGGTGGTCTTGCGCCATAACTTGGTTATTTTTGGAGTCCGGGCGGCCCCGAGTACTTTGGCCTCATCCCAGATGGGTCCTTCAAGTATGAGTCCTTTTCAATGTAGGATCGATCGGACTTCGTTATCCACTTGTTGGGTGTTCATCGATTTATTTGCCTAGTCATGGTCGCGGTGCCAAGGCCATGAAGTGGGTCGAAATAACCCGGCGAAATTTTGTGAACGATTCTACGGAAGGGTGACAATGAAATGAACCATTGATGGGCCCGTCGCTCAAAGTTAGGGAAAATATTCGGCATTTGGTGGCATCCGTCATTTCCATAGAGCCGTATAAAGAGTTGTGCCGCCACGTGGACCATCGGTCTCGTGTTCCCATCATAGCGATCTAAGAGCGGCTGTGTTGATTTTTTCGTTGAGTGGGCGCCAAGTGACCATGGTCCACTAGGGGAGAGTCCGGATGGTGAGATTATGGTCGGCTCGGTAGGACCACTTTGATTCTTCCGTCTCATCAAGAAGTCGCCGGACCATCCTCGCCGGTGCGTCGAATTTCATCGCGATGATCCTTGGGGGATAGGGTCGCCGTGGATCGCCTTGTGAATTGCCGACCCGCAAACTTCGTCATGGTGCAAGTTTAGAAACATAGCTAGGTCTCGCTCCACTTGGTCGCAAGATGGGGCCGAGAGTGTGCCTCGCCCCGATAGCCGCCGAGCTTTCGGGCCTCCCCGTCCTCCAAGTCGATCGAATACGTTGCCGATCCGCCGGTTTTTCCAGAGCTCGCGATTCCCAAATGATGGCGTGCTTTCTTGGGATCATATGCCGATTCACCGGGGAGCGCCCTTTTAAACAAGGCGTTCTTGCCCTTAGAAGTTCTGGATTGTGTGCGCCTTCTTGATCGGGCGGTTGTTAAATCCTCGCCATCGGGCGCGAGGCGCTTGTGGAGGACTGCCAACACGGCCTTTGCGTCCTCCGGTGTCCGAACGAGGTTCCACCAGTTGAGGGTGGCCTCCGGGATGATGGGATGAGACCGCTGTGAACTCATGGAGGCCTCGATACAGTCGCGGAGATCCATCTCGTTTCTAGTAGTGTTACCTTGGTTGATCGCCATTGACAAAAGATGGGTCTCCTGAGGATTTATGAGTAAATCGACAGAAAGGTTTCCCACAGACGGCGCCAAATGTTGTAACCTAGATTTTGGATCTAGGGCAACATACATGTGATGGGAGGGATCAAACAGATAACGGATAATAAACGTAAATGATGTCAAATTTGGTTACCCAGTTCGTCTTTTGAATAAGACTACGTCTGGGGGCGCCCAAGCCAGGAGTATTTTATTGTATATTTTCTACCTAGGGTTCTAAGATTTTCGTCCCTTTACAATGAATGATACATGTTATATTTATGGGCAAGAAACTAGGCTACAAATCTTCATGGGCTTCCTTCGACGGGCTTGCAGAGATTCCACCGCTGGTTAGGGTTTCTTTTGCCAACTCGCGATTTCCGCGTCTCGATACTCTTGCCTCCAAAACCGCCCCGATATTCGTGCCCCTAATCATCCATATCTTTACCATGTTTATCTCTTCGTGGACTTGATTCCTCGAAATCGCTCCCGACACATGGTTTCTCCAAAGTCGCCCGACCTTCGTATTTCCAAATCGCTCCGCCGACCTTCTCAACTCAAATGAAGTCGTTATTGCCTCCCGGCCCCCGAGGAAGTCGCTCAACCCCATTGACTCATGAGAGAGGGTCGCCTCACGGGTTGGATTATTTAGTTCTATAACATGGACAAAAGGGCCTCAATATCTCATTTTATTAATTGGAGGATATATTTGTACGAAAGAATAGTTCTAAGGTTCAATTTGTACCCAAGACAATAGTTCAGGTCCATCCTGTAAACAAGACAATAATTTGGCTCGCTTTCTCAATTCACATGCCTTTATCGACATGTAGTCTATCTACATCATATCTAGCTAACATGTTACAAGAATCTCACACTCCATATTTTATAAGTTGACTTTCATATTTAATTTAACAGTGATCTCTAGTGAACAAGTTTTATAATATGAAATTGGATTATTTAACTCATTCATTCATTCATCTCAACACACTTTTTTAACCCACTAAACGTAATACGTATCATACCATGGATAGCTTCACATTCCCATGAATTAAAAATAAGTTTCATGCAATGAAACTTGTTCACTCTAGCTAGAGTTTGCATTAATTTAAATTTCCATTTTGAAACTTATTTCCAACAAAATTCCCAAACGATTAAAGTGAATATAACTTCCGGCATGACATGACATAGCATATTAATTTGTTCAATACCCCGCATGCTTCATGATAACTTATTTCTATGTACTATTGCATCTTAAGTCTTAGTGTTATCAATCTTTTTTATTAATAACTTGTGTATAAATATGTGTATCTCAGTGTAATATGTATGATCAATATGAAAAAGAAGCAAGGGATCGAGTAAATTGCCAGCTATGTTAACGACGTCTTATGATTAATTATTATTATCATTGCTAGTCATTTTTTCATGCAATGCACGTAAATTTGAATATTCATTGATGAATTTTAGTGTGAAACTGTATAGTTTTTTTTTTCTTTTATCGGGCAAAGTTAATTGTTAGTAGTTAGTACACCAAGCATCCAAATATTCCACGAAATCGTCAATCCACCTTATAACTCCCATAATTCCAATTCGTTTCCAGAGGGAATCGAACCTGAGTCTCCCACTTAAATAAGAAGCCCAATGGTCAGGTGGGCTAAGCCACCTGGTTAGAAACTGTATAGTGTGAGATAGCTTGTGATATAAATAGTGTGAGATAGCTTGTGATATAAATCTAAATTAAATTTAGCTTGTTCAGCAGCTAATTGATCTTTATTAATCTTTTCAACACTTTTTCATTAATATATAAATTTTGTGAGATAAAATGTATGTGCCGATCTCATAATTTTTAAATTAATTGTGAAATTTAAATCATCCATTAACTCAACATAAATACTTAATTTTTTAAAAAAATGTTAAGATTTTTTTTAAAAATATTATATAATAAAAGAATCAATCCATATACAATACAATGAAAAATCACTTTAAAAACAATAAATCCATATTTTTATTTATACATATAGGATTCCTCAAATTAAAGATCACAAAAGGACAATTATTTTTTTCTCATAAAAAAAAAGAGAAAATAAAAGAGAAGATTATTCATTTGTTATGCACTGTGTTAAAAATAATTTTAAAATGAAAATATATTAAACTTTAAATTTGTTGGTGAAAAGTAGAAAATCAAAAGAAAAATCATATTGGTTGATTATGCAAGACTGGCCAAATCAGTCTTAAATGGACATTTACGAATCATGTGAGTATATACAACACGTAACCCTACATACTACGTGGGATTTAAAATAATTTTTTTATTAATTTTAATTAAAATATTTTTAATATTTAATTAATTTAATTATACATATAATTTTTATATTTTAATATTATTTATATATATTTACATTCATTTTTTATTCTGAATTACTTCCTCCCATTAAAATTAGATGTTATACTCATTACAATCTTATATATTATTTGTATAATACATGTAGTTTTGACATTTTTACTCATCATTATCTCATATATACCCCTAATGACTATTTTTTATGGTTATTAAATTTTTTTATTTTTCTAAAATATGTTGTGTGACAAATTAAAGTTAATATTGACATAAGAAAATTTAAATATTTATTATTATATATATAAACATTAAAATGATCATGAAAATTAATTATTATAAGTATATATGATATAATGAGGGGAGAAAATATAAAAACGATATTTATTATATAAATATTCTAAAAAACTAAAAAGACATTAAGAAGAATGAGAGGGAGTAGTTTAGAATAAGGAATGAATGAAAATATCCACGTATAATATTAGGAAAAAAATTATGTCTATAATTGAATTAATTAAACTAATTAAATATTTAAAGTATTTAATTTATAATTAATGATATAAAAACTATTTTTAATATCGTGGAGACGTAGTAAGTCGGGTTACATGCTAGTGATATAGTGATATTTAAAAAGAATAAGATGAAATATAAATTTATAAATTATGGAGCATGTATTTAATATAAATTAATGTATATGTTTTAAAGAGGAAGTATTTTAAATATAGCAACCATATAAATAGGGAGTGAATCACAATTAATAGATAAGATATAAATGAAAGGTAAATATTAAAATTAAATAATGAATTACTGAAATTAAAAATTTATTAATGGTAATATTATAAATAACTTCTCACAGAAATTCAGAGATTTGAAATAAAGACATCATATAAATTGGGGTTGAATAGCCATTAGTAGATTAGAGATTCATCTTTAGTAGGGTGGAGATATATTTATACAGATATAGGCACAGATTATACACAAATCATACATCGACAAATTATGAGGTATAAATTTTGGATTTTGTAGAGAATAAGAGAAGAGTATATTCAAGTTGAAAAGCCAGAATAAGGAAAGTTGAGATATATTTTTTTTTTTAAATCAAACAAAAAAGGCCTCTGTGTTCTCTTTTTAATGGAGTAATTAATTAAGGTAAGCACGTGCATTAAGAATATGTATCACTCTGCCAGAAATCAATTCCAAAAATCGAAACCCTAAATCATAAAATGAGATAAATGGAAGTGACGAAGAGTGAAATCAAATGACCCCTACCCTCGTGTCGGTAAACATGCTACTTTTTTACCTCACCGTTTGGATAAAATGGTGATCCTACAAATAAGTTGTGGAGGTAAACTTATTTATATAATCCCATTGTTTTCATGGATTAAATCTGAATTTTTACTTGGGCAACAAAAATGGTGATCCTACATGACATGTGGTTTTATTTTCTCATTTCTCATTTTCATGAAAAAAAAAATCCTTTTGAATGAATAGTTTTGAAAAATTAGAGTGTGATTGTATGTGAAAAAAAGTATAATTATTATAGTTGATATGATGTGTCTGTTGAAAAAGAGGGTGTGAATTGATGTGATTTTTTGTTTTTCTTCTTTGAATAGCTAGTGAGTATGGTGAAATTTAATTTGTATTGTGTTGTATTAATAATATATTTTTCATTAAAATGTATTTATTATTGAATTTATATGTTATAATAATATATAATAATTTTTTATTTAAATATATTGTGAACAAAGATTTTTTAATATTTTTAATATTAAGATATTATTATAACATTAATAATAATAATAATAATTTTCTATTGTTACAATTATACTATTAAAATAACATTAAAGACATAATATGATTAATATCATAATAATATTTAGATTTTTTTTAATAAGGTGTAATACGAATATATATATTATAAATAATTTATAATGATTTTAACACAATATTAAAATTATAATAACATTTAAAATAATCATATTTAATTTTAATATATTAAAATTGCTAATAGTGTTAATATATTGAGAATAAATTAATATAATAATAGTTTTTAATTTTTTTAAAATTAATAACATTATTACAATTTAGTTGTTTTAGTATTATTATCAACATTATAATATTGAGAATAGTAAAATAAACAATACTCCCTCGGTCTCAATCTTAATTGAACATATTCAGTTTCGGTCTGTTCCAATCTTAATTGAACATTTACTTAAAATGAAAAAATACTAACTTTAACTTCATCCCGCAAATACACAATTTATTTACAACATGACACTCACTCCGTATATCCTTACACTTTATCATCTTTAATAAATATTATTCTACTCTTCAATAAAGTTGAATTTCCAATATTACCCTCAATATTTTATCACTTTATCGCCTAAAATACTAATAAACATCTATTTCTTAAACTTCGAGCACACAGTGTATGTCCAATTAAAATTGAGACAGAGGGAGTAATAGATTATAATAATATATCATGTTGAATAATGATATTTAGGTTATATTAATTTACTAGAAGCGTAGTCTCATAGATACGCCGGTATGAAATTAAAAAAAAATCATACTATTATGTTTAAATTAAATATTTTAAAATTGTGAGTTTTATTAATTGTAAAACGTATTTTTTTAGCAGCTGATATGGTATATTAATTTTTTAAATTTATATATCAATTAGTACTTAATTGTAGAAGATATTAATTTTAGCACCATTTAGGTGTGGAACAATTAAAGAGAATGAAATAATAATTATTGTAGGGTAGGACAAAAAAATTAAGAATTGTAAAATATTAAGTAGACAAAAGAAGAGAGACAAAGTATTGTAATGCGCAATTTTTTTAAATTATTATCATTCTTATTATTGGTAAGGATCAATACTTTACAATTAAAGTGTTGAACCTTACCAACAATAAGAATAGTGGTGTCTGTTGGTGAAAATGGTCTTACAATCGTGAAAGAAGAGAATGAAATAATAATGATTGTAAAATTGAAATTTATAGAAATTATTAGATAGATTATATATAAAAATTGATTGTTAACATATCTTTTAGAATTTGATTATTAACATGTCTTATTATAAAATTTATAATATCTCATGTAATATAGAATAGAGATTAAAAAAATATAGATGAACGATTGAGATTAAGTTTAAGAGTAGAGTTATTGAAATTAAAGAGATTTTGAAATCTTGAAATAAATTTATGAATAACATAATTGATATGATTAATTATAAATCTTGAAAATCTTTGAAACAGTTAGATTGTCCACATATATTACAATATATATATATATATATATATATATATATATATATATTATATATATATTGAGTTTTCTTTTGAGAGTGGGTATTCTGCACCAAGTGCAGACCGTCTTACTCGAGATAGGAGTGACCCATTAAAAAATAAGACCTTGTCATTAGTAAAAATGAGGATCCACAATAAAAAATTAGAAGGGTCAAAATGAGTGCACGAATCTAGAATATGTGCATCAGGTGCATATGAAACATTGCCTTCTTTTGAATAATGATATTTAAAGAATATATCAAATATGTGCATAGATATCATTAACCATAAATCTTGAATTTTTTAAATCAATTTGATCATATGCTTCTTCATCATGGAAGATAATTGAATAATAATTTTTTTTTGACAGGAAGATAATTGAATAATATTAAATAAGTGAACCAAATTATGAATTGCATATCACAATAACAAACACAATGGAGAAAAAAACATGTCAAAGAAAAGGCTAACCAACTGTTATGAAGCATATGCATTCGGTCTATGCGCATGTGGTTCCATATTTGTTAAATTAGCAAGACAATTTATAAGGAAATATATCCTGTTACATAAGAACGTCACGATACTGAATAACAAACAAAATTAAATACAACGTCTAGACCAATATAGTCGTATAAAATTGAGGAATCAGTTACACAAATTCAATACCTTCTTATAAAATTTGGAAACGCATAACTTCTCGACCAAGAACCACAACAATTTAAATGAAAATAATAGGTTGTGAATAACCTGTGATTAATATATTACATTAATGCACTTCAATTGAGGAGTGAGGTTTGGTCAGAGAGTGATCTTGGAAAGGAAACAAAACAAATATTTTTACACACAATTATAGAATAAACTAATATGATCAATATTGAGGAGTGAGGTTTGGTCAGAGAAAGTGATCTTGAAAATGAAACAAAACGAACATTTTTACACACAATTATAGAATAAACTAATATGATCAATAGTATTGAAATCAATATTTTTACACACAATTATATAGAATATATTTACACACAATTAAAGAAGAATCTTTTATCTTCCATCCACAAAATAAGTAGAGTCCTAATAAATACAAATATTTTAATTAGATAGTTTCAATGTCTTAGTATAATATCTACAATATATATGATATATTGTAGGGTAAATACGGTTGAGATTAAATTTAAAATTAGAGTTATTAAGATTAAAGAGATTTTGAAATAGAGTGATTTGACTTAGTCTAAAAATTTATCTTTATATATAGTAAATATATATATATATATATATAAATATATATATATATATATATTGATATGTAAATATTCATTATATTATTACATGTAATATCCCCACTATTATTAAAAAGCAATAAGGTCAATGACATGCAGAGACCCCCATAAACTTTTTATTTTTTTAATTATTATTAACATTATATAAATTTGTATTATATATTGATAACTTGATATAAGAAAAAGTGTTGGTTTGTGAAACATATACACTGGCCAGCTGATTTGGCCACCATGTCTGCTTTATTAAGTTGTTGGTCTTGTGTTCAACACCTAGCAATCCCATTTATTTAATGTTTTTTTCAAGATTTTTTGCCCCTTCTTTCAACATATTTTTGCCCCTTTCTTTCAACATATTTTTGCCCCTTTCTTTCAACATATTTTTGCCCCTCCTTAAAGCTAAACATGATAGCAGATAGTTTGAGATAACACGCCCTTATTTTATAATTGTATTTTTTTTTTGCGCCCCGTAATGAAAAATTTATGGATCCATCTCTGATGACATTTAGTCACATCAACAACAGAGAGTTGGATCAAGATGTTTCATTTTGCTCACTGTACATAAAGTTAGGGAAATTTTATTTTTCTACTACTATAGTTTTTAAGTAATAGTGTTGAGATTATAGTGTACATTTAAATGAATAGTATTAAAAATTGAGGAAAAATGGTTTTTGAAAGAAAAAATGGAAATTCTTTTCACATCCAAGCACAACCCAAGTTTTGCTAATTCTCAAACAACAGCGACGACACAGGCTGTCGGCGGATAGGCTAACGGTCGATGGAGTCGATGGATTTTTTGAGGCGCGTGAGAATATATGTTAATAGAGTTGGTATGTTGTGGGGAATCGGAGTTGGCGCGGAAATTGATTTGTTTTACAGGCATACTCTTTAGCGTGAATTTTTTCTGAGGCATATTCTTTAGTAATATAAGGCACATACTTGGTTATCCACGATTTATACTCTTTTTTACTATGATATAAGTCACACCCTTCATTTTTTATGAGTAATACTCTTAAAAATAAAAAAGTCACAATCTTTATTAATATAAGTCCACTCCTTAACCAATTATACCAGTAACACTTGTTCACCATATACTTATGTTAGTTTCTTTGATACCCGAGTGATTTGGGTGAAGTTGAAATCCACTCTAATTTGATTGAAATTGAAATTCATTAATATCAAATTCTAGCTAGGTCCCAAGATTTTTACCCACCCGTGTGCTTTATTTAATGGAGGCTTTACTAATAATTTTCTAATGTGTTAAGACTCAATGTGCTGTGTTAATCAGATTGTATGGTATTGTGAATGTTATGAAGGACTCTTGGTTTCTCAGTTAAAGACGATTGCTTCAATTTTGCATTTTTTAGTTTGAGGATTGACGTTTAATAGTGTTAAAAGACCTTTCCTTCTCATACTTTTATACTCTATTAAATACTCACATTCAAGATTTTTAAAATACACTAGTAAATAAAGAAAATCTCGGAATAAAAAATCTAACAAATTCTATGTACGAAGCCATCGTATTGGGTTTTTAATTGGGACTCTCCAATGGCACAAAATCTCTCATAAAACCAGAAATTAACACAAACACAAGAACGAATAATAAGTAAACAGAAGATGATACAAATTAGTTGGCAGGAGCCAATACATGAGTTTGAGAAATTAAAACAAACATCCCAACATGGATAGGTCTTGCATTCACCTGGTGCACCGTGCACTCATAACGCATTTTAAAAATGTGCAATTTTTTATACTGAAAAATACAACTTATTTACACTGAAGCGTGTAATTATTAATATTAAAAAATAATTGCACGCTTCAATGTAAATAAATTACACTTTTCAATATAAGAAATCACACATTTTTAAAATGCAATATGAGCGGTACAACTACGTCTACACAAGACACTCTCCCAACATAGTTTAATTAAAAGCTGCTAAAATTAAGGAGAAAATTAGACATAGAATAATAAATTACTACATGATATGATTTAGCTAGTCAGTCAAACAGCTTCCTCATCTCTTCTTTATTCAATCCACGAGCCTTCCTTGCTACTTCTCGAACAGTGAGGCGTTTAAGGTCCACCATCTCAACATACTGAGTCGCCTACAAAAATGAACACCAAATTAACAAAAACTCACAAAATTAATTTTACACTATATATGCCTCAAACAAATTAACATATATATATATATATATATATATATATATATAAACACACCGTTAGGAGTTCTGAGATGATGGCGTTGTGCACCCCCGCGATGAAGCTGGCATCCCAAGACGCAATGTTGGGATCGGAACGCCTTTCGTGCGCATTATGCTTTAAAGCATACTCCACCATGTGTTCCAGAGCTGCACTAGTAACCTCCGGTAAAACTATAGGATTGTTGTTGCCGATTCCTCGTAAGTTTTCCCTGAATCTCGCTAATACTTCAACCGCCACCGCAACCGTTTTTCCATCTGCAGTAACAACTTCCCGGAACTTAGGTTTACATTCATTATCCTCCATAGCTATCAACTTCTTTTTTTTTTTTTTTTTTGACGGACTATCAAGTTTTTTTTAATTCAAAGAAAAATATTTATTATGGTTTGTGCATACATGTATGCTCATATATATATTGTGAGTCTGTGACTAGTCAATCAACTACATATATATATTGTGAGTCTGTGACTCATTTTTGTCCTATACTAATTCAAATTTATTTTTACCCTTTGGTGAGCAAGTTATTCCACTAATTAATACTAGAAGATTACAACAACTTTCTATAATGTACAAGGAAATCAAGAAATTAATTAGGAGAAAATTACAATTAATGAATATTCTAGATTAATTCTATTATTATTTGAACTTAGTCAATTGTTACTCTTAACACTACAAGAAAATGAAAAATTATCTACCAAAATTTTCAAATGTCTTGAAATTTTCCTACAAAATAATTTGGTCCTTAAAAGTGACTATTGTCTAGAATTTGACTACCAATTTTTAGAAAAATCTATGAAAAGTTACCTATACAAAATAATTTTCTAGGCAAACAAATTACCTACCATGAAACTACCTACACATTCCTAGTTTTCGTAGTCAAACTAATTAACTACAAAAAGATAATTCCTAAGCAACTTACATTTTTGTGACAATTATATTTGTGGTTTAGAAATAACTTACAAATAAATTTATCTACTTAATTATATTTAAGAGGGCAATTAAAGAGGCAAATTTACCTATGAATAAAAATGTCTAGGGCAAATTGAAATATTTCCTAAGCAATCCTCTATTTTTTGAAATATTCCGTAAGCAACCCTCTATTTTTTTTGTAGTGTAATAATAACATATTTACACTTACTCTCTCACTAAGTTGTCCATGGATCGCGCGATACGTACATGAGCTACTTATACGTGATTCCTAACAAAATTTTAATAAGAATAAATGTGTCGTAAAAAAACAAAATATATTCTTTTACAAGAAAAGATAAAAAAGAATTTTGACTATTAATACTAGATATTATTGTCATTAACAAATATTAAAAATGTTTTAATTTCTTCACAAATGCTTTTTCCTGGGTTCTGATCCAGATGTGGCATTTCTGTTATTTACGAAAATTAAAAAATTATTCAGGGAATATACATGACCAGGGGTTCTCACAATATTTTTTGAAAAAATTACAACTAGATACAAGATTAGAAAAATCATTACAATGTTAATATCTGAAGTGCATAAATTTGAACTAAAGTATGTGGCACTTTAGTTCAAATTTAAACTAAAGTGCAGAAATTTTCTATACTTTGTATCTGGTTGTAAATTTTTGGATGACTTTGTAATAAAATGTTTTTCCCCCATAAGTAGTTTTTAATTAACTCTCTGCATCACAAACGTCATCAATACATTGCTGCAGCTCTCACACTAAGGTCCTCAGCTAATTCCTCATTCAATTTGAGTAGTTGAAGATAAAAAAAAAAAAAAAAAAAGTCACGCTTGTATGGAGACAACCTCCGCGATGAGATTTTAGACGTAAGTTAGGCATTAACACTTTTAACACTTTGAGAGGGATGAGTGTAATCAAGGGCGGATCCGGGATAGAAAAATAGGGCGGGCTAAATTAAATAGCATAAAAAATAAATGTAATTTTATTTTTGTGACTTTAAGGTATAAAATATTAAATATTTTTGTATTTAAAATACGTAGCTTGATTGTAAAGTGTCAAAATCCAAAAGGTCGAACATAAAAACAATGGAAAAGTTACTAATAATGGGAGAAAAAATTGTAGCGTCTTCTAAGGTACCAATATTATTGAAGTTTCAACCTTGTAGAAAAATAAAAATATATAATGAAAAGTTTGACCTAGTATTTAAACATGATTTGAAGACCGCATAAATATAGCAATCAATTTCCTAAAGTTACTCTAAAAAAATAAGTATGATCGATTAAAAGATGATGGATATTGCTTTAAACCTTACTTAAAAAATAGTTTTTTTATTAAAAAAAATAATATATATATATATAAGAAGAATTTAGAAAAGTTGGGCGGGCTACAACCCGGCCCAGCCAACAAGAAGATCTGCCCTTGGGTGTAATTTGTGCTAAGTTGTCCCATCTTATGTATGAGACCGTCTCTATTGAGGTTTTGTCTAAAAAAAAATCATGTATTTTATACTCCCTCCGTCCCAATTTTAAATCAATATTTCATTTTTTTGCTGCTGTTTTAGCATATGAATTTTTTATAGTACATGAAATGATAAAATGACTTTTAAGGATGTTTAGGATAGATGGAGGATAGCATTATTATACCCCACCTAAAAAATCTATTTATAATTTCAAATACTAATAAACTCGCTTACTAAAATACGAGTCAAATAGTGAATGTTGAATTAAGATTGGGAGAGAGAGAGTATATGTTACTCACGTCTTATTATATTTGTATCAAATATAATAATTTGGAAAACAAAATTCTTGATATTCAAAATAATTTTATACTGGAATTAAGATATTTCAATTTTATCGGCAACGGAAGAGGTGATTATTATTACGAACATAATAATTACAAGAATTATTGAAATAACATTGTTAATCTAAGTGAATATTTCACGTGGATGGAGTTAGAATATTGGAGTATTATTTTAATAAGAGACATACTTGCATGAGAGCGTGGTGAGACGGAGCATAAGTTAGACATTGACGCTTTAACACTTTGAGAGGAATAGATGTAATTTGTGCTAGATTGTACCATGTCTCATGCATGAGATCGTCTCATATGAGTTTTTGTCTATTAATTTATTTTTTAGAGCTTCTAGGTTGTAAATATCTTAATTTACAATTTTACAAGTTGTTTAATTACTCCATTCCTCTCAATCTTGATTACACTATTTATATTTTGTGAGTCTCAATCTTGATTACACATTTCTTTAAATGAAAATATTCACTTTAACTCACACCATTTAAACACTCACTTATTTACAATATGTCATTCTCTCATACCCTCAACATTTTATTACCTTTAATAAATATTATTCTACTTTCTAATAAAGTTGAATTCCACTTTCTGCCCCAAACACTTTATCATTTTATCACATAAAATATTAATAACTATTTTTTTCTTAAATTTCGAGTACACAGTAACTAAATAAACAAGATGAGGGTGGAGGGAATATTATTTTAACAAATACTTTTACAGAGTGAGTTTATAAGCTTCTAAATACTTCTTATTATAAGCTCCTTTAAACAAATTCGGGGTCCGCTTGGTTGGGGGTAATGAAAGTGGATAATGAAAATTATTGTTATTGATGTTGCTTGATAGTCTTGATACACAAGCAATGAGAATAGAAGGAAGCAATTTATTACCCTTGTTCACTCCACCTACCTCACATGATACCCATTATTGATGTTATATCAAGCAACAACAATGCAATCAATAACCCTTAGTGATTGACCCTTTCATTGATACTCATTACCATTATCATTCCCTAGTCATACCAAGCGGGCCCTGAGTCTGTGAAGTAATGAGTTCCGTACGATCTGGCGTGACGTGACCTTGATATACATCAGTGATATTATTTTACATAAAATGAGTTCCGTACGATGTTATGTAACCTTAATATACGTGAGTGATGTTGTTTTACACATGTAATACTTTCTCTGATTCAAACTCTTTTGTACAATTATTGTGGACGCGCTATTTAATATAAAATTATTTATTAATATTTGAGATAATAAAGTGATAAAATATTAAAAGTATAATAGACAATTCTACTTTATTTTAAAATAGAATAATATTTATTAAAGGTGATAAAGTGTTGAGAGTATAAGTGAGTAATATATTATAAATAAATTGTGTTTGAAGGATTTGAGTTAAAATAGATTTTATAATGTACAAAAGAGTTTGGGACGGACCAAAATGAAAATTGTACAAACAAGTTTGGGACAGAAAGAATATAATATATATATATATATAATATATATATATAATATATATAATTTAACAGTGAGTCTCATGAGCACCAAGTGCACCGTACACTTTATATTGTATTTTAGAATTATATAATTTTCTATACTAAAATAAGTAATTTGTTTATATCGAATCATGCAAAAAGTTGTATATTTCAATACAATAAAGAATAACACTCATGTGAATCGGATCTACACATGAACTCTATCATTATTATGTGCAAAAAATTTTATTGTTATACACAAAAAATTTCAAGCATTTTTTAAACAGTGATAATTTTTATGCTTAATAAATATAATTTTTATGCATAATTTTGATACTAAAAAAATTGAGTTCACGAAAACGGACTCACAATTTTTTTTATTTATAATAAAAATTTATTATAAAGTGCAACTCGCACCTGTATAGAAGAGTTAGCCATTAGTTAAATTGAAGATTCCTTCAAAATTGGTTTAAATGGATTTCATATTTCCGTTTCCTTTTCTATCTATCTATTATCGGTTGGGTCACATGTTTATTCGGATATCTGGTATATTAATAGTGCGTTTAAAAAATTGAATTGTTATACGGAGAAGTGCAAATTAATTATTTATCTTGAATCGTGCGATTATTTTTTTCATATTAATAATTGCACACTTCAGTGTAAATAATTGTTGTACGATTCAACGTAAATAAGTTGCACTTTTTAGTATAACAAGTCGCACGTTTTTAAATGGAATTTCATATTTTCGTTTCCTTTTTTTATCTATCTATTTAAATAACCCCGCGGATTCCCTTTTCTTTTCCTTTTCAAACAAAATGATGTATATGTATACACACACATGACACATATGAACAATTTTGTGAGTAAGTTTTTAAATAATATTATATTTGTAGTTTAGAAATATTTTCTGAAATAAGTTTTTTACCTATAAATTATGTTTTCGTAGGCAAATTTACCTATGAATGATATGTTTAGTAATTTTTTTAGGCAAATCATAGGAAATCTTTACTATTTTAAGACAAAATTATTTTTGTTGAGAATTCCGTAGATATATTGAAATATTTACAAGACAATTGTCTATTTTATCATCGTGCATTATTAGTCTGTTGAGTTTGTCCATTATTTATATTCAATAGGACAATGACAACACTATGGTTCTAGGGTTAGCTATTTGCATATATATATTCTCATTTAAAAGTTGATGTGAGTTGTCTTGATTGAAATGAATGAAAATATTATCCAAAATATAATGGAAATCGTCTTTCTTGCTATAGCTTTATTCACCATGTATACACACTTTTTTATCAATATTTATAACTATTTTCATCTATTATAGATTATATACATTCTATATTACTTCTCTCCGTCTCATATTTAAGAATTTTCACTTTTTTTTTTCATCATACTACTAACTTCAAACACTTTTAAAATGTGAAAATCTCAAATCTTCACCCTACAATCTCCACCTCATAATCTCCAATTCTTCATCCCTTGAAAAAGTCAACAAAACACACAAAAAACCATTTTTTTTAATATGTGTGCATGTTCCTCCTCCCGGAGGAGTATTATTTTCTAGGCACATGCAATTTACCAAACAAGCGGAGGTTCTTTATTTTTTTTGCGCATGCCAAGTTTTACTGGTGCATCTTCTTAATTAGTCGAAAATTCATGTATCCGACTATTAATATATGTTCGATGTGATATATATTCTTTTTGGGGACAAAAATTCCCCATTATCGGGCCGGAGAGGTATAAACCGGATCCGATCCATAACTCTCCTAATTTATTGTCACATAAATGAATGTAATAAGTTTTAATTTTTTTAAAATAATTATATGACACGAAAATACAAAAAATAAACATATAATTAGTAAAATTGTCATATATTGATAGTTCAAAATCTTTTCTACTCTTATTGGATTTTTTTAATCAATTTATGACATATTTATCCTCCTGAAATGAAATAGAGCCCACTACCACACTCTATATTTGTGCATGTCCATTCCCTACGTGGCAATGCCATTATATAATAATCCCGATTTTTTTTGTCATATATATTTTTTTAGATTTGATTTTATCCTTAAAATTTTTATACTATAATATTTTATTTTCTAAATTTATAAATATATTCATCTCTTTTAAAATATTTTTTATTTTTTTTTCTACTCTCATAATTTCAAATTACCGTCTATCGCGTTTTTTGAATTTGCGAAATAACCCTTCGCTAGCGGCTTGATAAAAATTTATTTGAGAGAAGTGAACGAGTGTAAAGCTAAAGTGAGAAGTAATCATCTCTTTTTTGGTAGATGCTGATCGACGGCTTTGTGTAAAGCATATATTTTTGTAATCCTTATTCATGACTTTTGAGTTTTGATAACTTGATTAATATTTATAATTTTCAAGCCTAGAAATCAATGTCGGAATCGAAGAAGCCAACATGCATGACCCCACCTTTATATTCTTATATTTGAAGGAAACAACTCTAATTGATGGGAAATATCAAATAAATTGTCTTTTTGCGCCTCTCTCTTTAAGCATGGGGCTGATTTGGGTTTTTTTTTAGATTGAGATATGGCAATGGGTCCAGCCAATTAGGGTATTTAGATACTCCAAATTCATCCTTTCTTTTTAAACGGTGGGGGTCCGACTTCGCTCGGGCACCGGATCGATACCATATTAAATGTCTTTTTTATTTTTATTTTTTTGATTTAAAATGTTAATATCGATAGATAATTTTAATTGAAATAACGTATTATATTTCGTATAGGCGCAAAAATGTCTATAAATTTGAATTGTTCTTATTTACATATTAATAAATATGAAAAATTATAAAAATATATTATATTTGTATATATTATATAACATATATTTTAATTTTTTAATAAATAAACGCGGTCCTTTCTTGTAATACCAAATCCGCCCCCATTTCATTACTGGTCCGGCGCGATTTTGACCCAAATGTGGAATGGGTCGGGCGAGGTGATATTGTCATCCCTAGGGTCGAGAGGGCATTTCAGGGTAACACTCATTTTGTGATCCACTGCTTTTGCATGCCGCTTGCCAATCCCGCTTTCTTTCTTTTATGCACTAATTTGATCTTAAACGGAACTGAAGCAGTGATTTCTTCTTTGATTCGGAGCTCTTCAAAGAAGTTGCGTTTTTAAAGCATTGTAAGCGTTTTTTCTCGATAAGAGATTTTTGGTGGATAATTCCGTCATGGAAAAGCGCTTGAAATTTGTGTAAAATTGGGGAATTTGATATTTTTATTAAGGAAAGTTAATCTACAAATATTTTAATTTTATCATTAAAAATATGTAATAATTTAATTATTTGGACAAAAATATATTTTCAATAAAAAATATTTGTCTTTAAATAAACACAAATCGCTACCTATATTCCCTCCCATTCAAATTAAATACTACTATCATTCTAGTTTTTTAAATTATTTGCATGTACATGTCGTTTGATATTTTATCCTCTCATATATATTTTTTAATTTTCTAAAAATATATTGTGTGAATAATTTTTTCACTTAATAATAATTATTATTAAATAAATTAATTTTAACCCAAAGTTTATTCTTAATCTTTTTAAAAATTTCAGACATAAGGAAAGACTTGTGCCGGTAATTCTTTTGAAAATCAAACAAAACAAAGGCCTGTGTATTTTTATTTTTTGAGTGAGTCTCATTTCAATCTAGATCATCTACGATTCGTTGTATTTTATAATCGTCTGCGTTTTATATTGAAACATATAACTTATTTACACTTCATATTAATAATTACATGGTTCGGTCAATGTTTTAAAAAATCGAATCGGACCGATTGGTCCGACCGGGTTAACCGAAACTGGTCAAGGTGTTGGTCCGGTTATTAACATACTACGAGTTTGAATAAAATCGGGTATGAACCGGCGAAAACCGGATTGAACCGGAGACCGACAAACCACTAGACCAGTTTTAAAAAAAATGAAAAGAAAAGGAGAAGTATCTTGCGCCAGCCATCTCATCTCTGAATCACTGGCAAGATGGGAAAACTAACGTCACGTTAGTTGGCCGTGATGATAATTTGTTGATGATGATTTATGAGATGAATAAAAAAGTGAAAAAGAGGGTGAACAAGCCGTCGAATTTGGGGAAGATGAAGCCTTGAAAAAGAAGAAATTGAGAGGAGACTTACATCGATAAATGACTAATAATATATTTGAATTGGTCAATCGCACGATTTAAGGATGTGAATATTTTTAGTTTTTTACTAAATAGAGATCTGTTCAATAACATAATGGTAAAAGTTACAATTAAGGAGAAGTGTGGATAACTTCGAGTGGTTAGAAACCACTCGTTCGAGGCAGCGAGGTTGGGGTTAGAGGCGTAGAGAGAATATTTATTCTCTTTGTGGTGGTCCCTTGTGGGGTTAATGGTCCCCCTTGTTGGGTTCTTGGTTTGATTCTTGTCTTGGTTGCGGTTCCAAGTTAAAGTTTGGGTGGTCCCCCTCTTGTAGTGATTGTGGTTTTAGGTCTCAATGAGATGATATGATGTTGTCATGTCTTACGAAGTAGAAGGAATTATTATAATTAATTATGTTAGGAAACTATAATTGATTACTTTTTTTTTTTTAAAAAGCTACAATTAAGGAGCGATTACAATTAAATAATAAATTAGAATCTTTTATGAGATTTTACTAATTACTCATTCCGGTCCCGATTTAAACTTGCACTTACTTTTTTTATGTTTTAGCGGCGAGTTATTTATTAGTATTTGAAATGATAAAGTAACTTTTAAAGGGATATGATAGATCTATCTCTCTTCTATTATATGTCTTTTTTTAAAAATTACTTCATCATTTCAAATACTAATAAAACTCCATTCTAAAAACACGAAAAATGCGAACGCCAGCTTCAATGGAGGAGGTGTTGTTAGTGTCCTAGAGACAATCCTTTAGAAGAACATAATATTCGGGATAATATTCAAGATTGGTTTAATATTATTGTTTGATTAATATTAAATGTATGGCGTTACACTTCATTTAGAATATTATGTTTGATTGTTTGCATTTATTCTTATATGTGTTCCCTTGAGTCACCGTTGTCATTTGGTGAGCAGAACTTCCGACTTAAGCATGATTCTTAAATAGCCTCAATCGATGATCATCAAGAAAGGATATTGATGATCTGATGGAGATTGGTGTCGATCTGCGTCACAATTCTTAGAGAGTGTAGTAAAGATCTCACCTTTTCTGAGATCTTGGTATCTCATGATGGATCACAAATACCTTAGGTATTGATATACCCATCAGAATAACCGCTGATGTGGTTCCACTATATGTGTCTCTGGTGTCTCGGTTAGTGAGGAGGATGCGATACTCCTTTGACTTGAGGTCGTCACGCGACATGTATAAGTGGTGAACTTTGATCATGATCAATGCTTGCACCTTCCATGCGTGAATCTGGCTTAGATTGGGTTCATCACGAAGTCGTATGCGTGTGGTAGTTGAGCGAAGAAAATGATTCATTCCTCAAAGTGGATTTAGAGAATACTCATCTTCTCATCATAATTGGATCGAAGTCATTGTCGAATGCACATCAACTTAGACTTTGTGACTAAGTGTGACAATAATGATCAATTAGTGATTTGAGATAAATTGATTAAGTTATTTGAATAGACACTTCAAGACTAATCGAGTATTCGGTATTAAATTTGAGGAAAATCACAATTTCCCGTTTGGATTCATGCAGTTGCATGTTTTCTATAGCGTGCCTTGTATATTGAGAATGTCCGATTTATTGACTAGATTCAATTAAGGCAGATTAGTTTATTAATCATTTCAAAATATGAGGCATATGGATAACCACAACAAGTAGTTCTCTTTTATGGATTATAGTTGGTTGATTAAATGTTAAATTGGTTTAATATTTAATTTATGGAGAAAGTAATTAATAATAGATTAATTTGGAATTAATTATTATTATTATTTAATATTTAATTAAATTGGATTTAATTAAATAAAAATTCCCAATAATTATATTTGGAATATAATTGTAGGTTTAATGCATATGAAAATAAATGTTAGAGATTTTCATATAAAACATTCATCAAGTAGAGATTTGATATTTAGGAATTAAATTAAAAGAAATTAATTTAATTCAAGATTAGGGATTTTATTTCCTAATTTAATTTTTTTTAGGGTTTAAAATGGGTCTCCCTTATATATACACCTCTAGGAATTCTACAAACAACGTTACTTCATATTTTCTCCATAAGATCTAGAGTTTGGATTTTCCTAGCAAGTCCGTCTGGGATTCAACCCGCAAATCCGGTCTTAATCTATAATCGGGGATTATGTGGATCTAGTAGTAGAGAAATTTATACCAACCCATCAGGTAAGATTTCTTCGTTATGATTATTGTAATCATGTATGCAATTAAATTGTTCGTGTTGGTTTCCGTCATCAAAAAAAAAAAAAAATTGTTCTGTGTTGGTAAACCTTTATTTCCGCTGCGCATATGATTACGTGTTTTGCGTGCCTCTATTTTCCAACAGGAGGGAGTATAAGATATATATATATATTAATTGAAATGCAAGTCATTCGGGTTTTTTAGAACGGTTCAACCGGTAAAATTAATGACCCAATTCAATTCATCATCCGATTCGATGGCCGGTCCAGGTTTATAAATATTGGGATCAGTATTATAAATTGCACGATTCTAAAATAATTATGAATACACGGTGCAATTGAAATTGAAAGCATACAAGACTTAATTAGCCTTCTTTTTAACGTAGTAATTAATTAAAAGCAACGCGTGCATTAGAAATATGATTATAACGTTTACACGCCTATCACTCTACCAGAAATTCAATTCGAAAAATCGAAAACTTAAACCCTAAAGAGTGGAAATGGGAGTGACGAAGGAGTTGGTGAAATCTGCACCGCCCACTGCAGGTCAGCTCAACATGATCACTTTTTACCCATTGTTTTAGGTAAAATGGGATCTACAAATAAGTTATGGAGGTAAACTTGTTTCTATAATCCCAATTTATCATGGATTAAATCAATGTTTTACTTGGGGCAACAAAGACCAGGGATCGTGGATCACCGTTAGCTTAGAGACTACAAAGAAGATTATGTTCCGTGAATTTTACCAAATGGCATTTTGTTTTATGTTTACGGTCTTGTATTTTTCCTTTTACGCATTTCTAGATGTATTATTCATTCTGATGATAGATTTACAATTAATTAGTATTAGTTGATGTATATTGTTTAGTATGTATTTTAATAGCTTAATTAGTATTAGTTTGTTTTATTGTTAATTACTATTAAATTATTTAGTATTAGTTGGTTATTTAGTATTATTATTAGTAATTTAGCTTAACATGTATTAATATAACTAGTTTTGTGTTAAAAGAATATATCTTAATTACGCTTGGAGCGGAGAGATCGGAATATTGGTGAATATTTGTCGTTATTGGTTGTTGTAGAAGATGTCGTTAAAACTTAATTATTTTTAATTGATTAAGCCGGAAATGGATCTACGTAGGATCATGATTAATTGGGGAATATGATAAAATAAAATGAAACTCTATCGAAATTTTTAGGAAATATTAATTATTAATTAGGCTTTTTGAATATTAATTAATTCGTAAATGTGAAACAGATTGATATGGATTATTTTGCGTTCGTTGGATGTATGGTCCAAGATCGATTAATGGCATGATGTCTTCCTAATTTTACAATGGACTAGAATCATCTATAGATTTCGCCAATTAGTAAACCAAATCGATGAATCAAAGAAAGATTAGGTGTCCTCCTGAACAAATTTAGATGCGTCTATCAAGATGTTTATTCATCCGATGACGGAAAGGTCATTTTGTATAGAAATCGTTCCGCGCCCAATTATTGCAGGGTCAAACACAATGATCAACCATCTACGCCGAATTCACATGGGCCGGTTTACGAGACATCTCGATCTACCTACGTATCACGACATGATGGCCGACTTAACCTCCGGTCCCTACTTAAATGTGGATGATGAGCCCCTAATGAAGAATCTCCTAAATTTGGCATCCGCACATTTTTATAACATCTTCGCGGCAAATAATCGTAATATAATGTTCAGTTATGAATCGCACTTACAGTTGTCATATAATGCCCTATTGCCGAACATTAAAATCGAAATGCATCGCTTTGAAAAGCGCCGGCTATAATCAAATGGGTTCGCGTTCGTATTCTTTTGTCCAAATAGTCCGGTGCCCAAGAAATTTTACGATAGCAAACAATTGATGAGTGAGATGGGTCTTCCATGGAGAGGATCCATTGTTGTTCACATAACTACATGTTATATTAGGGTGCGTGACGGCCCGAACTTGAAAATTGTAAGTTTCGGCCAACGGTACCACTTCAAAACCCTTCAGGACGGGACATGAATGGTCGATCGAAAAGAACCGCCCTTTAAGAAGATGTTCTATTTTTCCTATCATTCCTCGACGCAAAGATCAGATTTTCTACCAAATGCTACCGGGAAGGATATGATACGGTACGACGCGTTTCTAACGACCACTGGGGCAAGTATGCCACCATGCATCATTCATGCTTGGAAACATTTTGACAACAGATCCCGGAATTTGCTTCAAAAATTCGAACGTGAGGTTGGGCTTGGAGTAATCGATGGTTTTCAACCGTTAGGGCGACGGGAAATAATATTCATCATGGCCGTGATAGTGACACCGCACAATCTACCCCCATGGTTGTGCACGGAAGATCGCCCATGTTTCTTTTGAATCCCGGTCCAACAAACCCAAAGGATAAATTGGACGATTTTTTGCAACCACCTAATCCGCGATTTGCAATTTTATGGGAACAAGGGGTGGTAACGATGATGTCACACAGCGTAATTTTTTCGACGCGAGCCAAGACTAACCGACCATCAGCCGATTTCCAAATTTACTCGCGACAAGAACCGGATGGAGCACACCGAAGGCTTGCTTGCCCACACCGCGGTGACACATCAAGCTTAATTTGAGGGTCGGCCAGAAGAAATGTGGTTTGACAACCATCGAAGTTCTTAGGTAGACTTCATCCATACCGGCGAACAATAATGCATTCGTAAAGAATGTGAGTGTTTGGATGATGATCCACCTCTCATCCTTACAGTAATCGCCCTCGAGCAAATTGATTGATTGATTGATGAAAGTAACAGAGTTGGGGCCGACACTACAACAAAGGTTTCATAATGTGGTTGGAAGAAGAAAATATTTTCGATTCACTGTGATTGAGCTCCCTTGTTGACCGACACACAACGTGACGTTAATGCATAAAAAAAAATGGTTTGATAAACTGCTCTACACCTGATGAAATGTCGAAGGGAAACAAAGGACAAACTAAATCCGCGGATGAACTTTAATGAATATTGTCGTCACTCATTGCGTAAAATGTCCACGCACGGTGAAAAAGTACCCCAAAGCTTCTATTCCTTTGATAAAAACATAAAGATATGATCCGCAAAAGATGAGTTGAAATTTTCCTAGAACTATGTGTCCAACTTGTCTCGATCGCGTGACCGGAAAAAAAAAAAATTGAAGATGTTTGGGATGAAGAGTCATGATTGTCACGGTTTATGTGTTACTACTCCCAATTACTTTTCGGAGATTCTTCGTTTGACAATTACTTTCACCGAATTAGCTTGTTCTTCTGCGGAGTTAATTGAAACCATTCTTGAAAAAATACTTAACATCGACAATGATATCCTAGTGATTCTTTGTTGGAAAGTCGAAATTCAATATTTCTTTAATTCGATGGAGCATCTACTTGTCCATCTTCATATGAAGCAAAAATTGTCAGTCCAAAGAAACATAGACGGATGTTTGGAGAGGTAATCTATTTTACTCATTTTAACTATTTGATAAATTTATTTAATTAGATAATTCAACTCACCCATTCAATCGAATTAGTATCCTGCACAACTTAAAGTTAAGTGTGGAAGTCAATTGCTAATGCTTATTTAACAAAAGAAGCATCAATGTTTTGTTCCCCATTATTTTGAGGAAATATGACCGATTTATACGAATAATGTACCTCGAATGTACCTCGTGAAGAATCCCCATCAAGACGGTGTATTTGGGAAAAATATGGGGTGCCCTTGATCTCGAGATGAATTTAAATACATATTTAAATTAATCAATTAATTACTAACATGAATTAATCCTAAATCAATTCAAATAATAATTAAACAAACAATTAAGCAACAACATGCACTACGAAATCCACGTAAAATCCTAAGCATGCGGAATCTAGGAGTTTCTAGATTACATACCGCGTAGAGGACAATGAGTTGAGACGATGGATCAACCCAAAGTGTTTTAAAATATATCCCACGCACCAATCCTTTACAAATACGGGAGGATTCTCAAATCTAACCATTTTAACAAATGAGAAAAAATAAAATTATTTTGTCACCACCTTTGTGATTTTAATTTTTCCAACATTATGGAATTGCATTAGGGGGTGAAACATTAATCCCCTATTTATGACATTGGGGGCTTAAAATTTGACCTAGTTAGGTCATTGGAAAATTTCTTGTTTTCCTCAAAAAAACAATCTTGAATATATCCAATATATTCTATTTTTCCCAAAAATATCTCCCAACAAATCTCCTCCTCCTTTATTGCTTTCATTATTTTAAAATTACACATAAGTAGGAAGTAATAAGATCTTTTTCATTTCTTGCATTTATGGAATAAACTTGTATCTCAAGAATACTTATTCCATAAAATCTTTCCAAGAAAATCAAGAAAAAATCTTTTTTCTCTCCTACCCAATTTTTTCAAAAATATTCATGGAAAAATAGTAAAATATTTTCTTCTCCTTTTCATTAATTGGACTTTAATTTGCTATTTGAGGGGGCTTTGGAGAATTAAGATTGACCTCCAAACGGGCTATGAAACTTTAATATTAAGCCAAATATTATTCAAGCCCATTAATATTAATTTATTCCACTATAAAATTAATATTGAACTATTCATCTTAACCCATATTACAATTTCACAATAATATGGCTCCTCGGCATTATTTTCTAGTGTTTAAGATCGGGTTTAGTCCACTAATTAATTAGCCAAGCCCTTGTGCTTTTATATTAATTAATATATTTGTCCTTGGAGTAAAGATGCCAACATTATTATCCATACCGAAATAAATTTCCACTTGCAAGATTTGGTATGATAAAGATTTTAACCCCACCAAGGACAAATCAAGCAAGTCATACTTGCACCTGATTCTCCTGATAAATCTTAACAATCGTCATGTAATTAATAATATTGCCCAAGATATAAGGTATCGAATCGTGTTGATTCTCTTCCCATCAAAGTCAAAGCAATAGTTATTTTGGGTTAATTTCATCTTATTTAACGGACGATTAAGTAAAATAACGAACTAACGAGGTCTAATTCTCAGATATTCAAATCGAATTCATCCCTCTCAGAAGTCCTATTCAAATCATAATGCAATTAGTGTAATCTCTGGTCAAGACAAGTCAATCTGGTCTTACACTTGACCTTTCATGATGGATTGTCTATTCTAACTGGCTGTGAATTTTACTTAATTACAACTGCGAATTTGATCTTCTATGATATGATATCACCAAATTAACTACAATATAATACGTCTTTACTTTGTTGAAACAGTTTGCAAACAAATATATATACATCTATTCATATTTAATGCAATAAAGGATTAATAATTTATTTCAAGAATAAATAAGAAATTCCGTTTTGTTATACAAAAGTAAAAAGCATATACTTTCCAAAAGATAACCCCAACAATCTCCCACTTATACTCAAAGTCCGCTTTTAAGTATACTACAACATGTGTCTCGTGTTGACATCCAATATCACCCACAAGAACCTAATAATATTTCTCCCACTTTGTTTAAAGCAGCATTGAAACGCTTCCACACTCATTCCTTCCACATATCTCGAATGTACTCGAAACCGCTTTCAGGAACGGATCTTCAGTTGTCTTCCCATGCCATTCGCCACCTTTATGTATCATCTCTTAACGATTTCTAAATAAGATGGTATTTTCTTTCTATGTGTTTGCCGGTCTTGTGGGCTCTTGGTTCCTCTAGAATTTGGTAACTTCTTAAGATTATCACAAAGAATCTTGATTATATTTGGACAAATTTGGAACAACGTCCAAGTCCACTAGGAAGTTCTTGAGATAAACCGCTTTTCTTCACCCCAAATTTATTCGGTTCCATGGTAGAATCACCGATGTTTCTTAACGCGTTTCCCATGTCATGGCTCCTCCCCATGCAAAATACACTACCCGAGGTCGACTTTCTAGAGTCCATGTTTGATTGAACTGAGTCCGCTGATTAAATCGCCGATTGATAAACTAACATTTTGTCATGTGTCCTCTTCATACTTCGTAAATGTTTTTAATCATAATCAATGCTCTTTTCCCAGGTTGCTTTGATATCTTGCCACCATGCTCACGGAAAGCAGATATCCAAGTCTCGTCTGCTGTGCATACATGAGGGCTTCCCCTTTGAAACATAAGGAATGTCTTTCATGTCGTCTATTGCTTTTCATGTCTTAGGACATGTTGTGTTCGATATAATGCGTGAAACTGTCGAACCGTAAACGACTGCGATGTATTATTTAAATATTAGTACCCGATGGACAAGTATTCCCCACTGGTCGAGAAAAAGAATCAGATGAAGCTAAGTCGAAAGAGCCATGAAACCGTCGAGGACTCGAGGCGGCGAAAATACTCAGAAATCCCCAGACCTCGAGATATCTGAGGTCGGTATATTCAGCGCCTCGGATATCTGAGGAATTCGGTATATTCGAAGACCTGTGTGGCGGAATATCACGAGGAGTCGATATTCACCTCGAATACCTTGAGGTCGTATATTCGGCGCCTCGAAGATATCACGAATCGATACGTTCACCTCTCCAGATACCTTGAGAATTCGGTATATTCGCTTTCTCGAATATCTACGAGCATCAGTATGTATCGCGTACACCGAGGTGTTGAAAGAATCGAGAGTGCCGACACTTTCGAATATCGAACACGAACATCACGAAATTCTTTCGAAAGGACAATGATCGGCAAATCGTTAAAGGCGAACAAAGCATCGGTCGGTAAAAGATTAATTTAGACGACGAAAAATTAACTACAAACAAGTAAGTTCGAGATCAACGAAAGCGAAGAGAGGCATTAGCGACGTCGTGAGTTCTTGCATGACTGAAGTCTCGGCTTCTCTTGCAGGTCGGCTGTTCATGCTAACACGGTCATAGAAGAAGGCAAAAGAAGAAGAGGGTTGAAATTTTCCCGGAAAAAAAGACACCCACAGCGAGAGATTCTCTGAGAGAGGTGAGATCAGAGAAAAATCGGTGATTATCACATATATACTTATTTTCAACTCTCCGGATATCTTAAATGCAATGATTCATCTTCATAAGGTGTATCAATATTAATAGATGTAAAAATTCACTAATATCCTATGATTGGTATGCCCCCGTAGTAGTCATTTCAAAGAATCGGGTCAACAAATTCATCTTATTTACAATTTATTTTTACACGCATGTTTTGTTTGTAGTCGCTCCTAAATTAGCCACATAATACTTTTCAGAAAAATGACCATGATAACCGGTGCGGTGGGCTGGATGGCGCTTCAACCCAAAAACCAACCCATATATCGAACCCTTAGAGAGCCGAGGCAGTAAAAAAAATAAATAAAATGACTCAATCTAGAAATATTATTAAATGGAGAGGTCAGACAAAGCCGGAATTACATGACCGAAAAAGAGGTTCTCAACAAAATTTCATAAAGATCGTGAGTTGGAGAATTACCAATCCTGAGGATATTGTGAATGATCCTACAAGTTACAACCAGGCTACCGTTTCTTCTTATCGCGAGCTAAAAGAGAGGGTCGAGAAAGAATTGGCCAATTTGAAACTCAAGATCGCTGAAGAGCGGGCGCCACGTACACCGACAAGGAGCAAGTTAAAAGAAAGAAGAAGTGGCGAAGCGAGCGGTAAAAAAAAAGGCTGATGACACGTCGATGGCGAAACGACCTCAATTGAACCATCGGCGTTTACGGGCGTTTGAGGCGCTCTCTTGAGCCAAGAATCGGCAATAATAGGCGGCAGGAGATCGAGAAAGGGCGATGGTAAAACCCGCACCTTGAGGATCTTCGTGATCTCATCAGCGTCTTAGAAACAAAATCGGCGGAACAAAATTATACATCATCTCGTCGATTGGGTAAGTCAAGGGAACCGAACTTGGAGAGGGCGTACATCGAACATGACCCAGCTGGGTCTCGTGATAGAAACAGCAGCCCGATCTAAGTGCAATCGATCGAATTCGCGAGGAATCTGGTGTCCGAGTTCTGGTAGAGCCACGGCGCGACAAAGACGACCTCGGCTGACACAATACCTTCGCCATTGTGCGGCGATCATGGCGGTACGTTGAAATCTACAAGGGAAAATTAGCAAAGATCCAGGCAGCGATTCGTATTTGATCTTTGGTCGACCTGGTAATCGTCTCGATAAGTATTGGAACTATGATGGGGCCCGCGAGCAGCGGCCTTGATCTTAGATCATTCCCCATGACTTTGGGTGATCGAACTGTCGGGTGGATTTTCTGCATTGCGTCGATCACATCTTTAAACAATTGGGGCAACAATTTCTATCGACTTTTCGTCCATTATTAATGCGCAACGCGGTAGCGGAGAAACAAAGATTGGTAGCATTTTCCCAATTAAAGGTGAAGGTCGTGGGCGTGCAGAAAGATTCGATAAATGTACGTAAGCTGATGGGGCTGGTTGAAGAGGGCGCGAAAATCCTTACGATTGATGGGCTACGATATCACAAATATCTTGATAATATTGAGCCGTACATCAAGGCGGCGAACAATATTGAGTTAAAGGCGGTAAAATTATAACCATGCAGATTTGCTTGTGATCAGTTGAATTCGAGAACTTGACCAAGAGTTTGGGAAGAGTGATGAATGAAGAGTCTGAACCGAACTCTTTCGAACCATTTTAGAAGAAAAGCGAAGCGAACACCCTACTGATGTATTTGGGCGTTCGTGAGAGCGATCTTTAACCGTCGAGAGATCGGGATATGTTGGAAAGGCAGAAGAATTATAATGGATAAACATCGAAACAGCGCTTCCAAATAATGTTATGGCTACCACACGAGTACATACGGTATGTGGCGAAGAATGTCGCGATTTACTCATGACTTTAGGCTATCACGAATAACTTAGTCTTACGATTCTTATTACAAAAAAAGCCGGTGTTGAAGACTCGGCGAAAAATAGAATCAAAGAGGGGTGAAAAGCCGAACAAGCGTCAAAGCGGTGATCCTAGAAGAATAGCGAAAAAAGGTAAAATACGAAGAGGGCCTCTCTGCAGGAAAGGGTAGGGAGCAGTCAAGAGATTCACATGATAAATCACGAGATGGTCGATTAGATTGGATGTTACCGAGCGCACCAACATTATCGGAAACGAGCGAAAAGGGATGGAATTAAATTGCATCTGAAAACAGCATCCCGTGTCGAGGAAGGTGGCGACACGTCTGGCTATGCTTTTCCTTATTAAGTATGTTTTCGGAAGGGCGATGACGAATCATAACACACAATGACTCGTAACTTCTGTTGGGTTGGTGCAAACCTTTGGAGCTTATCTTGAACATTTTGTTCGTCGATACCACTTCATGAGATGGAAAAACAAGTTGGAGACTTGAAGCGATTATATTGAACCATGTAATCATACCATAATGGGTTTTTGAAGTCTGGCAGACCCTATGGCATGATTGGGTTAGATCGAGTTAGAATCAGCTACGAATCAGGACATCCAGATGAACTAGAATCTTGAATTTTTGTAGTAATCTATCGATGCTCGAGTCTACTTCTGGCGGGTTCTGATCATGGTTATTCATGTGAATTTAATGGCTGTTCTCATTATTACTATTGTGTTAAATTTACGTGCAAGAGGAACATGAGCATAAAAGAAATCCGAAGAAAGCTCGATTGTTTGCTTGCTCAGTAATGCAATAGCGTAAAACCCGATATGATGGAAATGGCGTGAAGTTGGTGAGCAACCGGCGGAAATAACTGCCGCTGAAAGATCTTCCAGGCAGACATAAGTTACGGCGAGCACGAAATCTTGCGAACACGGACTCCGAGGTGACAACTAATTCCCCACGGATCTCTAGATCAAATGAATATTGATCGGCCGAAGCAGCAAATGAACTAGAGCCTCGCTGTGATTTTCCCGTGGAGGTTATTGGCGAGCATCGGGGGTCCATCCGCAGATCTCGGTGGAAACAAAAAAGCGAGCAACTTTTGTCGAACTGTTGGAGTCCGCCAAAATGGGCCGAGCAGTTAAGTTAGAAAGTGTTCATTGGTTCGAGAATTACTGAACGTTGAAACGAAAGTATTATATCCAAGCAAACTTGGATGTGTTACCGTAGTGCGCCTGGTGGAACATAGTTTGCATTGATCCAAAAACGTGCCCTCCCTCCTTGATCGATACAAACTCCGGTTATCGAAGCGAGAAAGTTTGGTCGGGAAAAATATGCGGCTGATGAATGGTGAAATCGAAGTTAATGTACCGACAATGATTGAAGGTGAAATGCCCAAGATGGCTGCCCGAATCGTACAAATCCGCAAGTTTAATGGATCTTGGGGAGTTATGTATTGATTTCACCAATTTAAGCATATGGTGTCGAAAAGATAACCTTCGATCTGCGTGTCGGTGTTGATGAATGTCTGACGGAGACGTAGCATTCTCGTGACTTTTTATGGATGCATTCTTTGGTTATCACCCGCGTACCTATGCTGCGGACGTCGGAAGAATGCGGCGTGCTGCGTTGAAAGAACATGTCTTGTTGGCTGCCGTTCCGGATTCTGCAAGAATGCGAACAATATCGGCGTTTGGTGAACAAAATGTTCGACATGTCGGCCGGTGGTGAGGTATATATTGATGTGGTTAAGGTACGACCCTGGGAAAACCATCACCTCGCGCAAAGCGTTCGATATGCTGAAATCTGATATGAAGGTAAATCGAAAAAATGTAACTGGGGTTATCGGAAAATTCCTCGGACATATGGTGTCGGCGGGGATCGGCGAACCCGACAAAGATTGAACCATCTTGATGCGAAGCCCAATCTGAAAGAGGTCCAAAAGTTAGGACGTTTAGCTTAAATGGCCGGATTTATATCACGAGCGGAGACAAATGTGAAACTATTTTCTTGACTGGCATTGAAGAAGAAATTCCGATTAAGGCTAAGCTTGAATGCGTTAATCATTGAAGCGATTACCTTGCGAATGCTGTTGGTGTCTAAGCACATTCGGTGAACAACTATCTCGTATCTTCTTTGCATCGAATACGCGATGATGTTATGCTAAATGCGAAGCGGGGCCTTTATCTGTTGCCAATTTATAGGACAACTGCGATCTTTCGGAAATATGCTGGCTATAGCTTTGTTCGGCGAACAACTATCTATATCTTCTTTGCGTAAAGAATACGTCGGTGTTATGCTAAATGCGGCGAGAATATACTTGCCCATTTTTACTATATGGCCAGTCTTTAAAAGCGAAACTCCGTGCCTGAATTGGAAAAATTGGCATATACGCCATCAGCAGAGTGTTCAAGTGCGACCATATTTTTTGACCACTGGAAGTGATGTGACCACTTCCGTTCTTGATCCTCCGACGTCTTTGCTGACCAGTTACTAAAGTGGGTGGTGAGTTAGAATGATCGGCGTTACGTTAAACTCGCGAACAACAACGAAGAGCAGTATGGCGGAATTTCATAATTAAAGTTGACATATCCTCAATGCTAAAAAATATCGACCGTGGCATATGTATGTTGATGGTTCATCATATTCAAAAAGCCGGGCTTGACGTGATTCTCGTGACCAACCCGAATAATTACATATGACATCGTTTTGATTTCCGGTACAAATAATAAATAGAATATGAAGCTTTGATGTTGGACGTCTGACAATGAGAATCGAAGGCGATGATCTGTGATTCTCGAGGATATAATACGTTTATCGGTAATGACTGATAGAGGCGAGCGAGCAGAGATAGCCTGTCGACGAATGTGAAAAAAAAAGAATTGCTGAAACATTTTTCAGTTTTATGAACAATTACCTACGGCCAGGTAGTCGTTCGTGATCTTGTAGCGCTAACAACAACGAAGGAGTGGCTCTGAAAGACATTGTGGTAGTCACCCAACGATGCATACGTCAGGTTCAGTTATGCTGGCGTGAATATGACGAGCGAAAACTTGGACGACTCAATCTGAGTTACCTACAAAGGTTCTCATGAAAATAGGGCACAAGCTACTGCTTGTAGATTATGATCACGCTCGTTATACTATCATAGAGCGAGCATTTGTACAAAAAGTTACTGCAGCTTCCTTTTGAAGTGTATTATAAAATTAGTATGCCGGAATGTAAATCCATCGGTATCTGGGAAATCATGGTGGGCTGGATTACGGCACACACAAAATAATCGGAACAAGGTTATTATTGGCCAACCCTCAAAAAGGATTACTTCGGCGTATGCTCTGGCGCGTGCCACGGATGCGGTACATCTTTCTAAAACTTATTCATAGCCCTTTGAAGATTTGAGTGTGGAGTTTATAGCGCGACCATTTGCTAAATAAACGTCGATTTAATCGGCCCATTTCCTCACTAACACGTCGGGTAAGATATATTGTGTGGTTGTCGTGGATTACTATCTTAAATAGGCGGCAGGCCGTTTAATGAATTAGAGCGAAAGAATGTGGAACTTTGTTTGAAGAATATTCCGTGAATTGGTATTGTCCATGACAAGCAGTTAGTGGAAGTGAATTGGAATAAGGTGTGCTGTTGGGGATAAAAGCACCTCATATTTTCATCGGTCAAAACCCGAAACGATTCGGTAGTTAATAAAATCGCCGACCCGTACCGCCAGTAGACTTGATAATTTCTGCAAGAAGTGGATGCATTTGAAGAAGTTGCCTTAAATATTATGGGCTTGCTCGAACAACTTCGGAAGGTATCATACTCTGTTTAGTGTATTATACCGATAATTCAGTATTAAAATAATATTTGGAAGCATTAGCAGCCGATATTCTTCTAAGCTGATGAACTATTGGAAGAAAAAGGAATGGGAATGGGATTTAAAAGAATGCCGTGTACAAAAGAGATCGGAAGAAGTTTCTGACTCGAAAGTCGAACCGAGGTTAATGTGGTAATGGTTTTCAATGAATTGTGTTGATAGGAAAAGTCAGTTCGAGTTCGGGGCGTTCTTCTTCGGGGCCTATGATTGGAAGACTGAATGAAAATTAAACATCTACTCGTGGAATGTGTGAATTTGAAAAAATACTATGTCGATAATAAAAAAGTGAGCATAGTGTCGGTAGAACAAATAAGTCATGCCCGTCTTTCTGGCGATATAAATGATAATCGGCCGAACAAAAAATCGTCCTTGCCCGAACACTAGCGAGCATAGTGTTGGTAGGAACAAAATTGTCCCTGCAGCCGACCAACATAGTGGCTGGACTGGAAGTAGTCCACCGAACAATGGCGGCGTAATGGCGATACCATCGATTAAAGCAGTAGGGCGATCTTTAAAATAAAATTACATTATGTTATTCGACACTTTATATCTTCCAAGAAAGAAATCACTGGCTAAGCAGCTCGAAAAACGGAAGATAAATATGGCTGACATCAGCAGAAAATGCGTATAAAATGAATTGACGAGTAGTGCAGCGACCATGCGAGGATAATGACGATCTTGAAGGCGAAATTTGTCAGTGAGCAGAGATCTCAAAAGGGGCCAAAGTAAGAAGAGCTAACACCGGCTAATATGCAAGTAATGGCTTGTGATAGTTCTATAAATAGGGGCATGCGATGGTATGACCATGAAGAAAAAAAAAGAGGAAAAATCTGCGATTCGCGAAGAAGTCGGTTTTAGTATGCTTGGGGCGTAGAAGAATTGACTCTGCGATTCGGGCGTGATCATTGGTGAATGGCGTCTGCAATCACGAGTCTTTACCCATATGACTTTACCAGCCTGAGGTTGGTACCGTTCTGAATAAAGATGCTGTGAGTCATGGTTGACTACCGCGTTACCTTTCGTGGCAGGCGTTAGTAAGTCGTTAGTCCTGTCGTCCCGAAATCTCGCCGAGAGGAGAGGATAATAAATGATGTTCTCGAAAACAAAGATCTCGGGGCCTTGATGTAGCGTCTCTTGAAGTTGAGAATGAGTGCGGTAAAATTTTACTCGCGCACCCTCTTTGGCGGCGAGAATGTGCGCCGCGTACCATCTGCATGACCTCGTAATGTCGCGGCTTGTCGGAGGACAAAAGTTTATCTTCTTCTTTGAAGGCATATTCTGAAAGAAAGAAGGAGTAAGAAGGATGATGTACGCATCGCTATCAACGTAAATTCTATAGGAACAAGGTAAAAAGTGTCGATTAATTGTCTACTCGAAACCGAGTTTAAATTCAAAACCACTGATAAATATGATAGTTGTGTAATAGATAGTCTTCTTGAGATATGAAGGATGTAATAGAATCTGAAAGTGTTTAAAAAGAAAAAAAGAAAGATATATGTCTTTTGTTATTTAAGATTTTCTAGTTAAGCCCATTTGAAGTCACTTCATGGACGGCCCGAAACGAAACAAACGACCCAAATGCAGCATGTTCACGTGAGCGAGTTAAATGCAATGATACGATTCCGCCGACAATAGTAATGGAGTGCGATGTCGCCGAAAAACAATATTTCGTCTTCTGAATGCAGTAGCGGAAGCGGTGGCGAGTCTTGAAGTCATGACTAAATAAAACTGACCCTAATGCAAGTGGTCGCACTAATAAGGCGATTAACGGCGAAAAGGGGGTTCATAGTACCCCGTCACAGTGCGCCCTAAATAAAACGTCGGCGGAGTGCGAGCATGATAAAACCATTCAAACATGAAAAAAATCCGAGGAAGCGGAACATGGCGAGCCGATGTTGAATTCATTCGAGAAGAAAGGTACTTTGGAAATGACAAAGCGAACGCAAGCCCGACCCAGCGAACATCGGCAACCTGATGTCGATTTTAAGCCCGCCGACAATTATCAATAATGGTTAGAAGAGTTGGTTCAATATGTAACCCGTCATTAGGTTGTAATATGTTGAACAAAGATAGAGAAGTCGACAAAAATCTGAGTAGTATTAAAGACATTATTGAGAGCGAAAATGAAGAAGACAAGAATTACCTGACATATGTTAAATGAAACAAAAATAACATCAAGAACTTAAATTCATAATTGGGGGTGAGCGGGAGAGAGATGTCGAACAAATTGTGCTCTCGACCCTCGGCAACAACTCCTTGGTATGGTCGGGTACCAATGCCTTGAGAAAGAATGCGATGATGCCTTTCTGATCGCGGGAAGTCACTTTGCTGCTCACTTTGATCGATCCCCGAACTTCGATGCGAAGATTTTGGCAACCTCATGAAGTATTCATATGCGAGTCCTCTTCCTCGTCAGAAATGGATCATCCTTTGATCCCTTCGGGAAGAAACGGAGGAGAAATCACGAATCATTTCGTCGACATTGGGCTGATAAAATTGGAGTTGTCGATGATACCTGGAGGGGGGCAATTTGTTGTTATTTCTTTGGAGGCATGGCGACGAGCAGGACATCGGCGAAAGCACAAATGTCTTAAGTTGGACACTTAGAATCAACGTGCTATCGTCTTGTTTTAAATTTTGGAACCGAAAGAAGCGGTGTTGATATATAAAGCGATGATGAGTTGTTGGCGGCTAGCATCCTTCTCGTTTTCCATGGCACCGACACGAAGTCTAAACTCAATATTCATATCTCTTGATATCTCTTGTTATCTTGGCCCTTATCTCGCGAGAGTGAATCGATTATAAGCATGCAGCGACATCTTCGCAGGCGATGCGTGTCTGAAATCGTGGCGTTTTCTCACGAACCTTACAGACATCCTCTTGAGCTGAGCCAACCTCGGCTCTCGTCACGAGTCTGTTGATTCGCCGCCTTCACTGGTTCTGCAGTGGCAAGTAGTTAGCGTAGAGTTGGCGAAGATGAGCATAAACTCTCAAACGATATGGGTCAATACTGATATTTTTTGAGACCCGGGGCAATAAATTTTTCGAGTGGGACCCGTGGTGGACTCGCGCTACCGGATCGGTAGTCCATTACACGACGAAATTCTGGCGAAGCGCGAACATGCTGTCTGGCGGAACCTTGCAGTTTACTCGTGACGGAAGTAGTTCTTGATTGATCGAAGAAACGACTGACTTTGCTCAACCCCTGCATTATATATTGAACAAATATTTGAATAAAAGGAAGCAAAACAAAAATAATAAAAGCAAGCGAATCGACAAGTATACTGTAGGATCCACGTCGAATAATCTATCCACCTCGAGGATCAGATTCGAGATCTAGCAGTCCTTGATCGGTCGTGAGTAGAAAAGATGTGTCGCCTCCATTTCAACAATACGGCAAATTATACCTGTACGGGTAATCTCGATAAGCACCGGCGATGAGTCGATGCATACGGCAGCGGTATCGATTACTATTCGAGCTTTGTTATTCCGGCATGTTAAATGCGAGTTTGTTACGCTCGGCCCTTTCGCCGATCTCCGCCTCGGTCTCTTGGCGGAGCTTGTTACATGACCGCTTTGCTAAGTGACGAGTGCTCGCTTTCGTTCGGCAATTCACGGAACGAGAAGTGGATCGGTTAGCCACACTGCCTCCCGCCACGTTGACGAGCACCGCTCGGCTGGTCAACAAGCTCACATGGCACTTTTCTCCCGAGCCGTCCGCAGTATGTTCGGTCGCTCACGATAGTCACGGCCCGGGGAAAAGTATAAACAAAATGAAAGTCGATGCGACGGAAGGATAATACTTGAAGCGAATAGCGCAAAACATACAAATCCTGAGGGCAATCCTTACATTAGGATTAAATGACCGTGATGAGGCGAAACGAACCTCGCTTCTTTCACGGTCGGCCGGTATTCGGGGTTCTCGCGGATCGCTCTGAGCGAGACTCCGGATCAATTTACCCAATGACTATTTTGAAATACTTGTCTCTTTGTCCCGTCGCCATTTAGAATCCACGAAATAAAAAAGCTAAAATGGGTTCAAATCGAAGAGCGAAGACACAAATCACTTACTTCCGATGCGCTTGAAATCGATTGGGGGATAATACTTAATGGCGAGCATTTGGTTGTTACATTTTAAGATAGAGACTTTCTGTCGCCCCCAGACAAAACTTTTCCTTCGATCCTTAATTTTGTTAAGCTTGCATTCCTCAATAATTTTGCACTTGGCATTAAACTGGCCAGACAACCACCCGTACGCCGCCGGGCGAATTAAGTGCGATAAAGCGGCTAAAATTCTTTGAAGATAATCTTGGCCGTTTTGTCGAACAAAATTGAAACTCGCATATGATCGTATACCGTTGGCTTAAAACTGCGTAATGTTGATGTTCCTCCTGCGAACAAGCGGGTGATGGCTGGGATCGATCGAAGGCGAACTTCCATTGTGTGTCTAAATTCCTGACGACCTGACCCTCGGGGGTTGAGTATTTCGCTCATCGGTGCCCGGGGACATCTTTTGGAGTTTCATCCAGATGCGGTAGAGGTAGTCTATCGTCGGTGCCTTTCCATTATCTTTCATTGGGTACTCATTCTAACCCCGATCTATGGGTTGCTCGGTGATCAAAACCTCTTGGCGTGCGCCTAGTTATCGTTGGACTATGAGGACACCAACAAGTATATCTTCAATTTTGCTACTTGACTTCTTATGTTAGATTAGGTTATATTTACAATAGCGAAATTTCCTCTCATGACTTTGTATAGATTACGCTTCCATTAGCATTGTGTCATTTACGAAAAGAGAGTATTGTGTGGCTAATTTTGGGAACGACTCACAAACAAACATGCAGTGTACCAAATAAATTGTAATAAGATGAATTTGTTGACCGATTTAAATCCGGAAATATGTTACTTTCTGTGAAGGCGTCTGAAGCGGGGATGTGGTATTCTTGACCTACGTCTGATATTTGATATATGAAGATGAATAAATTACGAGATGAAAGATATGGAAGTTAGCATATGAGTGCTAGGGTTTCTTGTATGTGTGGATAATCCTCGGATTTTTTACATTTCTCGCCTCTCTACAGAAATTTAACGTGAGTGTCTCTTTTCTAGGGAAAATTTTTGAACCCTCTGTATATGCTGCCTTCCTTATGCTTTTCCGGCAAGCATGGTGGATTAGCAAAGCATATTTGGAGACTTGGTCATGCAAGAACTCCGTAATCTTTGCCGCGTTTTCCTCTTACGTCTTCCTTGGAACTTACTTGTTTGTAATATTTCTTTTGGTAGTCAGTGTCTTTTTACTCGATTGGATGCTTTGTTATTCGCCCAGCCTTTAACCATATCGGTTTATCTTTGGATCTTTGTCCTCTTGAGCCTGCCCAGGCCCCCCTCGGGATATTGGTCTTCGCGGGATATAAAGTGTCGGGGCCTTTCGACCCTTCGGGACACGAGACTCGCGGACATCTTGATCACCGAGGATATCACAGTGCGAACATCTTGACCCTCAAGTACTCCGGGGTATGAGCAATCTCCCATCCCTCAGAGGATCACACTCTGGCCTTGAACATCGACCCTCAAGGTGCGGGGATGTGTTAATCTTGACCCTCGGGATCTCTGGTCTTGACCATCAGGAGATCTCTGGCCTTGACATCTTGACCGAGGATCTGAGTTGATCTTTGAGTCTCAGTTGCTCATGGCCTTCTTGACTTAGCTCAAATGCAGTTCATTTTTTCTCTGACTGGTGGCGAATACTTGTCCATTGGGCATCACGATATTTAAATATCTGGCGTGTCATTCTTTGCGTCATTGATTAAGCTGAGATTCTTATATCGAACACAGCAGGATTGGATTATGTGTGTGAAGGCCTCAGAAAGCCTTTCTTGGAATCTTGCATGATGAATGCGCTTCAAAAGCAGTGTCTCTATATGAAGACTTACTTGGCTTAGATCATTCTTTTCCTTAGATGCCAGGTAGTCTTGATTCTTAGGACATATTAGAGAACCTCCCCCAAGTCTTCCGTATCGAACTATTTTTAATAGCCATGTGCCGCCTACGTCTAACAACCTTTACATCTTTCTGGAATGAAGCGGAATGTCGTCTCATTATAGTAATACGAGGCGATTAGTCCATTTCCTCAAACCGCGACTTTTCGAGAAATTATTTTGATCAAAAGCAGGTAGGATTTTTATAACCCGATCAAACTTCGATTCAACCGGGATGTAACAACCTCATTGACTTCTTTAACACCAAACCAGATGCTCTTGGCCTTTTCGAAGCCTTGAGGTTGTTGCATATAGATTTCTTCATTCGGGAACTTCCGTTAAGGAAGCGGTCTTGACGTCCGTTTCTACCGAGATCTCGAAATTACAGGTCTTGTGACAATCGACAAGAGAATGCGGATGGACTTGAGCATGTCTCTGGTAGAAAAGGATTTCCTCATAATCGATCCCTTCTTTTTTGAGCTGCCCTTTTAAGCCGCGAGTCTTGCTTTAAGGTTTCAACCTTTCGTCCGATCTCCTTTTTTCTGCATATGCCGTCGATGAATTTACCCCGTTAAAGTGGTTCGACTAAAATTTTGGCGCTTTGTGATCCATTGAACTACATCTCGACTTCATTGTGGTTTACTGGGGTACATCTGTCTTGAATCTCCTAAATAAATAAGACCATGTTTATTGATTAACCTCGCGAGATCAAGTCAAGACTCTCTTATCCCAAAGAATATTTCCGGGTTATCGAAAACAATCCTGGCCTATGACAGTTAAATTTGTGTAGGTTTGGCGTTTGGTATATCGACTTGTACATTTGTAGCAGTTAAGCCCCTAAAGTTCTTAAGGTAATCTCGCTTCTGAGAGGCTTTTTATGCGTTAAATTATAGTCTTAAAATCTAAAGTCGTCTTAAGTCTGTCTTTTGATCTTCGGGACCATAGAGCATCGTCCGCTGTTCATAAAGGTACCTATATGACCTTAATTAGAATGTGCATCGATTTACAGCTTTCTTATCAACACTAAATACAAGACGCCCCAGATCTCATGTGTGTCTTTAAGTGGGCTCTTTTGTCACTTTAATTCTCTGAGCTTTTGGAAAAGCAGATTTGGACGTAGTTTAGAAATAGTTGTTGATGATTCCTGGCGTAACCGGAATGATTTTGTTAAATCGCATAACTCATCATTGACCTTACCATTTTCTAAAAGTGTTATCTTCCACCTTCCGTTTTGTTACGAGGGGTCGCAGGGTGCTGATCTATTTGGGATCTGATCACTTGCCCATCCGATAAGTGATTGATTAATTCATCTTGAGTGTCGCCTCCACATTGATCGAGATCGTAGAAAGCTTGATACTCTTCTCATGTGTATTCTCTTTTGTGAGCCTTATATTCTTTGAATTTGTGACATCCAACCCGTTAGAACGTGTCCATGCGTGAGTAATCATCGATAAATACTGCATTAACCCTTCTCGAGAACTTTGATTTGCATTGGACCACACGTCGATTATGGAAACGATCTCTAGCAACCTTTTAACTCTCTAAGCCCTTGGCTCCAAATGCCTTAGTCGTTTAACACATAAGAGAAAATGATTACATGAGGACTGGAAATGGATTCGTGGGGAAGGACTCCAGTGGGCTCGTCTTGGACGAACTTTGGATCTCGGCACCCCGGGTTGACTGTCTTAGAATGCGAAAGTGTACCATTCACCAATTGAGCGTTTTCTTTATTACTTGAAATAGTAGATGTGTATAGGATGCATTACGTGATGATATTGCGATTAATAATAGGGTGTATAGGGTAGCGGCGGATAACCGTATAGATGCAACGGTAACATGTTTATTAAAATAGAGCGGAGATATCCATCGGCAAATAGGTTGGAAATAAAGGCCCAAGGTTTTTTCTGAAAAAAAAGGAACATAAGAACATCTCTTAAAATTAAGCTCTTGTCTTGAATAGGTGCCGTCTCCCATACTTCATTTGCCACTCTCGTAGCATCCTTTAGCGTGATGAGGATCTCCTCCTCGCACTTAGTTATTGGGGTCGCTTGAACCCTGTGGAAGTGAAACAAACATGATCGATGGACCCACGTATCCGTTACCCTTTGAATGGGTAGCATCTGGCCGTAAACAAGTTTGACAACTAGTGCGTGTAATTACGCTTCTTTCCATTCCTTTTTAGGTTGGAAACAGGTTATTATCAATGTCACTTTTCACCTGATTGGCTCTTTCCCTTCTTGATTCTTTACTCCGCTTCCCTCTTCCTTTCCTTTTTCATGGCAACAACGAGTTAAGCTTGAACTTCGCTTTTGGCGTAACAACAACTTCTTGCCTCCTCTTGCTAGAAAGAAAAGAAGATGAATATTACCTTCGACTATTCACTACCCGATCAGGCCATTGCGATAGATTAAGCCCGAGGTGAACTTGATTGTTCATTTGGTAGTTGAGCTTTGAGCGCTCGGCTTTTTAGGCGGGGGAGTATGAAATGTCGGTTCTCGATATCATATTTGCCAAAGTCTTATAAAGATTGTTAAGGTGAACCGTAAATACGGAAACGTGTTCCGCCATGAGCGTTCACGATCATTTTCATTGAGCATGTCTCTCGTGGTGATCTGGCGGTAACGCGATTAGGATGTTAGAACATACGCTTTAAGATTTACCGCGATGTCATGGCCAGATTTCCGCGTTTTGTGTTGGTGTTGCAACCTGTCGACATAGAAGCGAAGATGGTACACTTTGCCCGTTTCGTTGGGCAGCTACGATCGACGTACTCTTTCTTTTCCAGGTTTCTTCAGGCTACGTGTCTGATGAACTTTTCTACGGTTTGGGTGTAATGAGACCGATTATGATGTTGTCGCGGTGAGGACAATAGTAAGTTTTAAGCTCGATAAGCAAATTGTCTTTCGGTATATTGAATAGTGGATTAAAAAGTTCTGCTGACGTGTGTGATCTTGTGAAAATAAACATCGTCTTGTGTCGAATATAGGATCAACCTGAAAGAAAATCACATAATTAGATCACGCTGATTATTATTGAAATCTCAAAAAATATTAGCGTGCATCATTAACATCTCGCTTGAGTTTAAGCAGCCTCTTGGGAGGTCGTATTTAAATCACGTTAAAGCGAGATTCTGAAACAAAACCGATTTACAAACCTTTAATTTTTTAATAACAAATTAATGAATTTTGGAGAACCACGACAACTTGTGCATAAAATTAGCGGGGGAACGGTAGTATATGCATATCAATTTTATACCTAAAGTAATAATCATGATTAATCTGAAATTACTACTTCGTTTTTGATCGAACTCTTTGCTCGATAATAATTCTGTCATCGCTTTTTGAGAATTTATTAAATGAAAAAGCAGCGATCCTTGGGGAATTTCTCCAAAGATTTCATAAATTAATAACCATCGTGGAGGTCAAATTAATTCGATTCAAAATCGAATTAATTGTTTAAAAGCTATACTTAGTAATTTTGAATTTGAGATTTTTAAGTTGGAAATTCTCATCTGAAACCTTGTTTAAACAAATTCTAAATAGCGTAAAGAAAATATGACAATAAATCAAAACCACAGCAGAAAATAAACATATTATGGGCACAAATTATCAATGTCATGGTTTGATTTTGGCCTGTGACTTTGAAAAAGCGTTATCTTGAATTTCTCCACTCGTTTGTCTGAAAAAAAATTTCTACCGAAGTGCAGCATGACGGCTCCTGGCGGGATACGCCCGTGTCCGTCGGCCATGGCGACTGCCTTGGCCTTGGCGTTACCCCATCTCGGCAACATCGCCATCTCTGATAAAGCGAGTCCGCCAGCGCAACCTCGGCTAAATCGGCTTCAACCTGTCTAATCTCACCGGCGGCATCGGCAGCAGGAATTCGCTCCAATACCGCAGCGTCATCGCCCATCCTTCGGCCTCGCCCGCGTCTGCATCCCCAACCCGTAGCGTCTGCGCCACAACCCGGCCTTCATGATCTTGCGTGGCCTCGATCAATGACTAAATGCGGCGCCACCGGCCAATCTTGTGCCGTCGCAACGCCAGCGTCCGCCATATCGCGTGCCTCACTTGCTCTTATTTGCCCGATGCAGTTCGAATCTCGTCTTCATCTTTGTCGATTATAATTTGTTAACAAAATAAACAAACTACGATCTAGGCCAGTCTGATACGATGAACAAATCAAATGCTTTAATCACTGCATTGGATTTTCACGAAAATAAATCGACGAGTCGAATTAAAACCATTCTACGCATGAATAAATAAACATTAAATACCATGACGATTGGATACTACTTGAAAACGGATCTAGCGATTACTGCTTATCGATTTTTCAATTTAATGGCTGACTTATAATTTAAATAACAATTTAAAAATCGAGGCCAGAAATCGAAGCTCTGATACCATTTATTTAGGGAAATATGGGGTGCCGGGATCTGTCGAGATAGTTAAACCTCTTTAAGTGTCGATTAATTACTAACATGATTAATCCTAAATCAATTCAACATAATAATTAAACAAGCGATGATTAAGCCTTTATACGTGCACGTTAATCGCGTGGAAATCTGGCGCTCCGGATCAGGAATTGCAGTTACATACCTCACGTAGAGCAGATTTGAGGCGATGGATCGATAAAGTGCGCGTGAATATATCCGTCATGACGTGTCAGGTGGGAGGATTTCAGCGAGCGATTTTATGAGGAGAAAATAAAATTATTTGCCATATTTCTGGATTTAATTTTAAAGCCTTTGGAATTGCATTGGGGATGAAACATTCATCCGTATTTATATGAGCGAGGCGAAATTTGACTGGTTGGTCGTTGGGAAATTTCATGACTTCTCTTCATGATGTATGGGGTAGATACCGTGGTAGTATATGATTAATGAAGTTAAATTATCCCGAACCGTGGGAGGAACTGGTCACGATGAGTCCACACTAAAACTATGTGATGTCTTGTTAAGCTCTTTAATCATGGTTTTTGAAATCCAATTAAATAAAAAATTAAATAAAATATTTTTTGAAAATTTTAAAGCAAAGCAATAATTCAAACAAAAGAAGCAAATAAGCAACTAATTAAACTAACTCCCAAGAAGTCAAGATGAGATGAAATGCTTTGGGATTGATCCCTTTATGTGATTATCAGAAAAACTAGGTTATATAGGCTACAAGTTAAGTCACGAATTACAGTGCTGAGTAAATCTAAAGTGCTAGCAAGAACTAATACACTTAAACTCATAGGATTGTCTATCGCTTTATAACCTCCGGGTAATAATATAGCTTTTTGAAAGAGATTTAAAATAAAATGTAATAAAAATGTAAACTACCGTTTTCCTAAATAGTACCCTAGCTTTTTCATTCATGAAATAACCAGTACCTGCCTAATATTGGGGTTCAAATATTCAACTCTCTCTCGTGAATTAAAGCATAACTAATGCTTTTACAAATTCACAACTCACACCATAAATTTATGTCAATACTTATTCAGCCATAACTCTCTGTCTACACTAAACATTCTTCCAAAATATATGGATTAAAGTTCAGAAATTACAAAACACAATAAATACCCATCAATTAGGAGCAATCACCCAATACTCAACAAAAAATATGACATAAATCAAATAAAACTCCAATTCTCCCACATAGTTTCAATCATCCAAACACAAAAAATATTAGCCCATGAATTTTAGAATAAAACTCATGATTAAAAAGAACTCAAACTCCATAAACAATAATGAAAAAAAAAAGAAAAAAAAAGAGTAAATGATAGAATTCACCTAGCAATGGTGATTACAACTTGAATGAACCATAAATCTAAACTTGCAAGAAATGAAGAAATAGAAGAACACCTAAAACCTTGATGGATGGCAAAATCTACTGCCAAGTGTTGGTATCTTGGTGAATGAGTCA